>PYAF01000087.1:156281-184717 GCA_007407185.1 Glycine tomentella
CAGATTGTAAGAACTTTTGATTGATTGATAATTGAATACACTTTGTGTGTGAAGGTTGAGAGTTTTCTCCCTTGTTCTTAGTTAAGAACTTCTTGTTTCTTATCAATAGCTTCTGAGCTATTGTGGTGATTCTTGCAAGACTTATTGGAATTCTTATTCCATGGTGTCAATCCAAATCTGTTTCTAATCCTTTTCCATTAATCCATTTCTTACATCACAAAACCTAAAAAGTTGTCTTCAAAACAGAGCATTCATACTCTGTTTTTCTTTCAATTGAAGAATTGATTCCATTGCAAGGAAGATCGGGACAAACAGGACTTGAATCAGTTCAAGAGTCCATCAATTGTGATAGGCTTGACCACAGGGGAAAAGGTCTCATGGAAATCAAAACCATGGACTTAGTCCCTTTGCCACCAACCTGGCTTTAAATTTGTTAATGGAGCCATCAGCATTCTCCTTAACTCAAAAAACCCACTTACATCCAATAGCTTGCCTGTTGGAGGGAAAAGGAACTAAGTCCAAGTTTTGTTTTTCAGAAGAGCAGCATACTCTTGTTGCATAGCAGCAAACAAATCAGAATTCTCAAATGCTTGTTTTACAGATTTAGGCTCAGAATGAACAAGAAATAGTGAAGGTTGAAGTCTAGGATTGCGAATTCCAGACTTGCACCTTGTTTGCATAGGATGGTGTTAACTGGGGCAAGGTTAGCAACAGGGACAGACTCAAAAGGTGGTAAACTAGATGTGATGGACTCTGAAGTCTGAGAGTGCAAAGAATTGGACTCAGAGGCTGGAGATTGTTGAGAAACTGAATGTGATACTGTAGGAGGGTTGATGGGAATAGGAGAAAAACCAGGGGGAACTCTAGGTGCAGGAGAGGAGTGGGAAGAAGAAAATTGGGAAGGTTGAGGAGTAGGATTAGCAGATGGTGGAGACAGGTTGGGACTAAGATTGAAATAGGAATCAAGACTCGTTAATGGGTTAGGAGAGAAAGGAAAAAGGTCAGAGTAAGGAAATCGAAGTTCTTTAAACATGACATCTTTAGAAATGTAGATTCTGGCAGTTGAGAACAGACACTTATAACCTTTGTGGGAAGAGGAATACCCAAAGAACAGACACTCTTGAGAGCAAAAATCAAGCTTATGTGCATGATAAGGTCTCAATAAAGAAAAACATGCACAACCAAAGGTTTTAAGAAACTGAAAATCAGGATCCTTATTGAATAGTGTGACATAAGGAATTAGTTGAGGGAAGCAGTAGGGAGTCTGTTAATTAAATAGACAACAATTGTAAAAGCATAGTCCCAAAATTGTAAGGATGCATGATGTAACAAAGTAAGACCAAAGTCAACAATATGTATGTGCTTTCTTTCAACCACACCATTTTGGTGATGAGTGTGGGGACAAATAAGTCTGTGAGAAATGTCATGAGAGACTAGAAATGACAGAGGACTATCTAAGGATCATGATGATGGAGGTCTATTCCAAGTCAAAGGTCTAGAATGAGAGCTTGAAACACTTCCTTTGGTGAGCTTTGAAGGACCCATTACAAGAGCTAGAACTCAAGCCCTTCAAAACCACAACAAAACCAACTTGTATATTTTAAACAAACATGAAGAAGTACACCAACTCAGTGCAAACACAAGAAGTCTTGTCTGTTGTAATAGATTACCATCTATATGTAATAGATTACACAAGCAAGTGTTGTCTGTTTTAATCGATTACAACCTTTCTGTAATCGATTACACAACGCTAGAACGCTCAGTTTTAATCGATTACAGGTCATATTAATCGATTACTTTCAGTTAAAATTGTAGTGCTTCTATATATTTTTGTTATTTTTGTAATGGGCTTTGATATTTCCGCAAATAGGCCTAAACTTACGTTTTTAGGTTGTCATTAGAGGCATGGCCATATAAATACCCAGACTTTGCCATTTTTGGTTAACTTTGATTAATATAAATTAAATTTTTGCTTGAATTGAGAGCTTAGCCTCTTGTTGGTTCTTGATTGAAACCAAATCGATTCCTTATCAAGGAAGCTTTTCTTTGTGGCAAATCCTCCTACGACTTATCATTCAGTTTGTCGATCGTGGCGTCATTCCTTAATCTTCTCCATTTTCTATTTGGGTTTTCAACCAAAATTCATGGAGTCTTGATCCGAAAACGATCCAAGTCAAGCATTCATGTCTTGGTAGTCATCAAGAAAGGCAAAGAAGGGTCTGTACTCACCTCCCCTGTCAGATTAGACACTTTTGGTTCCTGTATTAAGTTGTAATTTGATATAAACTGGACTAGCAAGGAGATAAAGACTGGGTATTTTTATTGAATGGGAGTTCACACTCCTAATGACAGAAACAATGATTTTTGAGGAATCACTAACCTATTATAATACATTCACCCCTTCCCCAAACTCCCTAACAACCTATTTATAATTTTCCCTGTAACTGCTAACTAACAGTTAGTTATAACTAACTATTAGTTATACTACCTGTCTTACTAACCAACAATTTTCCTACCCACTTCCCCATCTTCTATTCCTATCATAATTCAACCATAGACTTAAAAGTTTGTAAAATAGACAGAGATTCAGCTTTAGATTTAATAGGAAATATCCAAGTGTATATGGAAAAGGCATCAATAAAGGACACGTAGTATTTAAAACCAGCACAGAAAGTTAAATGAGAAGGTCCCCACAAGTTTGTAAAAACAAGTTCCAAAGGATTCGAGAATAGACAGTACCAGAAGAGTGAGAAGGCAACCTATGAGATTTTCCCATACAACAAAAGGAGCAAAAATCTGAAACTATTTTATTAAATGAGGAAATATTACAATGATTGAAGACTAGCTTCATGACATGACTATTGGGATGACCCAACCTAGCATGTCACTAACTAACATTGCTAGGTGGTGAAATTACAGAATTAGAAACTACATTTGAAACTTTATTTGCAGTAGTATTAACTGCACTAGACAAGGAACTAGCTGTGGCTGAGCTAACAAGAGGATTTGAGGTAGCCAACAACAGAGATGAATGGTTTTGAAACTTCTATGATTATCATTCAGTCTGTCTAAAATACAACATACCTGCCTTATTTATAGACAGAGCTACCCACAACATCAACATCAACATCAACATCATCTTTAACTCAAGTTAATTGGGTCCAGTGGTAGATGAACCCAATGAATGATAGATACGAGAAAGTTGAAAAAAAAATAAGACAAAAAAAAAAGATAAAAGAAAAGAGGGGAGAAAGGAGGGGGAGATGAAGAGGAAAAAGACTAAAAAAGGACCATCTGGAATATTGAGATAATAACGGGTCTAACCCTCCACCAAGCTTATAGTTTTTCTCCATTCCGTCCTGAGCCATACCGTCTGCTAATCTATATCCCACTCCATTAAGTCTTGTTTAACTACCTTTCCCCAAGTAAATTTTTGGTTTACCTCTGCATCTCTTTGTGTCGATCTTTTTGTAACAAACTTTTTTTTCTTATGGGAGCATCCAAGGACCGCCACATTATGTGCCCAAACCACCTCAATCTTTTCATTTCTTATCTTATCCATCTTCATATAACCACACATCCTCATTTTTACTACCTCTATTTTATGCTCATGTTGCCTATGTGCTGGCCAACATTTAGCTCAGTATATCATTGCATGTCTTACAATTGTTGGGAAAATTTGCGGTCAAACAACCCAGATGCACTCCACTATTTCATCCACCCTGCTCTGATTCTATGATTTACATCCTCATCAATATTTCCAACTTTTTGCAAAATTGATCTCAGGTATCTAAAAGCATCTTTGTTGGGTACCTCTTGACCAAGTAGATGCACGAGGTCTTGATCATCATCTCTTACCAGTGAAAACTCACACTTTATATATTCATTCTTGCTCCGATTTAACGTGAATCCTTTAGACTCCAAAGTGTTTCTCCACAATTCAAGTTTCCTATTAACATTGTCTTTGGTATCATCAATAAGCACAATATCATCTGCACAAAGCATACACCATGGCACTTCCTCTCGAATATCATATGTTAGTTCATTCATCACTAAGGCAAAGAGATAAGGACTAAGAGCTGAACCATTACACCTACCGTGATAGGAAAATAACTTGATGTTCCATTACAAGCTTTCACACATGTGGTAGCCCCAACATACATATCCTTGATTGCATTTACATACTTTAATGATACTTTTTTCTTAAGAACCAACGATAAAACTTTTCTTGGGACCCTATTGTATGCTTTCTCAAGATCTATGAACATCATATTTAAGTCGTTCTTCTTTTCTTGATACCTTTTCATTAATTGTCGCATCAAGAAAACGGTTTCCATGTTACAACTTCCTGGCATAAATCCAAATTGATTTACAAAAATCTTGGTCTCTCTCCTCAAATGATGTTCAATAACTCTCTCAAAACTTCATAGTATGGCTCATTAACTTAATGCCTCTATAGTCTATAGTTAGAAGAATTTTGGATATCTCCCTTGTTTTTGTAAATAGGCACAAACATACAATTTTGGATGCTTCTATAGACAGAGCTACCTAATAGCCATAAAATAACAATAGCTGGCTAAAACTAAATAATTGACATCCTTTTCTTTTTTAATTTACATATCTATGCCCCTCCCCCAAAAGAAGACCCTTGCCCTCAAGGTCTTGCATTTCAAACGTAGGGAATTGCTGTTGAAACTTGAATAAAGGAACCCATGTAGCCTCCACATCAGGTAAACCACACCACTCACCAAAATTTCAGTGATAATATGACTCTTCTTCCTTCCAATACATTTGTTGAGAATCTTTTCAGGAAATAGAGAACTAGATATGGCTGGCCAATCAATGGGAAGATGCCTCTACTTAACAGTAGGGTCTGAGCATAACTTGAGTGGATTCAAGAGTTTTCTGGAAGCTGTAACTTGTAGGCAACAGGACCTACTTTTTCCAGAATCCTATATGGCTCATAGCAACTAGGAGCAAGTTTTTGAGAGCTTCTTGTTGTTGCAGAATTCTGTCTGTATGGCTGAAGCTTCAAAAACACCCACTGACCAATCTGAAATTCCTTACTAGACCTTCTTAAATCTGCCTTTTGCTTCATGTTTGCAACACGATGTAAGTGATGTTTAAGAACTCCTACCATTGATTCCCTTGAGGCAAATGTTCTATCAAGTGCATCTACCATTGAAGCAGACAACTTGGACAGATTGGACACCAATTTCTGAAGTTTAGGAAGACCAAGATGTCCCAACTTAGCATGTATGGTAAGCGAAGAGGTGGCTGCTGAACACGCTTGTGAAGAAGTAGAGAGGAAATAAAGACCTTGAGACTCACATCTGGTGTCAACTGTCTGTCCCGAACTTCCCTAAAAGGTAAGTGAATGTAATTAAACAATCATGGGATTGTGTGAGGTGATGGACAAAGAGTAGACTAAACGGACAACCAGGTACAAATAGAACAAACTTGACGATTAATATAGGAAGTGGATGTGTGGTGCCTATCCCCTGGGGATGTGTTTGGAAACCATTGGCAAACATAATACTCAGTAAAAAACAAAAGGAAGAAAAGTTAAAAGAGAACGATTACTAGATATGTGGTTAGATGCACCAAAATCAAGTACCTAGGAGCCCAAAGGAGACTGTGACACAAGAATTTGGATTACCAATGAGTGCTACTGAAGCATTAGCGCTAGGACTCTGACAACTCAAACCATTAGGGAAAATCCTTATAAGTTGTAGGGGTGGCTTGGGGTTGGTTGGCAGTCGGGGGTGGATCAACTACGGAGGCATGAGCTACATTAGCAAGGCAGGGAGACTTGCCATGCAATTTCCAGCAAAGATCAATAGTATGACCAAGTCGATGACAGTCCTCACCTTAGGGAAATTCTTCAAGGTGGACTATCAATGCTAAGAGTGTCTCGAATTAATACTCTTGGAGGCAAGAGTAAAGGCATCACTGAGCAAAGTAGAAGATGGCTCAACATTTGGCTTTGATGGAATCCAGAGAAGGGCAGACAAAACCGTAGTCACTCACTAAAAAAAGTACAAGGATAATTGTATATAGACAACATATACTAATGGGGCCTATGGGCCCAATACTACAAAGATATACTAACATATACCATGTGCGTTACAGTTACTAAAGTTTATAATTACTTTCTACCATCTAATAATCATGTATATTTGAGTATCTAGTATATGTTTTTTTGCAGGTGGAGCATATAGGTTAACTAGTATTTCCCATGGTCATTATCAAGGAATTTTGTTTATATGGTGATACAGAAAGCCTAGATATGTATCATCCTTAATTTATAATGAGCAAATAGGATCAATATTGATTACATAGGATCAATCTAATTATGAGAGTAATAGGGAATACATCCCTAATTGCTATCTAATAATAAATAAGAGAATATTATGTAATCTAACAGTTATTCTCACAGCCAAACTGAGAATCTTTAGTATCTTGTAGTGGTAGGAACAAAATTACCATCCTAACGTCATGATCGCCTGATTGTCTCAAATGAACCTTAGTTTAACGGTTAATAAGGCCTATATTAATGCAGTAAAGGAAACTATTGCACAAAATATGTGGCTTGTTTCTAGGAAAGCACACCATAATCCAAATAACAAAGTTAAATCATGAAGCCTGCTAGTAAATTGAAAGCACATTTTTATCAAGTACAATGGATAATTCCAGTACTGCAAGTTAGAAAAACTTGCAAGCTATATTTATCAGTCAATATCAGTAGTGCTTTTGTATTAGTAGTCAGGTGCAACTGCTAAGTGGTCAAAGCATACAAATGAAAGTGGCACATTGCAACATACCTTGGAAATGATGCAGAGTATCAAGCTTGGTTCCTTTAGACAACTCCCACATATACACCACTCCATCACTAGTACTGATGATTCCATAACCACAAGAAACACCATTACCAGAAGACCTGCATAAAGTTAATACATTAAAAACTGAATTATTTGATAAATCTACATTATAGAATAAGCAATAACTTGGCAGCTGTTAAATAGAATTATAATGAGATATCATCAGCAGTTCTTCAAATGCAATTTGTTATATCCTTCCATATCACTCAAAATCATATATAACTAATGGCTCCTTACAATCTTCATAATTAAATCTAGATTTGAAGTGAAAAACAGTAAAGATCTTAACAAAATTAAGCAACACATGACGAACTATATTCAAATTCAGAAAAAACTTCATAGCACCTTAGATCCAAGGGACTTCCAAAAGTTATGCTATTTTTCATCAAAAGAGCAAGCCTCCAACTTCTAGCTGTACGTATATCATAACTACTTGAAGTTGAAACATGATTATGGCAAGAATCAAGGTCAGAGGCAGTCGATACAAAAAGCCACATGGCAACATCTTCCTCTAATGATGAAAACCAACAGATATCTCTCTGCTCTGAGTACCACAAATTGGTTGCTTCTAAAAGTTTATCAGCCTGCTCCTCTATGCTAGCATTGCTGAATCCTGAGCCTTTTATTTGCCACTGGAACAAGCTTATTGGAAAGAACTCATTTACTGGACTTTTTAAAGCAGAGAAACTTGTAACACAATTACACTTTGCAATATCCCTGGAAAAGGTATTGAAAATAGTGGATGAGATAGCATCATATTACTAACTGTATAGCCAGATTACTTAATCTTTTCTTAAAACAGCTGGTTTAGGTCATAGTTCATTTCAATGATAAATTGTAATAGAAGATGAAATGATGGAATGAAAAAATGGCAGAAAATCCAGGAGTAACATTTCCTAAATTTTGAAGTAGATAAAACCCAGATTGGAGACCTCCTTTTGCTGAATATTTTCATACACAAGAGGGGATGATGTATGGAAAAAGTAAACAGACAAAATCCTTGTTCTGAACAACTTGTGACTTGTATTGAATAGAAAATAAGACCCGATAAAAAATTTAACTGATTATCTAAATGTTACTGACTAGACATTGGGAAAAAGTGCAAGTGAATTGATGCATCAAATATGATAAATTGATAACACGTCTCATAAAAATGTAAAAGCCACACATGAGTAAACCCCCAAATTCATTCTTGAACAAGTTGGCGTAGACATGTTAGGTCTCTAGAATGTTTAAATGCCAGCATTTCCTTAAAAAACCACTTTAGTTATTGAGAAGGAATGGTGCATTTGGTTCTTCAGAACTAATATCATCAGCATTTGAGGTTTAAAGCAAGTTGAATGATGCTAATACATTAGGGAACCCTTTCAAGGTCAATGAAATACCATACCATAAACTAAATTCCCCACGACTATTATGACCAACAACCAAATGAGTACACTTCGGAACCCTCTTCAACTCCACAATGCCAGGGGATACAGAGCCATCAGCTGGAATAATGAAGTACTCTATTTTTTCACTGCCAAAATGTAAATAAAAGGGTGAACAATATAAGTTGCATGCACCATTGCAAGATAACCAAAAAATATATATTTAATTACTCTAGCTACAAAATCAACAACATTTATACATATTGGCATAGATAATACATTACATTATTGACCAACAGGAATAGATTCTACAATTACATACGTATAACTCATCAATAATCCTGGCATTTGCCCTTCTAAGTGGAATGTGAAACTAATGGCAGGTCTTTGACTCAGAAAATTAACTTCAAAATTTGGGAAGCATTTAAACCAAGAAAAAATCTGTCATAACATGTTTTCCAAATATTTTTATGTTATCTTCTATGAGAAAACAAAGGGAACTCATATCCATGCTGTCAGCTTCAAAAGCAAACATATAAGAAATCGGCAAGTTAATCAAAACAAATTAAAATTTTGAAATAATCATATTCTGAAAGGGACATAAATGGCTCTAGGGAAAAGAGCAAAAAGAGTCACAATAATCACCTCCATTTTGAATTCATGACCCACACCTGCAATTTCCCACTCTCTCCGACAGAAACAAGTCGGTTAGGTTCACAAACCAATATACAATGCACATTGTCAACAGTTTCCAATGATGTTACAACTGATACATAACCATGTTCTACTTGGACGATCTTCAAAGCATTCTTCTTAGAGCAGACTGATTTACATGTTGAGCAATGACAATCAATCTTTCTTTCCCTGGGATCAAACATTATTTAGTTATTCCATTTAACCTTACGTATATTATACATATCAACTGAAATCTGCAGAAACAGCTAACCTGCAATTGGGGGTCTTTATGCTTCCTATTAAGACAACATGCTGTCCACCAGGAGTCAACTGCACCCCAGATCTTTCCACCTTAGTCTAGCATAAAACACGATAGATTTTGTTAGAGTATGTAGCAGTGTATCACTAAGTTACATTCTGTTAGGACAGCTGTACTCTAACAGATTTTGACAGTGAGGATTTATCTAACCAAACAGTATAAAAGAAAAGGAAGAAGGGATTGAGAATGAACCAAGCAAAAAATAACTTACTTCTTTTATGAAGTTATGTTTTGGATCTGGCAACAGTATTGAGCTGTGAGCCATGACAGAAGGGCACCCTAAAGTTGGTTCAGCAATAGCTACCTTGTACGTGAACAGGGTCCTGTACAGACCTGTCAGATAGCCACATAAGACACAAACATAGATTTCATCCTCTCTTGTGCTTAAAAATAAGGATGAAACAGGCATTGGGTGCAAGTAACGTCCCACAAACTTAACACTGCTGCCCAGATTATTCTTGAGCTCCTGGTTTTGCAGGGGCATTGGTTCTGAAATTAATTGAGCCTCCTTGGTACCAAAGCACTTATTTTCATCAGCGAACAGGGTTAGATTCTGAGATGATGTTGGGTTTGGATCCACTAGGTTGCTATGTCCACCCAGAACATCACTACGAATTTGAGGTGTTTGAACACATAAACCTGCAGTATCATCTGGTTCACATGGTTTATCATTTGAATTGTTTACTAGAATGGTTTCTGAGGGATGTAAAGTGTCCTTGGCAGTATACATTTCAGGAGTAACATGTTTAAATTCGTCATATTCAGTACACTCCATGACAGAACAATTTTTTTGGAACGGAATATCATTTTGGAGCTTTTTTCTGGTGTATACTAATTTTGGTAAATTTGAAGATGTAATCATCATTTCAGCATTGCCTGTTTGACCCACAACTTCATCTTGTGTCTTTTCTGCAAGAGTTTCCGTGCTTTCCAATTGATACCTCTTTGTTTTTACACCTGAGAATGCATTAGTCTCAGCTCATTGTGTTATAAAATTTGTAAGGAATGGTAATGACTGAGTCAGACTGAACAATCCAAGTAAGCATCAGCCTAAGCTCATTAAGCTTCATTGTAAGTCCTTATCCCAAAATAAGCTAATATTTACCTGCAACCATGACCAGTGATGTTTGTCATGTGATTGGGTGATAGTAACTCAAGACCAGTGTTCCATGGGTTATGAGTACCATTATTGGTACAGGTATCGGGTTACAAGATTTCTATTCTAAAGCTAAGGTGTGTGAGGGCGTGTATAATACTACCTCAGGTCCTATATAAGAAACAAATACCCGATTTATCAAAACCAATAAAAGTAGTTAAATGAGTGAATTTTAATTTGTCATAAATTTAAATTTTATTCCAAAAATATCTACAAAATTGGTTTAAGTGGCGGTTAGATATTATGACACTCACACTACTCATAGTCTAAGGAATACTTATTTCAACCAATGAGAATGAGTTATATTGTTAATAGCTCATTAAATGCATCCACTTTCATGGAAATGAATGATATCTCCCTGATAAACTGTACAATTGATCAAGGGTATAAAAGAAAACTAGCCATTAAAACATTTGAAAGTGGTCATATGTTTCTTACAATTAGGACCAAAAAAATACTACTTTTTGTTTCTTATAAAGGACTGGAGGTAGTATGAAAATATAAAATCAAACAAAAGAGTATTAAAATATAATGTCCTAACACAAATAAGCAAAAATATTTAAAGGCGCAAGTTCTGAGAAAAGTGGAGTAACAATTTGTTTCATTGACTAAAATTGTTATCCAGTGACATGGACCATTTATGCTTGAGGCATGACTCATGAGTATTGGGTAGCAGTGTGTACCCAGTAAGTAGAGGAACAAATTATGCACCAAGTATGGGTACAACAACTATTCAGGAGGACCAATGCATCTTAGCTTCAGTTCAAAACAGACTAAAGAATTATATGTAGTAAAGTTGTATCTTGGTGACTTGTTGGTCATGGGTTCAAATCCGAAAACAGCATCTTTGCATATGCAAGGGTAAGGCTGCGTACAATATCCCTCCCCCTTACTTGCGCATAGCATGAAGCCTCCGGGCAATGAGATACGTAATTTTTTTATAAAGTTAAACCGTCATGACCATGTTCATCCATATTTTAGAATTTATTTTCTTGATGCCAGATATCATAAACACATTACCCCCAGTAAAATCCTGAGCAGTTGGCAGGTCCTTTTGCACAGAACAGAGAAAAACATGCGCAGGATTTTCTTTCACATCTGAGCAAGCATCATCACTTCTTTCATAAATAATCAGATCCTTAGGAGTTATGTCATCTAGAACAGATTCAGGAATGCATACATCACAATTCTGAGGCCTGTCTTTAAAGTGCAACCCCGAAGCCTGGCAAGTGAATGTTCCATTTGGCAAGTCATGACCAAGAAGCTGTTGAGAACACATTTCTTTATTGAAACTAGATCTACCAGGTTCAACAATATCTGAAGATAAGATTTCCTGATTGGTTTTATAATCATCACATTGACTATATTCAAAACTGTCAGGAACAATAATAGACTTCATATGTTCAAAATTAGGAGTATTTGAATGTGAGTCTGTACACCCATGTATTTTTTGCCCTTGTTCTCCATGTGCAGCCTCTGTCATTATTACATCTGCAGTATAAACATTTTTCAATAATGCACAACGAGTCAAGGATACATAAATACACAAACATGTGGAAACAAAAGGAAGATTTAAAGGATCTATGCCAGACAGACAGTAATGATAAATGCTAAAACAAATAGCATAGATAAGGTATATTTACCAGATGGCGATACATCCACACTATATCCCTTCTGTTCATCCTTGGAATTCACCTGACAAGGCAACATATCTGAAGGGCTAACAGTAAACTCCTTATCTGTTGAAAAAGTCCTCAGTAGAGGAACTGCTTGAGGAAGCAGAAGTGCCATCATTGACTTTGCCACATCCTGGCCAGCTGAACCAAAATCACGTTTTTCAGAGCTTGGATTTGAAATAGATTTGAGTACTTCTTCATGTTCTGTGTTTAACAGGTCTCCAGAGGTGATCTCATAAGCTGTCTCATTGTAAGCAATTTTATCCAGTTCACTTGGGGCAGAATCATGAGTATTTTCTGCAGTGCACTAGAGTAAGTGATCCAGAATCAACAGGAAAATAGAGAAATATGAGAGAGAAAGTTGATATTAAAAGAGTGTGTTGTAGAACACTGAAATATTAAAATATACAAAAATCTTAAACATACTGATAATAAGCTTCCCAGAGCTTTTCAAAAGATGATATGTTAAGAACTCTATTAGAAAAATAAAACACCACCAATGAATCCATATACATTGTCTTAACATTAGTGGAATCCACGGTCATTTAGAATAAAAGGACTTTAATTGTATACGGACTTGGCCCATGTGCTTGTATATACTTAACCTATAAATATAAGTATGAGGGTTGCTACACATTGTATAGTACCCAATTAAAATTTACCCATGCCTCTCTATCTCTCACTACATAGTATCATAGAGCCAAGTAGGGTTTGGAGCTGCTGTCAGCAATATCCTTCCAAAGCCACAAACATATTGGGGATCGAAAACAAAATTTGTTGGCTAAAACATGGTGCAAATCGCAAAATAGAAACATCTCATTTTTTGGGTTTTTATTTTTGCGTCTGACCTTGGATGTCTGTTTTCGCAGCAACTAACTTGCGTTTTTAAAGAGAGGGGGGCATTTTTGAGGATTGAATAAAGCTCAGTTGGTCCTGTGGCTGTTCGCGGTGTTTCGAGGCTTTCATATTGACTTAGTGCGTTTTGGGGTCCAAATAGTGTGTTCCATTGTCATTTTTTTTTTATCGGAAAAAATAATATATATATATATATATATACGAACAAAGAAACAGGACAAGTAGTACTAGAACAAAGACAAAGTAGGCAAAACAAAACCAAGACCTTTGGTAACCTAATACATGGAAAAGACATGAATTAAGGTGCCAAAGATCAAGATGAAACTAAAAAACCCCAATCTAGGAGGGGCGAAGAAATCTATATGTTATACCCTCCCCTTATTGCAAAAAAACTCCCCCAGATTACATGACCAAACATGAAACGGAATGTTAAACCCTTTCTCTAGATTCTTAGTCCATGTCCAGCATATAAATATTGCATCATCCATTAACTTGTGGCTGTTGAAAATCTCATTTTGGAAGATGATTCTATTTCTATGGCACCAAATAGTCCATGTCAGTGCTATTCACCATGTTTGCCATCTCTGTCCGCAAATCCCACTAAAATAATAGTAGGAATGTTGACTGAAATGTTCTCTAGGATTTACTGAACACAAATTGAAGATGGATATCCAAGACATCGACTCCCACCAGATTGGCCTGATTTTATCGCATTTAAAGAATAAATGTGTTGCATCCTCCTCAAAAATCCTGCAAAAAGGGCAGTATAGATCATTTAATTCCACATTACTTCTTCTTAGGTTCAGCTTTGTGGGCAGTCTGTCCCTGATTAATCTCCAAGCAAAACATGATGCTTTGGAATGGACTTTTATTTTCCATAAATCCTTGAACACTGCACATTGATTCAGAGATGACCATTCCCTATTGATGAAAGTATAAGCACTCCCTACTGTGTACACTCCACTCGGATCAGGCCCCCACTGCCATGCATCTTGTTGATGTGGTCGTACCACCATTCCTTGTATATCTTCTAAGAACTTAACAGCAGTCTCTGCTTCCCCTTCCATGAAAAATCTTCTCTACCGAAGCTGCCATTCCCAACCCTCTTGTGTTTGTACACCCAATTGATAGATATGCTGTTGTTGTTGACTAAAAATCAGGTACATTCTTGGGTGTTTGTCCTTTAGTGGCAGCCCGTCATTCTTCCATACATCCTCCCAAAATAAAATATTTGACCCGCATCCCAACTTCCAATCAATTCCTCTTTTGATCCCGCATCCTTCCTCATTTGAATTACAAACAAAACAAAGATCCCTCCACCATATGGATTCTCCTCCAAAACTTCTAGTCTCTCCCAAATTCCTCCATCCTCCATATTTTGACTCCAACACTTTCACCCATAACTCATCCTGCTGATGGAACATATTCCAAAACCGTTTCCCAAGTAATGCATAGTTGAAAATGGTTATGTCCTTAATACCCAAATCCCCACACTACTTTGGTTGACAAACTAAATCCCATCTAACCCAGGCAAATTTTCCTCTAGTCTTGGCTGCCACCCCACAAAAATCTTCTTTGGATTCTGATGAAGCTCTCTAACATCTTCTTTGGGACCTTGAAGAAGGACAATAAGAAAATAGGGATCGAGTTGAGGACAGACTTAATCAAGGTTAGCCGCCCTCCAAAAGAAAGGTACTTCTGTTTCCAAATAGCTAATTTTCACTCACACTTCTTGATTAGGGGATCCCACATCACAAGCCGCCTTGGGTTCGCCCCAATAGGGACACCCAAGTACAAGAAAGGTACATCCAGCTCTCTACAGTTTAAATATGAGGTAGCATTGTTAACCCACTGTTCATTCATACTGAACACCCCAAATCTGCTCTTAGCAAAGTTTATTCTCAAACCCGATGCCAATTCAAAGCCTCTCAACATGACCTTAATAGTTCTAACATTTTTTGCTGAAGTTGTCCCAAAAAAGATTGTATCATCAACATATTGTAAGATGCTGATATCAACCAATTTTTTTCCCACCTTATACCCTTCAAACTAATCCTTCTTTTGTGCTTCTCTCATCAGTCCTGTAAGGCCTTCAGCAACGATGTTGATCAATAGTGGTGCTAGGGAATCTCCTTGTCTAAGGCCACGTTGTGGTGTGAACTCCTCAGTTGGGCTCCCATTGACTAAGACAGAGATAGAGGCGGATTTTAAGCAACCTTCGATCCATGCAATCCACTTCAAACCAAACCCCATCCGCCTCATCATGTAAATCAGAAAGTCCCAACTGACTGAGTCGTAGGCCTTTTCATAGTCTACTTTGAACATGTTAGAGAAATTGAATGAGAGAGAAAGAGAGATGAACAGAATTGAATTTCTTTTATTTAGAAAGAATAAAAAATTGGTTACAAAGCTATGCATGTGAGGTATTTATATCCTCTTTCACTAACTAGATGAAAGCAACTGACAACTATGTATTGCAGCTATTCAGTGAACATACAGGTGTGCAAAGCTACATAAAAAGCTAACTACTAACTACACCCTTGCTATTACTAATTACAGCTTATTTACAAAGGAGCGTTGTTAGCTTTTGCTAACAGCACTTACATGCTCTAATATCCCCCCTCAAACTCAAAGGGAAAAATTTTCAAAAGAAATATTTTTCACATTGAGTTTGTTTTAGAGAAAATCAAATTTGGAAGGAAAAAGCGGCTTGGTAAGAACATCTGCCCATTGATCCAAAGCAGGAATATGCAGAATAGACAGCTGCTTGGCCAGAATTTTCTCTCGAACAAAGAAAACATCTATTTCCATACGCTTGGTGCGACTATGAAACACTGGATTGTGAGCAATAGAGACAGCACTCTGATTACCACAAAATATAGTAGGAGTAGTGAAAGAAACTTTTAACTCAGTGAGAAGAGCATGAATCCAGGTCAATTCAGTGGAACTTTGGGCTAAACTTCTGTACTCAACTTCAGTGCTAGACCTTGCTGTAACTTTTTGCTTTCGAGACCACCAAGAGATTAAATTGGAACCAAGAAAAATAGCAGAACCAGATGTAGACCTTCTGTCATCCACATCAGATGCCCAGTCAGCATCACAAAAGGCATGAAGAACTAGAGGCTGACTGATATCAGCAGACCTGAACAAAAGTCCATGACCCACAGTTCCCTTAAGATACCTTAAAATCCTTTTAACTGCTGCCCAATGAGACTCAAGAGGAGCAGCCATAAACTGGCAAACCTTATTTACTGCAAAACTGATTTTCTGGTCTAGTGAGAGTGGCATATTGTAAGGCACGCACCACTGACCTGAACAAGGTAGGATCATGAAATATATTAGCACCATGTTTAGATAGCTTACAGTTGGAAACCATGGGAGAAGAGATGGAATGAGCTTCTGCCATGTTGGTTTTATGCAGCAAATCCCGAATGTATTTGCTTTGGGTCATGAGAATGGAGCTGTTGGACAGATGCTTAACTTCAATACCCAAAAAATAATCCAAATGTCCAAGCTGCTTAAGTGAAAAAACATGATTTAGTCTGGTGGGGAGCTGCTGAATTAGAACTTTGGACCTTCCAGTAATTATAATATCATCTACATAAACCAGTAGATAAACAGTATGTGTCTGATGGGTGTAAATGAAAAGGGAAGAATCACATTTACTCCCTATGAAGCCAAACTGAAGTAGAGTGGACTTTAATCTGTCAAACCACTGCCTTGGAGCTTGCTTCAACCCATACAATGCCTTGTTAAGCTTGCAGACCAAAGTTTTATCTGCATTTTCAAAACCTGGTGGCTGTGTCATGTATACAGATTCTTCAAGTAGACCATTTAGGAAGGCATTGTTGACATCAAGTGGAAATAACTCCCACCCATGAGAAAGAGCAAGAGTGAGAACAATTCTTATGGTTACAGGTTTGATTACAGGTGAGAAAGTTTCATGAAAATCAAAACCCTGCACTTGATGGAAGCCTTTAGCAACTAACCTGGCTTTAAATTTATTAACAGAACCATCAGCATTTTCTTTTACCCTGAAAACCCACTTGCACCCAACAGCTTTTCTGTTATCAGGTAGAACAACCAACTCCCATGTATTATTTTTTAACAAAGCATCATATTCTTGTTTCATGGCAGCAAGCCAAGCTGAATCTGCCAGTGCTTGTTTCACATTTTTTGGTTCAGAATGAACTAGAAAAAGGGAAGGATGTAGTCTGGGATTATGAAGACCAGACTTGGACCTAGTTTGCATGGGATGAGTGCTAGCAGGAATAGAACTTGGTACAGAAGCAGATTCAGAGGAGGAATCAGTTACAGCAATGCTTTCAGAGGAACTATTCTGCACAGACTCAGATTCAACAGTGGTGACAGGTTGAGAAACAGAGGGAAAAACAATAGGATTAGTACCAGAAATAGAAGAGAACCCAGGAGGAACACTTGGAGCAGGAATAGAAAGAGATGAGGAGGGCTGAGACTGTATAGAAGTAGGCAAGTCAGCAGGTGGAGATAAATTTGGATTTAGACTGAAATATGAATCAAAGTGTTTTTCAGGGCTAGAATCTTTTGAAAATATTTCAGAATAAGGAAACCTCCCCTCATTCAACAAAACATCCTTAGAAATATAAATTCTACCAGAAGGAGACAAACATTTGTAGCCCTTATGAGAATTGGAGTACCCTAAAAACACACACTCTTGTGACCTGAAATTCAGCTTGTGAGTATTGTAAGGTTTTAGGAGAGGAAAGCAAGAACAACCAAAGGTTCTAAGGAACCTAAAATCAGGATCCTTGTGACAAAGTGTGGTAAAAGGAATGTCAAAGTTGAGAGAGACAGTAGGAAGCCTATTTATAAAATAGACAGCTGTACTGAAAGCATAATCCCAAAACTGCAGGGGTAATGAAGCATGATGCAGTAAGGTAAGACCCAAATCCATTATGTGTCTATGTTTTCTTTCAACCACACCATTTTGATGATGAGTGTGAGGACATATAAGTCTATGAGAAATACCAAAGGATGATAAAAGAGTAGCAAAAGGCCTGTATTCACCCCCCAATCAGATTGAACATTTTTTATTTTTGTGCTAAGTTGCAATTCAACTTGAGTTTTAAAAGTCTGAAAAACAAAGATGGTTTCAGCTTTAGTTTTTATGGGGAAAATCCAAGTAAATTTAGAAAAGGCATCAATGAAAGACATATAGTACTTATATCCAGCAAAGGAGGTTAAATGAGAAGGTCCCCACAAATCAGTAAATATAAGTTCTAAAGGAGAATAGGTGGTAATGGAGGGAGAGGAGGGTAACCTATGAGATTTACCCATACAACATGATGAACAAAAATCTGAGACAGTTTTATTAGACTGTGAAATATTACAATGGTTGAGAACAAGTCTCATTACATGACTATTGGGATGGCCTAACCTATTGTGCCAACATTGCTGTTACAGGGAAAGGAAAAATCAGAATTTGTATGCTTTGAAGAATCAACAAAAGTGGATAAAAGCTGAGGAGAAATATCCTGAAGCTTGAGATTATGAAAGCAATAGAGACCATCAGCTCAAACTAAACCTTGGAGCAGAATTTCACTTGTTTCCTGAGATTTTACAAGACAAACATGAGGATGAAATTCAAAGAAAACAGAATTATCGTTGACAAATTTACTGACACTTAACAGATTTTTTGAGATGGAAGGAACATGAAGTAATTTTTGTAATTTAAAGGTGAAGTGACTATTATTAGGAGAAATAAAAGAAGAGGTACCAGCACCATAGATACCTAATCCTTCACCATTACCAATGAAAATTTGATCAGGCCCATCAAAGTGATTAAACTGTTTGATATGCTGAGATTCTCCAGTGACATGGAAGCTGGCTCCAGAATCTGGAATCCAGGAGGAGAGATCAGCACCAGACCCAGGAGAGACAGTGTTTGTAAGCATAGCACTGGGCTGATTAGGAACAGAGGTTGCAGATTTCAGATTAGGATTAACCCAAGTGTTAGAAGGCCTTGTGTGACCAAATCTGGATGAACCAAGATTATAAGGAATAGGCTGAGAAGTGGCAGGATCAAAGAACACTAAAGATTCATCAGGCTGAAAGTGTGTATCAATCCTGAAATGACACATTTGCAGTGTGTCCATATTTAAGACAAATTTGGCACTGAAAGTTGGCAAATTTGCCACTGCCACGTCCTCTACCAGCTCCTGAACTTCCACGGCCATGATTATTTGTTCTTCTGAAATTCTCAGAATTACCACCCTTATATGAATTAGAAGGTGAGTATCCTTGAGTATAATTCGAGGAAGGAGAACTCAACAGCTGAGTTTCTTTATTGTAACGATTTATGTGTGTCTCATGACCATATAACAAGGTTTCAATTTCAGCAATTGATGAAGTTCTTTTCTTGCCTTCAATAACAGCAAAAACAGATGCATAGTCTAAAGGAAGGCCTTCCAAAATAGCATCAACATACTCCTCATGACGAACTGGAACACCTACACCAGCAAGCTCATCCACAAATCCTTTAATTTTTCTCAGATACTCATCCATAGACCTGTCAGAAAGTGATACTGCACGCATGGCAGTTCTCAGTTGTCTAGCTCTGGATTATTATGAAGACTGAAGTGTTCATGAATCTTTTCCCAGACTTGATAGGAATGACTGGATCCAAGAACGCGAGAAAGAACAGACTTGGAAAGTGTAGATTGGAGCCAAACAAGTAAGGTTTGGTACTGTACTTCCCAAGCCTCATATTGAGGATTGACTCGATCAGTAGCACTGTCTTCCTCAGTGAGATATCTAGGAGGAATAACTGGATTAACCACAAAACGCTGAAGCTTATGAGCTTTCAACACAGGTTCCACATGTTGACGCCAATGGAGATAGTTGGAGTCATCAAGCTTTTCAGCAATAGTATTTGGAACGGAATGTGAACCCAAACCTGACGGAGCGGAAGCGAAAGCCATAGAAAAACAAGCAACACAAACAGAAATACAAGTAAGGAGAAACCAGAGTTCAGCAAACACAACTGAGCCAAACAGGTTCAGCAAAACGCGATTCTGGACAGCAAACCAACTTAAATCAACTGCAAACTGCACAGACAGCTGCGAAAAGAGAAGCCCAAGCCCAATCGAGACCAAAAACAAGTCCAAGCATGAACAGGAACAGTCACGATGCAGATATTGCCGCGAACAGGAAGAAAACGATGTTGAACAGTAACGAACAGGAAAAAGTGCCGAAACCAACACCAACCAGCACAGAAACAGCCGAAAAAGGAAACCCAAGCAAGAACAGGAGCAATCGCAGGCTCTCAAGTGAACAGGAGCAACCGCGATAAAGAAGCAATCGCGAAATAGCAAAGTGAACAGTAACTCGAGTATGAACAGTGACGCCATTATGAAGAAAGCACAATCCAAACAGGAACAGAATTGAACGAAGGATCAAAAAGCACTGCACAATCAGTGCAAAAATTTTGCTCTTGATACCATGTTAGAGAAATTGAATGAGAAAGAAAGAGAGATGAACAGAACTGAATTTCTTTTATTTAGAAAGAATGAAAAATTGGTTACAAAGCTATGCATGTGAGGTATTTATATCCTCTTTCACTAACTAGATGAAAGCAACTAACAGTTGTGTATTGCAGTTATTCAGTGAACATACAGGTGTGCAAAGTTACATAAAAAGCTATCTACTAACTACACCCTTGCTATTACTAATTACAGCTTATTTACAAAGGAGTGCTGTTAGCTTTTGCTAACAGCACTTACATCCTCTAATAGAACACAAGGCAGCTATCCTTATTCCTCTTTGCCACATCCACCACCTTGTTTGCGATGAGCACACTATGTAACAAATGTCTCCTTTCAATAAAAGCTGATTGTCAGTGATCAATGATGAATGGCAATACCTTTTTCAGCCTAGTGGATAATACTTTAGCCACAATTTTGTATACGCAGCCTATTAAGGAGATAGGCCTGTAATCATTCAAACCCTGTGGATCTTGACCTTTAGGAAGCAAGGCTATAAAAGAGGCATTTCCGCCTTTAGGGAAAGCTCCATTTACAAAGAATTTGTCGAAGAAACGACGGAAATCAGCTTTAAAGACATCCCAGAATTCTTTGATGAATTTAAAGTTGAAACCATCTGGTCCGGGACTCTTCTCACTACCACATGCCCAGACTGCCGCCTTCACCTCATCTGCATCGAATCCTGCCATCAGAAGATCATTATGCTGCTGTTCCAAAGTCTTGAAGGTGACTCCATCTAAGTTTGGTCTCACCTGAGCCATATCTTCAAATCTCCTCTTAAAAAAAGATCGAATTTCTACTTTGACTTTAGTTGATTCCTCACACCAGCTCCCATCAACCATCACTCCTGGCAATAAATTATTTTTACGCTTCCAATTCACTGTCACATGGAAATACCTGGAGTTACAATCCCCCTCGTTGATCCATTTGGTCCTTGCTTTTTGTCCTAAGATTGACGCATGTGATTGAGCTGCAGTCCAAAGTTCCTCCTGTAGTTGTTTTCTCCTCTTTATCTCATCCGCATTCAGCTGTCTATCATTCCCATCTATTTCAATTATGTTAATAGCAAAAGGTTTCAAAATGTTAAATGGAAGTATTTGGTTGAAGTTAATCTTGGCAGGATGGGAAAGGAAAATCATGTAATAGTCACTATTGGAATTGGTGTCCTCATTCCTCACAGAATCAGCAGAATTCACAGTAACAAGTTCATGCAGTGTCCTAGCCTGACACTGGCAATCAGTCAGGGGAACGGCATACGATGGTTATGACTGACGACGAGTTTCACATACACACTAGTTTCAAATTTCTCAACTGTTACTTGCACCTTCTTCAGCCAGTTTTGTCCAAACAAGTAACTCTACAACATGACTCTCCTATACTTCTTAGCATTGGGTCATTGATTATGTCACAAATCATATAACAAGAGATTCAAGTATATTTTCTTCTTTCAATTTGCAAATGGGTCTAATGTTCATGTTAAGGGGAGTGGGATAAGGGTTGTCCCTCATTATATATTCCATCTTTGCCTTATATCTAGCCAATGTGGGACATGGATTTTTCCAATACACCCCCCTCACGCCTAGAATTTTGGACTTGGTTCGTGCATAATATGATGGGTGACCCTTTATTTAATGGATATAGGATAGGCTCTGATACCATCTTAGAATATGGGTTTGAACCTAAATCAACCCCAAAAGCTAGCTCATAGGGTAAGGGTTGTCCCTCACTTATATATTCTATCTTAAATTGTAACCTTCTTTCTTGATTGTGTATTTCAGGATTTGCAAACCTGAAGACTATTGGTAGAGAAAGAGTATCTAATAGGTTGTAATTACTAGATGAAGGAATTTCACATGCACTCGCAGCTTCTACAGTCTCTGCATTTTGTGAGTGTATAACTCCTTTAGTTAGTATTAATTATAGTTAGTCTACCTTAGTTAGATATAACAGTCTTAGTTAAATAGTTGTAACTAACTTCTAAGTGAGTCTTTGTAGTATAAATACATTATGTAAACAGAGACTCTAATAGGAGTAGGAGTTGGGGTCAAGCATATTCAAGGGGGTTTAGATAGCAATAAAACAGTTAGTATAACTAAGCTGAGTTAGTTATAACTAACTCATGGGAGAGAATGTATAAATAGTAAAAGGCTATGAGGAAAAGGCACGAGAGTGGTAGGAGGTAGTGACCCTCGAAGATCACTGTGTACACATCAGGAGCTTAGTCTCCAACATTGAAATAAAAGCTTTCTTTCACTCTAACCTGAACCAGTTCCTAACACTGGTATCAGAGCTCCAATCTTGGGGCTTGTGAGGTGAATGGGAACGAAGAACTGTAACAAGATGGACGCCAGAATCGAAGTGATGGAACACGCGCTAGAGGAGTCGCGCGAGGCTAGGGAACTTGATCGCGAAGCCATGGAGGCCAATCGGGTCGCGATTGAGGCTAATCGGGTCACGATGGAGACCCGTTTGGATGCGATCGAGAAAGTTCTGCAGAAATTGGCCGCGAACCTGGAACAGCCAGCGATGGGCGAACGAGGTCCGACGAGGGAGGCAAGAAACAAGAATCGTGAAGGAGACGAGGCTAGAACCCGACAATGGCGGCAAATTAAGATGCCTATTTTCTCGAGTGAAGATCCCGTAGGGTAGGTTTCGCGTGTGGAGAGGTTTTTTAGGTTGCAGTATGTGAGAGACGAAGAAAAGTTGGAAGCGATATTGATAGCCATGGATGGAGAAGCCTTGGCATGGTATCAATGGTGGAAGAATTGGAGTTCGAATCAGTCATGGGAGGATTTCAAGGCAACTTTGGTCCAAAGGTTTCAGAGCACCAATTTGGGGAATCCTTTCCAAGCCTTGCTGGCCTTGAAGCAGGAGGAATCTGTGCAAGCCTACATTGGGCTTTTTGAGAAACATGTAGGAGCTGGTAAGGTAGTAGTGTTGATTGATTGTGGGACAACTCATAATTTTATTTCCACGAAGTTAGTAAAGGAATTAGAGTTGGAAGTCACTCCTACCAAAGCTTACTATGTGGAGGTGGGAGATGGACACAAGATAAGCTGCCAAGGAGTATGTAATTCATTGAATATGGAGTTACAAGGATTGCAGGTAGTGCAGAATTATTACTTGTTTGAATTAGGGGGGGCAGATGTGGTTTTAGGTGTGGAATGGTTAGCTGGTTTGGGAGAAGTGAAGGCCAATTTTGATAAATTGACCTTGACTGTTAAAGTCCAGAATAAAAGAATTATACCAAAGGCTGAACCTGAATTGATTAAATGTGTTACTAGTTTAAAAGTGATCAAAGGGAGTATTGGAGAGGCTGATCAGAGATTTCTGGTGGAAGTTAAGACAGCAGAGCAGGTAAAAAAGGAAGAGGTAGAGCCTGAAGAAGTGGAGCAAGTGCTGAAGCTGTTTGAAGGGGTTTTTAAGGAGCCCCAAGGGCCGCCTCCTCACAGGGAGAAAGATCATACCATTACTCTGCAGCAAGGTAATAAAATTCCTAATATTAGACCTTATAAGTATCCTCATTATCAAAAAATGAGATTGAAAAGCTGGTTAGGGAGATGATGAAAGTTGGAATTATTAGAACCAGCAATAGCCCTTTTGCTAGCCCTGTTATTTTGGTTAAGAAAAAAGATGGCAGCTGGAGGTTTTGTGTGGATTATAGGGGTCTTAACAAAATTACAGTACCAGATAGGTTTCCTATACCTGTCATAGAAGAGTTATTAGATGAGACTGGGGGAGCACAGTGGTTTTCTAAATTGGATTTAAGGTCTGGGTACCATCAGATTAGAATGAAAGCTGAAGATGTGCACAAGACAGCCTTTAGAACTCATGAAGGCCATTATGAGTTTTTGGTTATACCTTTTGGGTTGACCAATGCTCCTTCAACCTTTCAGGCCTTAATGAATGAAGTTCTCAGGTCATTTTTAAGAAAATTCGTGCTGGTTTTCTTTGATGATATATTGGTATACAACAGAGATATAGAAGAGCATCAAGGGCACTTAAAGGCAGTTTTACAGAGGTTGCAGCAGCAGGAATTGTATGTGAATAGAAAAAAATGTACCTTTGGTCAGAGGGCTTTGGAGTATTTGGGCCACCTAATTTCAGGGAAAGGTGTAGAAGCATACCCCAGCACGCTGGAAGCAATGAGTAAATGGCCTGTACCTAGGGACATCAAAGGTTTGAGAGGGTTCCTTGGGCTGACAGGATACTACAGAAGATTTGTGAAGGATTATGGAAAGTGGGCTCAACCATTGAATGCATTGTTGAAAAAAGATGTTTTTCATTGGAATCCTGAAGCTGATAAATCATTTGAGAAGTTAAAAGAAGTAATGAGTGAACTGCCTGTGCTAAAGGTGCCTGATTTTTCTAAATCTTTTATGTTAGAGACTGATGCTTCAGGGTCAGGATTAGGTGTTGTACTTTTATAGGAAGACAGACCTTTAGCCTTTTGGAGTAAGGCCTTATCTGAAAGAGGATAGTTGAAGTCAGTTTATGAAAGAGAGTTGATGACAGTGGTGCTAGCTGTAAAAAAATGGAGACATTATCTGTTGGGGGGAAGATTCATCATCAAAACTGACCAGCAAAGTTTAAAATTCCTCAATGAGCAAAAGCTGTTGACTGAGGAACAATTTAAATGGGCTGTTAAGTTGATTGGATATAATTTTGAGATCCAATACAGGCCAGGAAAGGAAAACGTAGTAGCTGATGCTTTGTCAAGGCAGTTTGCTTTTTCTGCAGTTTCCTTGGTGCAAGGAGGAACTGAGGGCAGACCAGCCACTATATGAAATTTATCAAGGTATTCTCACTAAAACAATTGAGAAACCTGGGTATAGAGTTCAAGTAGGCAAACTTTATTACAAAAACAGGTTAGTTTTACCGAAGAATTCTGCTAGAATTCTATTACTCTTAAAGGAATTGCATGATTCATCTATAGGAGGACATTCTGGGTTTTTTAGAACTTATAAAAAAATAGCTAATGTGGTATATTGGCATGGCATGAAGAAAGATATAAGAAATTATATGGCTGAGTGTGAAATATGTAAAAAGAATAAGGCCAGTACCCTGTCTCCAGCTGGATTGCTGCAGCCCTTGCCTATTCCAAACAAGGTATGGACTGATATATCCATGGATTTTATTGGAGGATTGCCTAAAGCTCAAGGGAAGGATACCATATTGGTAATAGTAGATAGGTTGACTAAATATGCTCATTTTTTGGCATTGTGTCACCCTTATACAGCAAAGGAAGTGGCTGAGGTGTTCATTCAGGAGTTGGTCAGACTTCATGGTTTCCCTGCCTTCATGGTTTCAGATAGGGATAGGTTATTCATGAGCCGATTTTGGAAAGAATTATTCAGAAGTGCAGGTACACAGCTGAAGTTTAGTTCTGCCTATCATCCACAAACAGATGGGCAGACAGAGGTTGTAAATAGGTGCTTGGAGGCTTATTTGAGGTGTATGACAGGTACCAGACCTAAGCATTGGCCTGTCCAGAATTTTGGTTCAATACAAACTACAATATCTCTGCCAAAATGTCCCCTTTTCAGGCATTGTAAGGACAATCACCTCCTTTGTTGATAAAGGGAAATGATATTCCTTCTAAATTGGAAGAAGTGGATCAGTTATGCAAGGATAGAGATGTATTGTTGCAGGAGCTAAGAAGTAATCTACTAAAATCTCAAGATCATATGAGGAAGCATGCTAATAAACATAGGAGGGAATTGAGTTTTCAGGTTGGAGATTGGGTTTTCTTAAAAATACAGCCCTATAGGATGAAGTCATTAACCAGAAAAGTCAATGAAAAATTGAGCCCTAGATTTTATGGGCCTTATCAAGTCATCCAGAAGGTGGGAGAAGTGGCTTACAAGTTAGAACTTTCTGCAGGCAGTAAAATTCACCCAGTTTTTCACATTTCATTGCTTAGAAAATCAGTGAAATCAACTTGTGTACCTCAACCATTGCCAGCACTGTTGGATGAGCAGTGGGAACTTCAAATGCAGCCAGAAAAGGTTCCTAAGCATAGGACAAATGCAGCTGGGAAACAAGAAGTGTTGATTAAATGGAGAGAGTTACCTCACCATGAGAATAGTTGGGAGTTGGCTGAAGAATTGAAGAATGTGTTTCCTGAATTGGACCTTGAGGACAAGGTCCAGCTGGGAGGGTATTGATAGGAGTAGGAGGTGGGGTCAAGCATATTCAAGGGGGTTTAGATAGTAATAAAACAATTAGTATAACTAAGCTGAGTTAGTTATAACTAACTCATGGGAGAGAATGTATAAATAGTAAAAGGCTATGAGGAAAAGGCACGAGAGTAGTAGGAGGTAGTGACCCTCGAAGATCACTGTGTAAACATCAGGAGCTTAGTCTCCAGCATTGAAATAAAAGCTTTCTTTCACTCTAACCTGAACCAGTTCCTAACAGACTCATTCATAATATACAAGTTGTGTTTCTCTCTACATGGTAATTATAGCTCCTTGATCCCTTTTCATTGCTTTTGCCAACAATTCCAAAGTTCTTGTTCATGCAACTCTGTTGCAAACGCATCCTCCACATGGAGATTATGCTTCATCTTCTTCGTTTTTGAATTCTACTTTAGCTACATTTGCTCACCAATTAAAAAAATTTGCTATGGCATCAACAAATCGAGCCAATTATCAAAGGTCATAGCCTTCATTGATTCTTAGTTTCTCTTCAAATTCCACCGCAATTTCTCACTAAAGAGGATTGCAGTCTTGATCAAGTTAATCTGAACTATAATGCTTGGAAAAAACAAGATCAGTACCTTCTCGCATTGATATAATCTATGTTATCGATTCCTATGTTATCTCAAGTTCTTGGATCGATCCAGTTTGGAGGTTTCGGATAAAATTCATGCCAATTTTCATTGTCATGCTTCAAAGCTAGACAACTCAGATCTGAGCTTTGACACTCTTCTCTTGATAATCGTCCAGTTAATGAATATCTTCTACGCATCAAAGCTCTCATTGATGTGCTTTCATCTGTCAAAGATCCTGCTTCACATAGTGAGCATATGGATTCAATTTTGAAAGGTTTACCTAAGGATTTCAATTTGATGATTGCTCTCTCGAGTGTCGTCTTCCTAATATTACCATTGAAGAGGCTGAAGGTTTGATCCTTGCTCAAGAGTTGTGTCTTCAGAAATACAACAAACTCAGTGCTTCGTCTTCTTCGTTCTCTCCTTTTGTCAATCTTACTCAGGCAAACATGTTGAATCAAATTCTGCCATTGATGCTGAACAGCTTTCTAATTCCAATTAATCATCCAGAACAAACCCTAACAATCAAAATCAGAATTTGTTCACGGATTTTAGGGGTTGTAGTGGAAGGAACAACCACGACAATAGCAAATTTAGTTGTGGTGGTTGTAGTAACATTCAATGCCAAGTGTGTTTTCATTAGGGTCATACCTCACTCACGTGCTATAATTGATTCAATCCACAGTATCAAGAGCAATTTATAAATGCTAATGGTGCTTCATGGATGCAAATTTGGAACTCTACAAGACCTTCACAACAGTCTTCCTCTCAGTCTTCATCTCCACAGATGAATCAGACTGATAGGAATAAATGGGCTGAGACTTATCATAGGGGGTTTAGATAAGTAGTGTAGTGGTGTAAACAGTTAGTGTAACTAACTGTAGTTAGTCACAACTAACAGGGAGGGAATGTATATAAGCTGAAAGTGAAAGATTAGTGGAGTTAGTTAGTTGAGTGGAGGCTGTGACCTCGAAATCACATTGTAACACTTACCATTGTTCTGGAATAACGAAACATTCATCGATTCATCTCTGAACCAGTTCCTAACACTGGTATCAGAGCTCCGTTCCTGGAGCTTGTGCGGTAGATGGGATCAAGAAAGATGGAGGCAAGAGTAGAGATGCTGGAACGCGCGCTGGAGGAATCGCGAGAGACCCAGTACGAGAATCGGGTCGCCATCGAGACCCGACTGGGGGCGCTGGAAATTTT
>PYAF01000087.1:184817-217808 GCA_007407185.1 Glycine tomentella
GAATAATTTTGCTAAAGAGGACCTTGAGGACAAGGTCCAGCTTGAAGGAAGGGGTATTGATAGGAATAAATGGGCTGAGACTTATCATAGGGGGTTTAGATAAGTAGTGTAGTGGTGTAAACAGTTAGTGTAACTAACTGTAGTTAGTCACAACTAACAGGGAGGGAATGTATATAAGCTGAAAGTGAAAGATTAGTGGAGTTAGTTAGTTGAGTGGAGGCTGTGACCTCGAAATCACATTGTAACACTTACCATTGTTCTGGAATAAAGAAACATTCATCGATTCATCTCTGAACCAGTTCCTAACACAGACTCAGTGGAAATTTTCTGGACTTTCACCTTGGCAGTCACAATATCAGTCACCTAATCAATTTACTCGTCCTAGGCAACCACAAGCAATGGTTGCTAATTCTTATCCTACAACTTCGTCAACTTGGTACCCTAACTCGGGAGCCTCATATCATGTCACCAATAATTCTCTGAATATTCAATAAACGTCACCATTTGAAGGTTCAGATCATATCTTCATTGATAATGGACAAGGTCTAAACATTTGTTCCTCTGGTTCTTCTAGTTTTTTATCGCCTTTTAATCCTAATATTCAGCTTGTTCTTCGTAATATGTTGCAAGTTCCTCATATTACTAAAAACCTAATCAGTCTAAGCAATTTGCTCAATATAATTGAGTCTATTTTGAGTTTCATGCTAATTGTTGCTTGTTAAATCTCATGATCATGGTACTATGGTAGACTGATAGTTGAATCGGGATACATATCATGTATAGAAAAGCTTCCACGAACCAAATCGTGTTACTTCCTGCACCTCCAAGTTGCTTCCTGCATCCTTTCTGAAATGCTTTTACCTTCTGGATAAGTCATTCCAGAAGCCAAAAAAGGGGTGCATTCCGGAATGTAAATTACATTCTGAATTGGCCATTCAAGAAGCCATAACAGGTTAAGGAAACAATTTGGAGGTGCAGGAAGCAATAGCCCTAATCTAGACTCAAATTAGAACACATCAAAAAAAGAAGCAAATAAAGCATTTGGGTCACATGGCCTAATTCCTCCAGAAACCCTAACTCCTTGAGGAGAGATTGCAGCGCCACAAACACTAACTTTCTAAGGAGACAGTAACAGGGAGGTCGTAGCGGAAACAAAATCACTCCCACAAACCCGAGAGGCCACCACGATTCAGCTGCAAAACAAAGCCACTTTTGTCACAACAACAAACATGCAACACACCGTTGTTACAATGTTGGGTCATGCATGACCCAACCTGATTTTGGGGATGCAACCCACTTCAACAGTCATTGTACCGGACTCACGATTCAAAAGCATCTTGCAATTCTTACGAATCTGGAATGATACAAGCAATTCCCTTGCGATTCCTACCCAAAAACGATTCGACATCCGATTCGCAACATTGGACCTCCGAACCGCATCATATCGCATCGCGGTACCCACGATACTTACTACCATTCTCATGATTCTAATGAAATCCTACTTCAAGGAGAAGTTGGTCCTTATGGACTCTCAATTTCCTAGTTTGCATCTCTCCTTAGATGTGCCTTCTACTGCATCTATTTCTTGTGTATCTCCTTGTGTAAATACTGTTTCAGTTGATGATTGTAATAATAAAATGCCAAGTTCTGTTTTATACTTGGCACCTTAGACTAGAACATCCAAATTCTAATGATTTGAGACTTGTTCTTAATCATTGTTATCTGAAAATGTCAATTAAAGATGGTTACCATTTGTTCTGCATGTTGTATGGGCAAAATTTCATCGTTTGCCACTTTGCCTTCTCAGTTGTCTCAAACAGTGCATAACTCTCCTTTGGAATTGATATATAGTGACTTGTGGATCTGCCCCTATGCCTTACGTTCTCGGTTTACATGGCTGTATTTGGTTAAAAACAAATCTGATGTGTTAACTGTGTTTAAACAATTCAAAGCAATGCTTGAGTTACAGTTTGACAAACATTAAAGCCTTGCAAACAGATTGGGGAGGTGAATTTCATTCATTTTCCAATTATCTTAATGAATTGGGCATTATTCATAGACTCTCTTGCCCTCATACACATCACCAAAATGGTATTGTGGAAGTAACCACCATCACATTGTTGAGCGTGGTCTATCTTTACTTAGTCATACATCTCTTTCATCTTTTGGGATCATGCCTTTGTTTTTTTTTTTTTAATCAGCAAAAATAAACATTATATATATGATAATAAGTTCAGTACAAGTGGTACTGCTGTATATACATCCTAGCATCAACAGTTGCAGAACTATGGTGACCTAATGCATGAAGACCAACATGAATTATGATAAGAACCTTGAGAGAGCCATACCACAAAAGCTAGCTATTGTAGTTGGAGAGTGTAAGGCCTTATAAACCCCAAACTAGAATCTCATACTTCTAATGTGGGACTCCAAGTCCCATACCTTGCAATTGAATCCTAATATGCCACCACGCTCCGTAGCTCCGACGCTCACGTGAGCTGGCTATGCATTAGCCCTTTGACTAGTCCTGGACAAACACTGCAATGTCGGCGTCACCACCCGCGCCGCTCGTTTGCAACTGGGAGTCATGGTGGAAGGCTCTAATACAAATTGATAAGAACCTCGAGAGAACCATACCACAAAAGCTAGTTATTGTGGTTGGAGAGCCCAAGGCCTTATAAACCCCACACTAGAATCTCATACTTCCAATGTGGGACTCCAAGTCCCATACCTTGCAATTGGATCCTAACAAATTAGGACACCAAAGATCTGGCTTTAGGCTAGGCCCTCAACCACACCAAAAAAAGACTACATGCTAAACCCTCCCCTGTATACAAAAGTTCTCCCTAATATTACTAGACCAATAGTGAAAAGGATCATGCCTTTGTTACTGCGGTATTTCTTATAAATCCTCTTCCTTCAGCACCTCTCCACTTTAACACTCATTATCCTGCTTTATTTCAGACCTTCCCTAACTATAAATTTCTTAAGGTGTTTGGATGTGTATGTTTTCCCTTTCTTCGACCCTATCACTCACAAACTTGAATTCAAATCAATAGAGTATGTTTTTCTGGGATATTCACCAAGCCATAAATGTTACAAATGCATGTCTCCATATGGCCGAATCTTCATTTCTAAAGATGTTATTTTTAATGAACATAGATTTCCATACCCTTACCTCTTTCCCTTCTACTACTCACAATACATTTACTTTGTGCATGTTTGTTTCCCCGTTAAAACCTTGGTTGCACGAATTCCAATGCATCTAAATGGCCATTTGCGCATTCAGAGGCACCAAAAGCAGAAATAACTCTTTTGTTACTTCTGAAAGAATGCCAGTTACGTTAACTGGTTCCCAAACACAGCCTTCCTCTCCTCCATCTATTTAAGCCTTTATACTGTTAGAACCTAAGACATTGGACAACGTCAGGTCGATAAGATTTTTTATGATAACAATTACATTATATTTTGTATGGAATAATGGATTTTACTAAGTGTTAAAGGAACAACAACATCCAATCATTGTTTGGTAACGAAATCCATCAATAAGCTTTAATTGATATACTCATTTAGCATCCAACAATTGGTACTTATTTTATTAAAAGTTAAATTCAGCATCTAATGTGCTGTAACTAAAACAAGTCACTACATCTAATTCCTCAGTCAATGTTTCCTCCTCAATTGCTAAGGCAAACCAAACTGTTGATTAAATCCCGTAGCAACCAATCTTGCTTTGTAGTATTAGGAGGCAAAGGAACAAGAGCCCAAGTACTATTTTTCTGTAGTGCAGAAAATTCATCAGTCATGCCAGCAAGCCATTTTGGATCCTGCAATGCTCTGTTTAACATTTTTAGGTTCAGCATGAGCAATAAGAAAAGTAGGATTAATTCTTGGTTGAACAATCCCATTCTTTGATCTAGTCAACATAAGATGAGTGTTGACAGATGACAGGTCTGACCTTAGAATGAAGAGTATAAGATGTCTTGAGAGATTGGTGAAACAGTAGGTAACTGTTCAGCAGAAGACTGAACAAGAACCTCAATGCGACCTGAAGAGGAACCTGCAACTGCAGTTGGAGACTCAATTGCTAAGGGATTTAATCAACAGTTTGGTTTTGACTTCGATGAAACCCTCTCACTTGTCATTAAACCGGTTACAATCAGAATTATTCTCACTCTTGCTCTCACCTATAAGTGACCTCTACTTCAACTGGATGTGAATAATGCCTTTCTTAATGGGCTCTTACAAGAAGAGGTTTATATGACTCAACCTCAAGGTTGAGTCATCAGACAAGTCCCTGGTTTAAAAATTGAATATCTATGGACTCAAACAAGCTCCTGGAGCTTGGTTTGAAAGGCTAAAGTTCACCCTATTGCAGTTTGGTTTTACTGATAGCAAGTATGATCCCTCTGTGTTTGTGTACAGCACAAAATCTGCCACAGTTTATATTCTGGTTTATGTGGATATCTTCTTATGACTCAATCTATATACATTAGAGATTTATTGGTCAAGACTAATATGCTGAAGTCTAAGCCTATTTCCTCTCCTATGTTACCAATTGTAAACTGTCAAAACAAGGATCTGATTTATTACAGGATACTTCCTTCAATAGATCAGTAGTTGGTGCCTTACAAAATGTTACTATCACTCATCCTGAACTGAGCTTTGTTGTCAACAAAGTTTGTCAGCTTATGGCTTCTTCACTTGAAAATCACCGGACTGCAGTTAAAAGAATCCTCAGATACCTTAAAGGTGTGTTACATTATGGACTTGTATTACATCCTGCTACTCTCAATCAACCTTTGGCTTTTTGTGCATTCGGTGATGCTGATTGGGCAGCAGACGCAGATGATAGAAGGTCTACTTCTGGTGCTGAAATCTACTTAGGTCCTAATTTGGTTTTCTGGTGGCCTAGGAAGCAAACAGTCGTGTCCAGGTCTAGTACTGAAGCTGAATACAGGAGTCTGGCAGCTGCTACAGCAGATATTCTTTTGATGCAAACTCTGCTTCAGGAAATTTCAGTTCCTCATCTCATACCTATGGTGCTATGTGACTATGAAGCACCGATACTCTGAAAAAAAAAAAAAAAAAAATTCAACGTATCGGATACATGTCCGATACCAAAACCTTGGGGCGGGGCGGCGGCTTTAATTAGTATTAACTATAGTAAGTCTACCTTAGACATAACTGTCCTAGGTAAACAGTTGTAACTAACTTCCAACTGAGTCTCTGCAGTATAAACACATTCTGTAAGCAGAGACTCCGTGACTTCTTGTAATCTCTCATTCATAAGTTCTCTTTCTCTCTACACATTTCAGCTTCATTGCCGGTTGGGTCATCCTTTTGGAAGTGGTGGCAGCAACTGTCGGAAAAGTCGTCAAAGATAGTGCCTGCAATCGGTTTTGCTAACCAGAGACAGACCACGATTCACAAAAAAAAAAAAAAAAGAAAGAAAAAAAAACTGGTGACAGTGGGTCCACAGGGCAGACACAATTCTAGGACTACCTCTCTTAGGCTCTAGATACCAAGTAAAGAGCAAAAGAGAATGAGAAATTAGAAGCATAGTCCTAAGGCACCACAGAGATAGGTATTGTAAATAGATATATTTTAAATAGATATATTTTAGATTTTATCTTTAGTTATTATGTTATTTTAGATTTTATCTTTAGTAGATTTTATCTTTAGTTATTATATCTTTAGTAGATTTTATCTTTAGTTATTATATCTTTTAGGTTATGTAATCTCTTTAGATAGAGACCTCTTGTATTGCTGTGAGCAATAATTCATAATTTACATATTCCTATTTTCAAGTATAGGTTTATATAGGCTTATTGTATCAATTACAAACAAATAGAGGAGCTTTTGCTTCCTCTAAATCAAATGTTCAATAACTAAACCTATATACATTAAATGTAAATATCCTTTCTTGATCTTCAACAATCTCATCAAAACCAGGCCTGATATTTCCTTTCCAATATGTGTTGTAAGTCAATTCATGTCCTCTCCGACTGACACTCATAGAGAAGCACTTATAAGCATTGTAAAGTATTTGTAGAAAGCTCCAACAAAGGGGATTCAGTATCAAGATCATGGGCATATATGCAGGTGGAGGCTTTCTCTTATGCGAATTGGGCTGGGTCTCCTAATGGTTATGGCACTGCCATCCTCCATTTCCAATATGGCACCCACTATTCAAGTGGCGTCCATGGCATGTGTGGCAGCTATGGTGGAAACTGAAAGAGATTTGTTGAAGTGAAGGGTTTGGGGTTGTATGGCCCAACCCAAGCATAGGCCCAAAAAGTTAAAAAACCCTAAAAAAAAAACAGAAAACGACAGTTTGGGCCTCATAATCTGACCCAACCCAAGGACCAAAATGTTTAAAACACCCTAAAACAGTCTTGTATTCTTCAGATACAAAACCATACCAACTACTAAACCCATCACCAGCGGCGATGACCATTTCAAACAAACTTGACTTTTCTTCCGATTCTTTGCATCTTAGTTATTCACATTCTTCTCTACTTCTACTCATTCTTTCTACCATATTTCATTCTTTTTTTAATCTTACAATCATTTATATTTCTGTTTATTGAAAAAGTAAGCAATGGTATGTGATATCAAGATCAAAGCAGAGACAGAACACAGGGTTGTGGCTCAAACAACTTGTGAGTTGATATGGATAAGACAGATTTTCAAGGAGATGGTATTTGCTAATACCTGTCCTGTGAAATTGTGGACTGTGGTGTGACGACCAAGTTATCATGCATACTACATCAAATTCAGTCTTTCATGAAAGAACGATGCATATTAAGGTAAATTGTCACTTAATCTGAGAAAAGGTCTAACAAAATCTTACACCTACCTCATGTTAGGACAGGCAACCAACTAGCAGATATGTTTACAAAAGCTTTGAATGAGATGCATAGTGATTTTATTTGTAACAAGCTAGGCATGATTAACATTTATGCTCCAGCTTGAGGAGTGTTAAAAATCATTTAGAATAAAAGAGTTTTAGAATGTGTATGGCCATGGCCCATGTGACTGTATATACTTAACCTAGTAATATAAAATGAGGGTAGCAACATGTGTAGAGTACCCAATTACAGCTTATTCATATGCCCCTTTCACTATATCTCTCTCTTTCTATCTCTACATCCACAAATGTCATATTTGACAATATCACAAGACATTCCACATTTTCATTCTATAAAGAACACACTATTCAATATTGCCGAAGATATAAGGTGGATTGGATGGTTAAGTGAGAAGAAAAGAGCAGAAAGGTCATTGGTACGATCCCCTCTGCAAACAAAAACTAACATTTTAACAAACTAACATTTTTCGATCAAAAAAAAAACTATTCAATATTGCCAAAGATATTTAGCGGTATCTCCAATTCTTTGATAACCCAAATTATAAAGGTTCAAAAGTAAATATAAATCCCAAACATTATAGTAAAAACAAATTATTCAAATGAGTATGTCCAACATCTAGGCGAGGATGCACGTGCTGAAAATCATTAAAAGTGAAAAGTAAATTTTTACAGTACAAACAAAATAGAAGTACCTTGCACAAAATCTAGGGTATCGGGAGCACAAAGATCAATATCAATACAACCAACAGACTCTTTAGAACATAAAGGCATCAGTTTCTTGTCTTCTGGTGTCACCAACAAATTAGATATCTTCAACTCCACATCCTGCGACCTATGAAGCTGCAAAAGTTAAGATTTTTTTTTTTTTTGATCGGCAAAGATAAGTATATTATATATATAAAAGAAGTACAAGAAGTACTAAAAGAAAAGAAAGAGGCCAGTAGTAGACTAACACAGCTATGGCAACCTAATACATGATAGGACCTGAATTAAGGTGCCATAGAACAAGCTAGAGACCCACTTAATGGCAAAGAAACAAAAGGAACATCCTAGTTACATCCTCTACTACAAACAAAACCATCTTTGATACGGCTAGACCATATGTAGAAAGGAATATCAAAGCCCTTCTCCAAACTTGCTAGCCATGACCAACAAAAGAATATAGCATCCTCCATCAACTTAGACCCATTAAATCTTTCATTATGGAACACTATCCTATTGCGATGAAACCAAATGCTCCAGGTTAGGGCTATCCACCAGGTATACCACCGCTGAACTTTAAGGCCAGAGATATTGCAGTAACTATGTTGGCGGAAGTGGTAGCTTGGGGTAGCCGGGAATGCCCCTACCACACTTATCCAACCCAAGGATTCCCACCATAGCGGCATAATTTTGTGGCAGCTGAAAAACATGTGCTGCATCTTCGACAGAACTGCAGCAGAAAGGACATGATGGGTTGCCAATAGGCACGTTTCTGAGGGCCAAATTCTTCTTAGTAGGCAGTCTGTTTCTCAACAACCTCCAAGTGAAACAAGTAGCTTTGCATGGGATGCGAAGCTTCCAGAGGTCTTCGAATATCTCCTCCTGAACCTGGTTATATCCAGCACCCTGTTCAATGATTGATATGCGCTTCCCACCTGATAGCTTCCACTCGGTGATCCCTCCCACCTCCAACTATCCTGCTGTTCCGGACGAATGACCACCCCCTGAATTTCCTCTAAGAACTTACTTGCAGATTCTACTTCTCCCTCCCTAAGACACCTTCTCCAAGTAAGTTTCCATTCCCAACCCCCGTTTAATGATGATCCCATCTGCTGAATGAGGTGCTATTGCTGTTGGGAGACTTGATAAAGTCTAGGGAATTTCGTCCTCAAAGGCACACCATCATCTTTCCATCCATCTTCCCAAAATAAAACCTTGGATCCACATCCAACATTCCATTTGAGGCCCTTATTGAACCACCCTTCCGCATTGCTAGGATGGCATACATTACACAAATCCCTCCACCAAATAGATTCGCTAGAGGACCTCCTTTCGGTATCAAGACTCCTCCACCCACCGTACTTAGATTCCAAAACTTGTGACCATAGCTCACCATTGCTATGGAACAAGTTCCACCGCCATTTCCCAAGTAGGGCTGTATTGGAGCTCTCCAAGTCCCGAATACCCAATCCACCATAAGCTTTATCCAAACACACCACATCCCACCTCATCCATGCCATCTTAAGCTGCTCGTCGCTGCCACCCCATAGAAATCTACGTTGTAACCTCACCAAACATGTCACCACCTTCTTAGGAACCCTGAAAAAAGAAAACATAAAAGTGGGTAATGAATTCAGGACTGACTTGATGAGAGTCAGCCTGCCTCCAAAAGACAGTAATTTGTGCTTCCATTTCGCTAATTTCCTCTCACACTTTCTCACCAAGGGTGCCCAAGTCTCACTCCTCTTCGGATTTGCCCCAATAGGAACGCCCAGGTATGAGAAAGGTACCATCAATTTCCTGCAATTCAGCACAATCAGTCCATTGGCCATTCACCCCAAAAGCTCCAAAACTGCTCTTTGCAAAATTTATCTTCAATCCCGACACTAATTCAAAGCTTCTCAGGAAAACCTTAATAGTTTTGACGTTTTCCTCCGATGCTACCCCAAAGAAAATGGTGTCATCAGCGTATTAGAGCAGGTTGACATCTACCTTCTTTTGACTGACCTTGAACCCTTCAAACCTGTTCAATGCTTGTGCTTCCCTCAGCAAGCCCGCAATTCCCTCTGCTGCAATATTGAACAAGAATGGAGCTAGCGGGTCTCCTTGTCTGAATCCTCTTTGGGGATTAAATTCAGTCGTAGGACTCCCATTAACAAGGATGGATACAGAAGCTGAATTTAAACACCCCATAATCCAGCAGATCCATTTCTGGCAAAAGCCCAACCTCTCCATCATATATGAAAGGAAACTCCAGCTGACTGAATCATAAGCTTTCTCATAATCCACCTTAAACACCAGACAGCTGCTATTGAGCCTTCTAGCTTCGTCAATCACTTCATTAGCCACAATCACACTCTGTAACATATGCCTCCCTTCAATGAAGGCCGACTGACGATTATCAATAATATGTGGCAGCACCTTCTTCAGCCTAGAAGATAATACCTTAGCAACTATCTTATAGATACAACCTATGAGTAAAATAGGTCTATATTCATTGAGGCCCTCACGATCAGGTACTTTAGGGATTAGCGCTAAGAAGGAAGCGTTACCACCTTTAAGGAAAATACCATTCAAATGAAACTCATCCAGGAAACGCATAATGTCAGGTTTAATAGTCTCCCAAAATTCTTTGATGAATTTGAAATTTAAGCCGTCCGGCTCAGGACTCTTCTCACTCCCACATTCCCAAACCGCATCACGCACTTCCTTAGCTTCAAATCTGGCCACCAAGAAGCTGTTTTGCTGCTGACCTAACATCTGAAATCTCACCCCATCTAATTTAGGCCTTTCCAGCATCGGTTCTTCGAATCGTTTTTTGAAATAGAGTCTGATTGCCTCTTTAACCCTACAAGGATCTTCCAGCCAGCAGCCATCAACCACAGCCCCTTTAATCAAATTGCTTGTGCGTTTCCAGTTGACCATCCTGTGAAAGAATTTGGAATTACAATCGCCTTCTTTGAGCCATATTACCCTAGCCTTTTGCCTAAGGAGTGAGGCATAAGACTGTGAAGCCACCCACAATTCTTGCTGCAAATCTTTCCTCCTTTTCAGCTCTGCATCAGACAGCTGTCTAGCTTCACTTTCCACATCCAAGCTGTTCATCTCACACTCAAGGCTCTTGATGTTTTGCTGAATGACACCAAAATGATTCTTGTTCCAAGCTTTGAGGTTCAGCTTCAGATCTTTTATTTTTTCCTTAAGTGCAAAACCACCCCAACCCTGTACTGCTGTAGAGTTCCAGCTATCTATAACAAACTTCCTGAAAGCTTTATCCCCCAGCCAACAATCCAGAACCCGAAAAGGTTTAGGGCCCCAATCAGTAGACGAGGTTTTAAGCAGGATTGGGCAATGATCAGAGTAGTTACGGTCTAGAACCATAAGAATAGTACCCTGCCATTTATCAGTCCAATCACCAGAGACAAAGGCTCTGTCTAGCCTGCTCTTAGCTAGCCCGTTCAGTCTAAACCAGGTAAATTTTCGTCCAATGTATGGCACATCATCAACCTCCAGGTCTGCAACCCTTTCGTTGAATTCTCTAATGCTGCCCTCATCTTGGCTTCGTTGGCAACTACCAGCTCTTTCTGATGCTCTCCTCACGCTATTAAAATCGCCTATGATGCACCATAGTCCTCTGTTACATGAGGACCGAAGCTGTCTGATCTCATTCCATAAAGTTCTTTTTAATGCTGACTCACAAGGTGAGTATACATTAATGACCACAAATTTTGCATTATCTTCAAGCCAGGTACCTTCCAAATAAATAAACCCACTTCCAACCACTTTCTGCTCTACTTTGATCTTCTCCTTATTCCAAAGGCATAAAAGACCTCCTGCCCTATTACTAGCTGGTTTGAATTCCCATTCAACATCAGAATCACCCCATATTGCTAGGCATATTTTTTTGTCAATAACGTCCCTTTTTGTCTCTTGAATGCAGAGCAAATCCACCCCTTCTTTATTAATCATTTTTCTAATAGAAGCCCATTTAACTTCCCTTCCCAGCCCCCTTATGTTATAGGAGAGAATCTTCATTGATCACCCTCACTATTTCCCATCCTGAGGATCTCCTTTCCATCCCTGATTTCCATATCCAGCGTCCTTCCCACCATAGCCTCTTTATTGTTGCACGTTAGTAAGATATTTTCTACTATAACAAAATAGACCATTAAATTTTGATTTATAACAATCTCTTGGAAAATTTAATTGAATCTGAAAAGCATGAGATAAAATAAATCACTTCTAAGCATTTTGTACTTTTAGGTGTATCAAGATCATGAAATTTTAGGAACAAACATGTTTCCAATGAAAACCATTCAATACATTACATTTTAGGAAGCAACATGTTTCCAATGAATATTGTTCAATAGAATATAACTTCAAAGGTATGCTTACAGATCTTCTGTGGACAAGTTTTCAGTTAGTTCTGTAGTTCTGCAATCTTCAGAATAGAGAAAACCAGTCCGTCCTTTTGAAGGTACAGCTCCCACTTTCTTATCATCAGAGATTTCAATAGGATTCAGTAGCAACTCATTTTTGGATGAAATGCAATTATTGCTTTTACAAATGGAAGATATCCTTTGCAATAGGGCTGGCACACCTATCTGATTGTGGACCTCAAGTACTTCTGAACCATAATGGATTGTAGAACTCCTCTGACCAAGACTCTTCTCATTCTTTACAATTGAAGGTCTACTACATGTCAGTTCTGGAGACTGAGATTTAGCTCGTACATTTAATTTTTTATTCATAAGTTCGCATCTGCTTCTCTTCCCTGTAACACGTGGTTTTCCAAGGCAAATTAGTAAATCAGGATATGTGCCTGCATTTGGGCAATTATCATGATCTGTTCTAGTAACCCCATCACAAATGTTTGGGGATACCAAGCTCCGCTCTGCTATTCCATTTACATCTGTCACCAATTCCCGGAGCAACCTTTGGATAAACTGATTTTTGAACCCAAAAAGCTGCATGTGATTAAAATAGCAGAAACTATATTAAGCACAATGAATAACGAGTATAGAAGGGATTAAAAACAACATAGTATAAACAAAGGATGTGTAATTGTGAAATAACAAAGAGGAACAAAAAAAGAATTATGAGATTGGTCATCAGAGTCATAGACTGCAACTGTTGCAAAACCGGGACACAAATTCCACAAGTTCATATCTCTATAAAGAAGAAAGTTTAATGAAGAGAGAAAGGAGGGGTATCCAGTAAAGAGGAGAATAAGATATTCTCACAAACAAAGTAAGAAAGAAAACAGAAAAATTACCCAAGGTCATTACTGGAATAAAGATTCCCAACTCCACTGCATACCAGCCTAGAACTAGACTTGTTAAAGAAACCATGAGCAGAACCCAAAGAGAAGTCAAGAAGAAAATTTTATCACTTAGAAATGTTTTGAAGTACAAATCACAAAGCTTGGAGAAATTACCAATGCAAAGACATAATTTCAACACAAGATAAGTGGTCAATCTTGCATAGTTGCATATTGGATTGACAAACTTTCAGTTGTTAACAGTAGCTGCATTTTGATAATAATTCTCAAGGCCTATACTATTATAGGAGAGTTTATGAATTCTGTGTGTTCTGAGACAGGATAAAAAACATGTGGCTAGAAGCTACAAGATAATTGCATCAAACTCAGTGTCAAGTATCAACCTGTTTCCTTCTTTTGCAATTGACTATACCTTAAATTGCAACTAAATTAACAACCACTACATATATATAACTGAACAGTAGAAACACAACCATGTAATAAAATGAGACTGATGATATCTTTAAGCATTGATTATTACTACAACTACCAACAGGAATTTGAGTTCTGAAATTTAATAGCAGCTGTTTTCATAGGATATAGTACAAGAAACTAGATTGTAATTTATTAGGCAATGTCATGACAGTATGATACAAAACTTTAGACACCTATAATCTAAGCAAAGAGAGATTGTTAGGCAGTGCAAGTACACAAGTAGTCAGCAATCCACATCCTGCATTCTATAGTCATTTGGAACACCAAAGGCTATTATGTCCATAAAAAACTTAGGACACAAAGGGGATAAGAATAACCAAAGCAGAATTTTGTGGTTAGTCAGATCCAAGTTTATATACATTTGTCTACAGCAATTGTTTCCTTTCAAAGTGTAGACAATGTTGTTCATCCAAATTCCTAAAGCAAAAATAATAGAAATAGAAAAAAAGGATAGAGGAGAAGCAGAGAAAGAAAATAACGGTAGAAGCTGTACTTAAATTTTACCTTCATACCTATCAAGGAGACCAGCCACAAACTATCCAAGATGCTTACGTTGTTAGATGCTGGTCATGGATAGTTTTATCTCTAGCATACCTCTTTGGCTTGAATTGAAGTTATGCAAATATTTCAACTTCAGTTAAAAAAAGGATGGGGGAGGCAAAGGATTATACTCCTAAGTCCTAACCACTTGGTTAAAGAGTCTTATATATTAGCTGACACAAACCTTGGGAGAAGTAAACCCAAAACCTAGCCAACAAGGTTTGAGAATCAAAGGTCGTATAAACACATCAGAACTGATACTTCCACTGTGGAACTCAAGTTCCATGGCATTTGGACCCTAAAATTTCATTCCTTGCAACTACACAGGTTGGCTGTTTTTTACGCCTCTATAAGCCCAACGAGAACATTGTAAATTGTGATCATGGAATCACAATCCACATTAGTATTTGCAACTATGAGGCATGGTGGAAACTCTAATACCAAATCAAGGACCAACTCTTCTAAAATATTAAGCTGTAAGGTAGCAACTTATGAATGGCTTTTACCTCTAAAAAGAAGTTTGACTGTTGAGATAAAATAGTGGAGTTGCTAGCAATGTAAAGCTTGCTTCTTTAAAACCAAATTCATCAAATAAAGAATTGTCCCAGTTTGTTCTTCATTGCATGCATAGCACCTATGATTTGTTAGATAGCATAAATGATCATCAAAGAATGCAGGGGGGAAAACAGCATGCTACCAGGTTACTTACTCTAACCTTTCTTGATAAAAAAATTTATCATAGTTCACAAAACATAAATGAGCATTTTATATTTTAACATTTGAATCCTAAATTTAATATTCCGGTCTATTATTGACCTAGTTGTTTCTTTTAAAAATCAACAATGATATCATTGTTGATGAAGAATCTATTTAATCCATTATTGACTAGGGAAAGATAATATAAGAAACAGAAAGCATACTATGGGTAAAATATTATAGCAAATAAAAAATATGGTAATATACAACAGCAAGAGATAAAAGGGAAATTTCTGGAAAAACAAGCAAAATTTTCTATAATTTTACAAATAGATTTCATCAACATCAATAATTTCTACCTCCAAGCCATCCATCTTAGATGAAAGTCTCTTCCCATGCCAAATCTTGATTCGTGGGCAACCTTTCTTCTGAAACTCCTCCCATGCTTGGTCAGGAGTTTTCCCGGAAGATGAACTCCCATCATCAGAAGAAATCTGCATTTACAGTACACAACTGAATCTGTTAAATAAAATTCAAAGCAAACTGTGAACCTTTAGTATATGGACTCAAAAGTCAAAACATATATAAAGCGCATAGAAACCCAAATACAAACCAAAAATCTAGGGCCATTGACACCTTCACAAATTTCCATCTTATAAGTGGTCCCGTTATAAGCTCTAACAGCTTGATAACCAACTGGATATGGATACCGATCTTTTCCCTGCAATGTTGTCAATGTCAATGCATTACATCAGTCAGCAGAGGAAAACAAAGCAATGCAAAGTGTTACTACCGCACAAATATTCAGTATATTGCGAACGGAGCATAAAACAAATAATTATACTTCTAAAGCAACTCCACAGTGCACAGTCTGTAATATTGAAGCAACCTATATGGCAACGCAATTTTACGAGAATAATCCATAAAATCTTTACCGACAATTGATATTATCAGACAAAGAACAAATGATGACATCGAAAGGAAAAGAAATCAAACAACGCGCGTCGATGGCATGAAATTGCAGGGAATGGAATCAAACCCTAGAGGTGGTCCAGTACTTCTTATCCCAGGATCCTTTGTAGAGGGAACCGATGGAGATTATTTCGAGGCCATTGGTTCTGTCCTCCGCATCTACTTGCGCGGCTTTCTCAGTGCTTCGAGTCTTCGACATTGAGTGAGAAAGTGCGAGCGAGAGTCTGAGACAGAGAAAGTGGAACAAAAAGAGTATATGGCGGGAAACGCCTTTTGGGGTTTTTGGTTTTGGATTTCAAGATGACCGGTCAATGCACTTTCATAGGAGTGTAATAAACTATTGAGAAATGCTTCATATATCACTCCTATTTCTAATATACCATTCTAATTTTTTAAATTCCAAAATTGTCATTTGTGTGTTTCTTATTTTTGGTTGTTGATGCTGCGTTCATCTTCATTTCTGCGCTTTTCTTCTCCATTTTTGTTTTTGCCAGTCTTTCACTTTTGGTTGTGCATTAGTGGTTTTGTTGTTGAAGGGGCTAGTTTTGGGTGGTGGTAGAAGCGTTCAATGTTTGGGTTCGTCGAAGTCGCGATCGTGGTGGCACTCAGGTATGTATAGTTCTTTTTTATTACATACGGATTAGATAATCCGTATGGATTATACGGATTATATAATCCGTATGTTTCATATAATCCATATGAAGCATACAGATTAAGCAATTCATATGGTTCATATGGATTAAGTAATCTGTATGAAGCATATAGATGTTTCAAACAGATTTTTTAAAAAAATTTAAAATATTTATTAAAAATGACATAATAATAAATGAATAGTACATATTGGAATAAATAATTTTAATAATTTAAAAATAATAATGATAACAATGTTTTACCACAGCATGTGAAGGCATATGAGATTCAATAAATGCGACTGAAGCTGGAGCTGGCACTGCTGGTATATCGTCATTATACACATGTGATAGATTCGGTAAATTATTAGGCACCGTCGGAGGATGTCTACTGTTAGAGGATGTCTGTGGTGGACTAATGAATGGATGAGATATATGACAAAACCATTCCATATACCTAGCAACACATTGATTGGGATAAGTAGCCAAGTCTCCAACTACAAGGTATTCTGAAAAGTGGATCCATCTGTCATCAACCTTTTATGTGGAGGGAGTTTGAGAGTATTCCAGTTGTGGGATTTGTTGAACAAAGCAAAACTGCCTAAGGACCCTCTCTGGTAAATGTTTGACAATGTAAGGACCCCATCTAATGGACCTAGAAAATAAAGAAATTATCTCAAAATCTCTTTGGCCATGGTGATCCCTATATGGTGTCCAACAAACACCGTCCAGCGTCAACCTGTCTAATCGTTTACGAAGGTTGTCACTGGTAATGTCTTCGCACTCTTCCAGCAGCAGACACATAGTTGCCTCTCCTGGTAGTTATCGTTTGCAACGATATTTCCAATACTTGGAAAATGCTCATAGATCTAGCACTACATTTTCAAATAAACAAATCAGCAATACACCATAAATAGTACATATTTAATTTACTAAATAAAATACATAACTGATCCAATTTAATTACCTGGAACAAAGTTATATATCCTGCAAGAAGTTTCTCGTGGTGCTGACATGCATAATTTAAATTATCATACATGTGAACAAGAGCAGCCGCACCCCAAGAAAAGTGTGCAGATTGGTCCAGATCGCGAAATGCGTCTAAGAATACCACACTAATATGTGTGGCACTATTGTTAGCAAAGACTGTGCACCCTACCAGATGCAGCAAATATGCTCTGGCTGCTAATATCCATTACCTAGCCTGACACTTCACAGCATATAATTCTCGCAACCAAGAGAGTCGAACATATGCCCCATGGCATTGTTCTATCTCAGCTTCAGCTTCCTCGACTGTTACCTCAAACAATTCAACCAGTAAGTTAATTGCCTCTCCCACGTCAATTGCATCATACGTTTGGAACGCTCTGATAATTGGGAGATGCAACAGTGAAGCAACATCATCCAAAGTGAGAGTTAGTTCCCCTACAGGCAAATGGAAGCTGCTGGTTTCAGGGTGTCATCTCTCCACAAAAACAGATAGCAATCCCTTGTCTGCGGTCTCACTGAGCATGAAATCAAAGGACTTAAGCCCGTAGCAGCCACTAAGTCTTCAACCTCAGATGCATGCTTTCCAAATTTAACCACTTTATGTCTGTGAGAAGCCAATTTTAACTCAACACATGCCTGCAATAAAATTATATCATTTACAAAACATTGAATTGACAAATAAAAGTTATTTTGTATATAATTCAAGATATAAATACCTCTCCTGCCCACACTCTAACAACCACATGATCAGCATACTCTGTCAACACTGAACTATCTTTCGGCCCGCTTAGAAAAGATTATGACTCGATCCCTACATTTTCCATAATAGGAATGTCAGGCTCTACATCTCCTTCCTGAGCAGGAGGATCCTCAACAACAGCAACACCTGTCTGTTGTCTTCGTACAGATAAGGTAGGCCTACGGCGTTCAGGGGCTTCCTTTTCATTACCACTACATGTGTACCAAATGCTCGGTCTACAACTCTACCTAGAGCCCGACACAACCCTCTTGTTTTAACCATAATCTGCATCAAGATTTGTTTAAATGTTAGTCTAAGACTTCAAACCAAATTATAGCTTCATCAACAGTACATTACTCCAATTCTATGACTATTTTCTTATAATACACAATATAAACAACTTTCAAAAACATATATACATATGTTACTAACTTCTGCACTCTTACAAGAATTTGAGGCTGTTTTGAAGCTTTTTAATTCAGCAATGGAAGATGGAAGAGAGGTTAGGGATGAAAATGGATGACACCATGGAAAAGTTTTCCAATAAGCCTAGGAAGAATCACCACAATAGCATTGAGAAGCCATTGATAAGACTCAAGAAGTTCTTACGCAAGAACGAGAGAAACTCTCAAAACAATTTTCAGAATTGTATTAATGAACCAAAGTTAGTTGCAATTAGTTTTTGGGTAGCTTATATAGCCCACGAAATTACAAGCTTAATGCCACTAAATGTAAGGAAAATGCAAATTGAAATGAAGTCCAAATGAAGCTTGAAGAGCAAGCTTCTCCTAAAATGACCCTTGACTAACCTAGCATGTGCAATGTAGTTTTTATGCTGAAGTAATTGATTAATTCATCCTTGTAATCAATTAAAATAGAGTTTTTACACATTTTGATGCTTATGTAATCAATCACAACTATCTGGTAATCGATTACAACAGACAATAACTATTTTACAAAGTTCCTTGTTAATCGATTACAAATAGCTGGTAATCGATTACCACAGACTATTTTGTTTCTTTTCTAAGTTGGTGTGCTTCTTCATGCTTGTCCAAGTTAGCTTGGATGTGGTCTTGAAGTGCTTGAGTCCTAGCTCTTGTCATTGGTCCTTTAAAGCTCACCAAAGGAAGTGTTTCAAGCTCTCATTCTAGACCTTTAGCTTGCCATGAATCTCCATCAATATGATACAAAATAAATTTTAAAAAAATCAAGATATAACGGGTATGGGAATGATGTTACACAACAATTCAAACTATTGTAAGTGTTTATAACAGACATTGATCATTCTTAATCCCAAATGACTAAAACTTCATGTCTATGTGTCTCGACATTTATTTTGCTAAATCATTGCAAAACACACAATAATCAATCAAGAAAACTTAATTGATATGTTAGCGGTACAAAACGCCATCATATATGACATCTCAACCTAATCTTGCCAAGACACACATTCCTTCCACCTCATCCTATCATATAAAATATAAAGTTCACATATTACATATTTATTAAATTGATTGATTGACTTAAGAGTTACTCAACCTCGAGCTTAATAGGCAAGAAAAACTTAACTTTCACATATGTAGACCTTAGCTAATATGAGGGACAAGTTGTCTCATACATCAAATAATTTTATATTGTTTACAACCAATATAAAATTAAGCCTTGAGACTCTTTCACCTAATGGATTAGTCTTTTGGGTTGGGATCTTCTCTTGTGTTTAAGTCCCAACACAATGGGTCACTGGATCAATGGGTTATTAATTGAATCACATGACCCAGTCTTTATTAAAAAAATAAAAAATTTCATGTCATGCCTTAAAAATAATTGCTTAATTTAGAATGTGATCTTTAGTGATACATGATAAAATCATAATACTATAAATAAAATATATTTATTATGATTAAATTATAATTAATATATAGCTAGTTGATATTTGATAATTTGATATCATAAACTAATAAATCAATTAAAAAATAAAATTTGTTTTTGGAACATGTTAGACTTTTGGCAAGCGTACCAATTGTCGTTGTAAGTTACAAAATTTATAAAAGTTCGTCTCCACAGGGACTTGTGCTACTCAGTTAATCCAAATAGAATTCAACAATTAAATAGTTATGTACAATAAGTATGGTCGAAGTTTTGATGGTTTTACGGAAATAAAGAAAAATTACGAAAGATTACGGAAGCTAATAAAACGATTTTAACTAAAGAAAAGTGTAGGATTGGATTTCATCATTCATACCTCGATATCCAATTAATATTACCATGTATAAATCATTTTCTATTATTACTGATGCACACATTAATTAACCTCGAATCGATCCCTCGCAATCGAGTTCTAAGGATATTTACCGAATATCGATCCCTCGCATATGAAGTAAATAACCCAGCATTACAATCATAATCGCGTGCTATTTGCAATCTAAACGTTATGCTCTATTCCTAGCAACGTAACGTAAAGAGTAAAATTATTCAGTTCAAATCCTAAGAGTACTTTCCAGTTAAACTTAGAATCCAATTTCATGAAACTAATGATCAAGTAGAATCAAGCATTAAGAACGGAATAAAATTACCAATAATAAATAAAAAAGACTTATGCATAAATAAATATTAAAAGAGATACTTAAAAGTAGAAGATTACATCAAATCCATAAGAGAAACTAACCAAGCATGGAGAGAACCTCCTTAAGATAAGAATTGATGAAGGGCCCCATCACCGTTTCTTTCCGGCAGAGTCTCCACACTAAATCTCACTTCTCTCACTTTCCTAACCTACCTAATACTAATATTTAAGAGCCTAAGGCTCAAAACAAGGTACGAAACAATGAAGGAGGAAGAATGGAAGTGAAAAAGGATGATTTTGGCCTTGGGGGGTGCTTGGGTATTTATAGGGGCTGGCCTGGTCGAGTTTGGTCGCCCAAGCGACCAATTTCTTCATGTTTTACTCGCTTGGGCGAGTAAAAGCCCAACTTGCACGTCCACTTGGCCTTCAAGTGGGCCAATTGATGTTGTTACTCGCCCAAGCGAGCAAAATACACTATATTAACTCGCTTGGGCGAGTTAAAGGTACCTTCAGAAGCTTCTTTGGGCCTGATTTGCTTTCTGCACCCCCAGGTTTGCTGTTATGAGTCATTTCTGCTTGCTTTATGTGTACGGAAACTTCGGAATTCACGAAATCTAGCAAAATACAAAAGAAGGTTGGATGAATCCTTAAGAATTATAAAAACAACATAAATACTACGTTAAATACAAACTAACTAGATTAGGGCAAATTTTGATAGATATTCTTAGTAAAAACAAAAGATAAGTGCCTTAAATGTAATATAAATTTCACTAAAATATGACACTTATCAACTCCCCTTAACCTAGAATCTTGCTTGTCCTTAAGCAATAGTAAAAATATTTGGAAACATGTTTTTATAAAGAATCAACTTCCAAAAATGATCAGAACATATTTTCAAATAGTTACCCTCAAGAATTTGAAACCAAAAGATGAAATTCACATAACCAAAATGACATTAAGATCAAATTACATTTCCTTTCTAAAAAATATCAGAGGAAACATATGACTGATTTTGCACAGAGGAAAACCTCTCAAGTGTTTAATTCTCTCACAGGTAAGTGTTTCATCTCAATTCCTACACTGATATTTTATAGATTGATTTTGCAATTCATTTCCTATCAAATCAAAGTGCATAATCAACAAGGATCATTAGGACTTTTATGGCTGGGCTTTTGGTTAGAAAAGAAATCTTAGTTTTTCTGGATATTCAAAGAACCTTTGGAATAGGAGAGTATATACACATAAAACAGTGAAATCTTTACTTCCTATGTCTTCCTTTTTTTTTTCTTCCAAGATATCTATCAATCTTTTTATTCACCCAACTTTGTACAACACTTTAAAACACAAGGAATTTGTTTCCTTTTCTTTTTCTTTCACTTTTTTTCTTTCTTTTCTTTTACATGAATAGCATATAACCATATTTAGAAGTCTTTTTCATAGCATGAATTACCCAAAGGAAGTTTCCAATCAACAGATCATTTCCCTTTTTGCACTCCTATCTTTAGGTAAGGTAAGGAATTCCTATCCTAGGTTAGGGTTTCAACAAGAAATCAACTGTTTGGCTCAAAAAGGGTTGCAAATGGTAAATCATTATATTCATGTTAGGATAGCTTTTTGACCAGTGGCTTTAACAGTTTATTAAAGAAAGACGGCCTAAATCATATCCATGCATCATATGTTATGACAATTAGAAATTAATGCAAAATTACTATAAATCATATCAGTGAGGACACTCAATGTAATTTATGTGGTGGCACACACTCACTAGGCTTAAGGACTGTTTTCATGTTCAAATCAAATCAATGTTTCAAAAGATATTCTTTATTAATTTAATGTAAAAATCCTTGCCTTCATTTGATATTTGAGAAAATCATTCATTTTTTTTCATTCTCAAAGTTTCCAAAACTCATTTTGTGGTGTTTTGATCCAAAAAACAAGTTTCAAAACATTTATATCTGTTGATTCTTTTCAAAACATGTTATATCAGTTAAGCCCCAAAAAGATTTATACCACTATGTTAACAAAATATGTCTGTGTGCAATACCAAAAAGAATTATAAATGCACACAACTATTTAAGCAAACATAGTAACTAAATAAATAAATTACTGAATTTAAACTACAAAGCAGTAAAGAAATTTAAAAACAATGTCACTAATTTTTGAAGATTGTAGCTGAGGAGCTCGATGTCCTCCATTCAGATAATCAATAGGATCTGCCACGTTCTGTTTCTTCACTTGCTTTGCTACTCCCCCTAACCAATGGACCTATATTCCAGTTCTAGCAAAACAGATGATACTTTCCAAAAAGACATAAAATTCAAAAAGTAAAGTTCAAACATAAATTAAAATATCAAAATAAAGACACAAATTGAAAACACTAGGTTGCCTCCTAGGAGCGCTTCTTTAACGTCTTATTAGCTGGACGCCTTTGTTATGGCTCTGGCTCCCAACAATTGGACAATAATGATGAGCCTTTGGCTTTTGCATTTTCCTCCAATATTTTCACCAGATTCTTTTCTTTTTCAGAGAGCATTGATTTATTGATAACTGGTTTCTTTAAATTTCCTGCAAGGAAAACATTGTTAGCATGTGGAGATACTGTGTTTACATTTGTTTGTGATTCTTGATCTTTCACTTCCTCTAACAATTCTGCAAAGAGAGTTTGCTGGTAAGGAATTTCCTTGAAAGCATCTGGTTGTTGGAGATGATCTAAACTATCTTCTGCTTCAGATTCACTCATCTCCTTCAATGCTTCAGTTAATATTTTCTCTGAATGATCTTTTCCTTGAACCAACTTCTTGGAGTCAGAAATTCCTCCATTTAGGACATCCACTCTAAAACATCCTCTTTGTTCTTTTGGATCAGAACACTTTTGTTATTATGTGTATTTGCGTATTTGCATATTTTATAACCAAAAGGCAGCATAGTTTTAGGACATAAGCTAATGTGGGACACCGAAATAGGTCTCTCATAATGAGAAAGTTTTTGTAGTTGTAGAATTTGGTGTGCTTTGAATGGATGGAGGTGATTTTCCATAGGAGATCGGTTGTTAGAGGGTTATTTATCGTTTGCAAATATTAGAAAATAGTAACATGTTGGTGTTGACTCTCGAGATAGGCAATGAACATAATCTACTTGTAGTAAAGAAACAATGAGTATTGAGTTACCGTATCCACAGAGACTTAGTGCAACATTTAGGAAATTAGAAGTTATCTTAAACAAGGAAAACCTTAAAAGCATTAGTTGTAGCGAGTTGTCAATTCGCTATGGTGAATGTCTCAGGATTTTGTGCTTTTAAAAATGAAATTCACTGAAGCGAAACAAAGATTCACTATAGCAAAAAAGAAAACTATTTTTGATTTTTGAAAGATTTTTGGAGAAAAAGCAAATTCAAAGATGGAAAAACATTGCTAAGATGAAATCCATAGAATTCTACATATGTAATTTGATCTTAATCAATCTCTTAATTCAATAAAACCAAGATTCAACTTAAATGATTAATCCTAATTTCTTAGGTGGTAAATCCTTGACTCCTAAGTCAAACCCTAATTCCTTAGGTGATTTAACCTAAACTCATAACTTGAATAACGAATCTTGATAACTTGATGTTGTATCGCTTCAAAACAATTAAACTACTCTAATTCTGTAGCACATGATTAACCTAGGTCGACTCAGAGATACTATCACTATGGTTCCAACTTCAATTCACTAATAAACAATTGGAGATTTTTGTCAAATAGTTTGCATGCGATAAGTAACAACTGCAGAAAAATGTATAAACTAATGCGAATTGATAAGAGATAATGTAAAACAGATTAAAGAGCATGAATTCAATTCACCAAACCAAACAATGGTAATTATCATAGTTCTCATATAATGATTCTATAATGAAAATTCATTCAATTTCATTAGAAGCATTTCAATCGAAGTAACTCCTAAATTAATTGAAATCACAACCTAATTGAAATATCATTCAACTAATCTGTGATTAAAATTCAAAATTAGGAAATGAATCCATAACCTAATCCGTTTTCAATCCTAAACACATTCATAATCATAAAAACTGAATAGATGATTGAAGAAGAAAGTGAACATTCACACATAATTTGAAATACTAAACCAGAACTCAAATTCCCTTTTGCTTGGACTGGATCCTTGGATTGATCGTTTAGCCTTCCACGATCATAATCAATAGAAGACCCATAAAATTAGTGCAAGAGAAATGAAGAACAAAAACGAAAATGAAGAAGAAAATGAAGAACAATCAAGAACAATGAAGAACAATTGAGAGAAAAAATTTTAATTATGAAAATTTTAAAGTGTAATGTAAAATCTGTTTTTGCTAAAATGTCATGTGTTTTTCACTAACTAATTGCACTAGCATATAGTGACTAAGTCAGAAGGAAAGAATGGACCATGAGCAGGCCTATCTAAACTAATTAATTATGCTAATTACACCAATAAAAATCTAACTCACAGCCCAAAATTCTAGTGTAGTGGTTCTGACTTCCAAGCCTAAAATGACCCTCCAAATGATAGAATTAGCCTCAGCTTATCTCTAACAAACTTCTATATCTTTTCCTTATCTTTCCAAGGACTACTCATATGCTTCATTCGGTGTTTTGTAGAGTTATGTAGGTTCTATATAAGGAAGATAGGTCAAGTGAGCATAAAAATCCGAAAATAAGCAATAATTAGCAATCAAGCCCACTTGCTTGCCTAAGGCAAAAACTGAATTAGAATGAGAAAATAAAAGTCCAAGAGAAGTCAAATAAGTTAAGAAGAATAGAAAAATATTTAACTAAAAACGCCCAATCAAATCTCTACAATGCAAAATCGTGATTTCATTCCTAAAGCCAAATCCTTGCACAATTTCAATTCTAATCTAAGAAATGCACTTGTTTCCACACAATTCAAATAACTAAAAACCTAAGTTGATCACTCTTATGCATGCATCTAAGCAAATAATTGAAATAGGATAGCATAACTAAGAGAATTGATCAAAAATAAAGAATTACATACTTAAATCCTACTTCATTCACTCAACCTGGAATTTAGGTCATTTGGATCATGATTGATCCAAAAAAAAAAACTTCAAAATATGAATCACAAATGAAGAAGAGAGAGAAAAAACTTCATAGTTTCCAATATTGATTCTGAAAAATTAACAAAAGGTACCTAAAAAGATATGTTACAGGCTCTTTAAAGAGAGCTGAAACTACATTATTTTTTTCTATCACATAAGATTCTTGCTATAGCGAGGACACATCTCACTATAGCAAAACTACAAAAAATACAAAGGACTTCTTCACTTGAATCTTCATGCTTCTGACTCATGCTTGTTGTGACGAAAGGATGAACTTGCTATGGCGAGTTTCAGCTTAACTCATTTTTCCAATTGATCATTGGTCCTCTTTCACTGTGGCAAAAGCTCATCTTATTGTGGCGAGATCAAGTCTGTAGCTCAAAAATGCCTTATAACATCAAAATTTGGCACAAAAACATTAACATCTATCTTTTTAATTTTTAAATGATTTTATATAGTTTATTAACAAAAAAACTAGGATGATTGCTCACAAAAACAAAGTGTGATAAGCAATTATCAAAATATCTCAAACTTAAACAATTGTTTGTCCCCAAGCAACACAAAACCTAACTAAGGTTGGTGAAACGTATTCACAAAAGCACAACAATGGTCAAATCATCAAGCACATACATCATCACAATGAGATTACAAATCATGCATGTCTAAGGAGATCACATGTGCAAAGATGTTCACAAGGAGTCATCAAAAATCATGGAAGCAAATTTTCAGAGATTGAGGATCATGGCATCTTATGAATGAGAATTCACTACTTGCATGGCTCCTTAATTCAAATGTTTCACTTAAGGAAAGATGCCAAGGTTATCACTTTCGCTCATTCAGACATTGAAGTGTACTAACTGAACTTTGTTTTTAATCCCATTTTTCTTAAAAATTAACACATAAAAGCATGAGTCACTAAGGACTTTTAGGTTTGTAATTTGGATAGACTTGAAACAAATTTTTGTTTTCCTAGACAATCAAAAATTATCCAAGGATCAAGGAAAGTAATTTAAATGTTCAAGTTTTGACATAAACACTCATTTATCCTTTTAATTTACTTTTCTCAACCAAGTTTCTCTTTTTAGAGTTTGAATTGAACATATTTTATTTTTATCTTTTGCTTTTTATTTTTCTTTCTTATAGACTTTGTCTTTCTTATTTTTTTGTTTAATTTTTTTTAGAAACATGGTTTATTTTTCTACCTTGACAATTTTGAATTTCTATGACAACCTTTCCATGTTGTGAAACTACCCCAAATTTATATCAAAACTTTATCTCAATAGATTGTTCTCCCATCACTAGGATGAGGGAAACAATGGTCTATCACATTGGACTTTTATCGAAAGATTTCATAAGAAAATATTTTTTTTTCTATTTTTGGCTCAAAAAAGTTCAAGGGTGAAAATTAAAAATTTTTTGGTTGGTTTTTGGTTAAAAGGCTAAAAGAAAAGAAAAAAACAAATGTCTTGATCACTTTCGTGTTCTATGTGAAATCTCAATGACATAGGAATCAAACAAAATCAATGGTAAAACAACAATTATGACATACATTCACTCACTATGTAAGTTCACACTTCACACCTCACGAGGTATGAGCATGTTGTTGAATCTCATCAAAGAGTGTCACACAACTAATCTCATTCAAATGCACCAATCAAATGAATTTATCCAAGTTTCACATTATTCACAAGTCCTTGAAGAGCTAACACAATGTGCTCAATCATTTCAAACCAATCAAGGGGACTAACAACAATTTATTTTATTTTCATTTTGAATTATTTTATTTTCATATTTTTCTATTATGGTGCCATGGCGAACTTGGATATTTCTATTGTTTTCTATTGAGAATCTCACTACATTGAGAGTAAGATTCGTTATAAGAAAGCAAAAGATAGAAATACAAGAGTGTCAAATTCACATTCAAAAAGATTAACTTGGTTAGGAAAAGAAAAGTGAAAGTGATAATTGCTAAGCATACGTAAAGTTACATGTAAATTACTTAGTAATTATCTATTCTTTTCCTCTTTCAATGCTTTTTTTTGTGATTAGAATATAGGATTAGCTTCTTCTGAGCTTTTATCCGGTAGACGCTTGAACTAGTTGATTTATGAAGTGTTGGTTGCATTTTTTGTAGAATTCACTGCAAGGGTATGGAAGATGGATTTCAAGTCTGGAGTTGCTCGCTCAGCACGGAAGTAGCGACTTTCCCAGCGCGAGGCCCACTTAATGCGATCAGCTCACTCAGCGTGTGGTCACTTATCCAGATAGACATTTTTCGGCTCGCTGAGTGTGAAAAGGACACGTCCAGCAAGCACCACAATTCAGGGCAGCGTTTAAGGTAAATTGGAGGGAAATGAAGAAAATTTATTCATTCCTAGGGACAGAACACACACTTGGAGGCTTTGGAAGCTCTACTAGGTCAAGGGAGACATCCTTTTACACCATTGGGCTTCCTCTTCACCTCTTTCCCTTCCATTCCATCTCACTCCATGTCCCTTATCCTCCATTGTTGTAAGCTCCTCATGGAAATGAGGAGCTAAAACCCCCATTGTTGGGAGTTCACCAACTGAACACTTTGATGTAAAGTTCTAACTATCTATTCAATGTTATTTGCGCATTATTGTGTTTCTGTGAGCTTTATTCATGCTTTTGGTTTGATCACCCATTCTTATGCTTGTTTTAGGTTTTAACTCATTGAAAAATGGTTATTGCTTTAAGAACTGAGAAATGCTTCTAAATGATACTATTTCTAGGGATAGAATGGTTTAATTTAGTGTAGGTTACATTTTTCATTTCTAATCGTAATGCAAATAATTTAAGATAACTCTTGAGGGATGAAGGGTGAAATTAAATGGTTTACGTCTGGTACTTGGGGAAGCAAGGTTGGATTATATTAGTGAATGAAGGTAATTGTATTTAATGTTGAATAGAGAAAAACCCTTTTATTTTGCATCAAAGCAGTTCCGGTTAACGAACTCCCAACATCAATCGCATTATATTTCCATTGTCCATACTCTGAGTTTGTGTCTTTTTTTTCCTTACATTTATTACGTTTTCAATTTACATTTAAGTACAATTTAATTTAATACAACTCTTTTTACCAACCAATTCCATTCATTAATTACTTGAAAACAAGAGTGTATTAGTCTTGAGTACAAGTGAAGTCCCTGTGGAAATTGACATATGGACTTATCGGATTTTATTTCTTGATAAATCGGTGCGCTTGCCAAGCCGTTAACAGAAAAGATAGGTAAATGCTTATGTCAAAACTTGCACCTTTAATTGCTCTCCTTGATCCTTGGTTGCTTTTGATTATCTAGAAAAAACAAAAATTTATTTTGGCCCTAACCAAGTTACAAGCTAGAAAGTCCTTAGTGATTAATGCTTCAATGTGTTATTTTTTCCTTGAAAAATGGGAAGAAAAATAAAGTTGACTTGGGACAATTTAATGTGTGAATGTGTGGAAGTGATAACCTTGTCAAATCTTGCCTTGAGTGAAACACTTAAATGTGAGGACAATGCAAGTAGTGAATTCTCATTCATAAGATGTCATGCTCCCCAATCTCTGAAAATTTGCTTCCATGAATTTTGATGACTCCTTGTGAACATCATTGTACATGTGATTCCTTATATATGCATGATTTGCAATCTCATTGTGATGATGTATGTGCTTGATGATTTTGATCATTGTTGTGTTTTTGTGAATAAATTTTCCTCAACCCTAGTTAGGTTTTGTATTGGTTGGGGCCACACAATTGATAAAGGTTGGGATATTCTAATAATTGCTTCTTACACCTTGTTTTTGTGAGCAATTATCCTAGTTTTTTTATAGGATTTTTGTTAATAATTATTGTTTTTGTAAATAAATTGCATAAAATCATTTTAGAATTAAAAAGATATTTTTAAGTTTTTGTGATAAATTTTGATGTTACAAGGGCAAATTTTGTGCTTAAAGGAATGATGAGCTGTAAACTTGATCTTGCCATATCGAGATGAGATTTTGCCACACCGAAAAAGAACTAATATAAAGGACTAATATTATAATGACCCTCAAGTCCGGCGTGATTTGTGTGAGGATTCAGCGCTGGTAACGCTAAGATTCTTCTGTAGAAACAAGTGCAGAGGTGTGGCGCGTTCCGCGCAGGTTTGGCGCGATCAGCGCCACAGTTTCTGGAGTATGGCGCGAGTGGCGCCATGGTGGCACGAGTGGCGCCATGGTGGCACGAGTGGCGCCATAAGCTCTGAAGGTTGACGCCAAGGGCGCCAGGGTGGCGCGAGTGGCGCCAGATCACCCAGATGACCTATTCTTCCTTGGAGGCTGGCGCGAGTGGCGCTAGGTTGCCGCGGGTAGCGCCACAGGTTTTGGAGGATGACGCGTTTGGCGCGGATGGCGCCATGGGTCCTGGAAGCTGGTGCGATCAGCGCCAGAGTGGCACGATCGACGCGGCATGTCGGTCATACCCAGTATATAAAGGGCATTTTATGAATTTTGGGCCCCAAAACCTCTTCCTTCTTCCTCTAGCGACCTTTCCTCCTTTACTGAGCTTCCAAGCTTCCTAGACTCCATTTCTTGGCCTAAACACCTTCCTTTGATCACAAATCTTGCGGGAAACCTTTAGTGAACTATAATCCTTCATCTCTTTCTCTTAAAAACCCCTTAATCTGATAATCCCTTTCTCAAGGGAAATCCATTGAACTCAAGTTCGGCGAGGAACGACGTCGATTCTTGGACACCTGAGCTAGGAGAAATGGTCCACTAGCTTTTCTTGTCGTTATTGTTGTAAGAAACTCGAGATTTCTCGGTTGATTTATGATTTGGGGTTTTGGGTGAATAGTGACCCACTTGTGATAGAGCTTGTTTTAGCCTTGGGTCCTTTAGAAAAACATGTTTAGAATGATGTGAGGATGAAGGATTGGCTCCCAGATGTTAGTTTGGTGAACTTTGGTTCTTGGCTCTGAGTTATGCATGTGTGGCTTGTGTTTTGAGTCACTTGATGTTTATAAGACATGCAAGAGCCTTGGTACATAGGTTGGGGGTGTCTGAGAGGCCATGGGAGCGGTGTCTTGTATATGGACTGAACCGTTCAAGCTATAATTGAATTCAGAATAAGTGGACTGTTGAGAGCTTTGAGCTCATTATGTTGGGCTCGCTTTGAGTTTGTGGTGACTCTGATGCCTTGGTTGAGCTGAGATAGACCACTGAGGGTCTATGAGATGCCTAGTGAGAGTTGGGCCATGATGAACCTTAAGTTAGAAGACAGAGAGAGATTGATATGGAAAGAAAGAGTGTTTCCTTTCATATAAACGGTTGAAAATCGTTACTGATTGTTGACTGCATGCCTAATGTAGGGCGTGAGACTCATACTACTGGTGGTGGTCACCACGAGGCTGAAAGAGCTGGTTTTGAGCTGAGATCAGGTAAGCTCATCGTTCTTGGGAATGTTTCCCTTGCTTGTGTTTCACCACACCCAAGAGGGTGATGGTTTGGTATGTCATGCATCTGGATATTGTGTGTTGTTGTTATATTGAGACATGTATGTGATGGTGAGAGGAATACCATTATGGCATGATGATGATTGATGTTAGCTAAGCACTGTGATAGTGTTATGCTTTGTATTGGTTATAAGATGAATGTTATGATAATGTTGTGTGATGTGGTTATATGAGAATTCTCTGGCCAGTAGAATAGGGAACTTGGACCCTTGGGAATGTGCCCTTAATTGGATGATCTTCCTTGGGAAAATCCATAGGCTTCCATGTAATTCCTGAGAGAACGTGCTCTTTAATGGATGATCTTTCTTAGGTATGGGCAAGAAAAGTCCTGAGGGAATGTGCTTGTAATTAGATGATCTTCCTCAGGCATGAAAAGGGAGAGTCCTGAGGGAATGTGCCTTTCAGTAGATGATCTTCCTCAGGCACTTAATGAGAAGTCCTCAGAGAACGTGCCCTTTAATGGATGATCTTTCTCAGGCAATGTGTGATGGGTACATATATTGTGATATGCATGTAGTGTATTGTATGTGAGCCGTGAAGGCTGATTGTATGGGTGATGTTTATTTGATATTATTTATGTTATATATGTGATTGGGAGTGAACCAGGGGGAGGGAAACCTCCAAGGACCCTGAGTTTACTGAGATTATTATCTCACCCCTGTTGGGGCTCATGTTGCAGGTGATGATACAGGAGTAGCTGATAGATCCCAAGGCAAGAGGCCTGAGCAGGGATAGTCTTGCTGATAACTCTAAGCATAGATGACTGAGCATGTTGGCTCACATTTTTGATTATGCCTGTATTTGTACAGTTTTGAGAAAATGTACTTTGCATTGAACAAGAATTCACCATATATGTATATAATGTACATTTAATACTGCTTCAGCTTCCTAAGTTTTATTTTGATTATATTGTAATCGCTGCGTCATTCTGATATAATAACAATGTTAATACGCCGGGTGCACACGGGGTGTTACAAATATCGAGATGAGATTGAAAACAATATGAATAACACACAAGAACCAAGATGGGGTGAATTGGTTGTTCTTGGCCAATTAAAAATTCTTAACTAATCAGAGTTAAAAAGATCTTATCACAAAACAATCTAAGAAAGCTTTCAACCAATCAAACACCAAATCTTAAAGAATGCAATCAAATTTTTTTTCTGTTGATTGTGAAATGTTGCACCAATGAATGAAAAGTTATGACCACAAGAAAATATAAAAATGAAATAGTCAATACAAAGATTTATATTGGTTCACTTCTCAATCTAGAGAAGCTACATCCAGTTCTTCTAATCATCAAGTTAGAGTGCCACTAATAACAATCTGTTTCTTACAAACCCTGACAACCACTCTTAATCACACCTATATCAAGAATGAGACATCTAACTCACATAGATTCTTTGTGATCAAGACAGAGAAAACCCTTCTCTACTCTTACCTCTAGAAACACCTATTCTAGAAAAGCCTTAAGAAAAACTATTGTTATAGTTACACAAAAAAAATCAAAAACAAACAAGTTGTATGGAAAGAAACCACCTGATGATCCACTACCGATGTATGCAAAAGATTACCAGACTTGAATCAATGGTGAAAGAAAACTACTTCAGAACTTTCCTTCCAAAATCTTCTTTTGAAACTTTGCCTAGAATGAAATCCTCTTTAGAAATCTTGAAGCTCAAGGATTTGAGGGACTAACTCAGACTAGCACTTTGAATCTTTTCTTTCTTCAGAAAGATTACGAAAATACTTTGTATAATGACCCTCACAATTAAAGTGTTGAGATAAAGATTAAATGAAGGAAGTAAAGATTTAAGTAAGTGTTACAAAGTTTAATTATGCCAAGCAAGTCAAGTAAAAACTCTTATTATAAAATATATATATGATAAAAGTATATTGGGTCGATTTGACCATTTCATGAAGTTAAGAGTGAATGCAATAGTTTTGAGTTA
>PYAF01000088.1:4105-31196 GCA_007407185.1 Glycine tomentella
CCTTAAGTGAAAAACAATTATTACCTTAACCTTAGGGAACTTTGGAGCTTTGGAATTGTTTTGGGAATAAGTGAGGGGGGTGCATGTATATATTGTTTTGGATGATGTCTCTGGCCTGTTGGTTTACTCTGATGTTCAGCTTATTCTTCATGTTTCTATGCATCGTGTTATATCAGTACCATATTTCATGCAAGTGTTACAAAAAGAAAAATATAGAAATGAAAAAAATAATAGAAATAAAAAGTAGAAAGAGTGAGAAAATAAGTATTTGAAGAAAAGTTGTTGTGTTTGAAGCAAAGGAAAAGGAATGGTGTTAGAGGCTGATTAGAGATTTTTGGGTTTGTTTTTGTGCTCACTTCTTACTTATTCCCCATTGCTCCTCTAGTCCCTCTGGTTTACAGCTACTTATCCCATATTTTATCCTCTCCCATGTCCTTAACCACATTACAACCCTAAAAAGACCTTTTGATCCTTATATGCATGTTTATTGGGTGTTGATTATAGAGGCTTTACAAGAGTATCTGTTGTTTGTTTTCATGAGTGCTTTGAGAGTATACAATTGCCTAAACACTTGAGAGATACAGTGCATCTGGTGAGGATCTGTTGCTTTTAATTCACCTCTTGAGCGGATTGATTGTTTTGACAAGTTTTGAATGCTTGGATAAATCCCATAAGTGTGTAGTTTCTTTGACTCTTTGTGTGTTGGAAGTTGTAAATTCCTTTCTCTTTTCCCAGTTTTCATTTAGGATTGTGCGGAACTGTTTATTTTACGGTGTGTCACTTTCTTTAATGTCTTTAGAATTGTTCCTTGCTCTACTTTTGGATTTTGCCCAGGAGTGCAAAAGGCTAAGTGTGGGGGGTTTTTGATGAGTCACTATTTACCTTTATTTTCTCACCTTTCTGTACTCATTTTAATCCCTTATTTGTGTTTAATCGTTTATATTTTGCACATTTCTCATTTAGGATTTAATTGGACCGATAATTCAGATTTTAACTAAATTGGATTTTTTGAGTTTAATTATTCCAATTTATATTTTCAGGGCAGTTTAATAATTAATTGGGCTTGGAATTAATTCATGGACTTGAAGGTTGGAGTGCCACATCAACATCAGCATTTTATTTTTTCGTTTTATTTTTCTTTAGTGAATCTTTGGGCCAAAACTGTTAGGAAAAGCCCATTTTCTTTGTGAGAGGTCACAGACACTAGTATTTTAGAATACTGTGCCCATGCAAAAAGAGGGACTCAGCTATTTTCTTTAGGGTTTTAGGTTTTTCGTTTTCTGTTGAGTACTCTGCTTATGGTTTTCATTTCTATTTGGATTTTTGTTTTCGGAATACAATTTCGTTTCTGCTAGTGTTTATTTTCGTTCTGCTTCATCTTGCTTTCGTTTTCTGCTTCCAGTATTTTCATTTTTTTGTTTAGGTTAAGTTTTCGTGTTTCTGCTTTTGAATTCTGTTTCTCTTTTTGTTTCGTTTAATGTTTAACTGCTATTCAATTCTTGTTTCTGTTGCAATTTTCGAATTCATGGAAGGCTAAATCCTAGGGTTGGACCCTAGGACAGATTGCAGACCTTCAATGGAGGTTCTCGGTTCTTCTAATTCTATTCTGCTTGGTTCTTCCTTGTTGGGCTTCTGTTCTGTATTGTTTTCGAATTAGAGTCATGCTTAATGATTCTGAGTTGATTGATTGAGTAATCTCAGGTTGCTTAATCCTAAGAGATTAGTCCTGACGAGGTTCACGTTTGCTTAATTCGTGTAGGAAATTTTAGGTTAATCTTCGCTTAGTAGATTAATCTGGATTAAGTTAGGATAGATTATCTCTTGTGAACCGAGGATATTAGAGGCGCAATCTGTTCAAAGGTCTGACTTGTTTAATTAATCACTGCAATTACTTAGCATTTCTGTTTTAATTTAGATATTCTTGCATTCTGTTAAAAATTCCCCCATTACACGTTTAATCCCTAACGCAGATAATTGATCCTTGAGAGACAACCTAGGAGTCACTTCCTAGTACTGCATTTAATTGTATTAATTTGACCGAGTACGACCTCGATCACCAATCCCACTTTCTCATAAATATATTTCATTTTACTAAGTTTAGTAATTTTATGTTACTTTCTCAAACAAATGAAATTTTGCTCAACCTACTTGTACATAACTATTTAACTGTTTAATTCTATTTGGATTAACTGAGTAAGCTCAAGTCCCTGTGGAGACGATCTTATAAATTTTGTAACTTACAACGAAAAATCGGTGCGCTTGCCGAAAGTCTTAACATTGGCCTAAGCCTACACATTGGGGCAATCTTTCTTTGAATGTTCTGGGATGCGACACACGAAACATCGCTTTGGTTGACCCGATTCTCAAATATCAATTTTGGTGTGGATACAAGAGGAGACAAGACGGCCCTTAGATTTTCTTTTCTTTTCTAAGTCAAAGCACATCATTGGCTTGTGACATGGTGGCCAATATGTTTTGTTGTGTCATTCTCCAAACAATCCTTTGTATACGTTGGAGACATTTTCCAACATATACACAGGATGTATGTAGTTCATGTACTCATGGTAAACATGCTTACAAGCAGCAACAACATGAGAACAAGGCATGTGCAATTTCTAAAATTTGCCATAGTCACACCACCTTTCATCCAGCCTAATCGTGAAATCTTTAGAAGGTCAAACCTATCTCAGGTTTAATGTCTCCTGGACCAAGAATCGTGTGTCGCATCAATCAAACTCAAGAACAGTGTGAGAGTTTACCTTTCTCTGGCGTCTTCGATGGCCTTGTTTAGTACTTCCATAAAAACTTGGCTAGATGCAAGCATTGTTGTGACTTAGATATGTTGAACAATAATTACACCTTAAATATATTGATTTTATTAGCGCACCTACTTTAAGATTTCTTGATTTCTTGAGTACCAAATTAATTGACTCAGTAAGATTGATGGTCATGTGCCCACATCATCGGCCACCATCCCATACAAGAGTCTATTTTTTCTTATGGAATCTCGCTGAGCCAATAATTGCTCTATGACCATCTACTTCCTTCCTCAAAATGTTGTAGTGGTGATTGAACATAATCTCTATCCTTGCATATGTTGAATAGTTATATATGTAACACCCCATATGCATCCGGTGTATTAACATATTACTTAATCAGATAAGCGCATAATTAATTAAAACAATTAATCAAATCATCGAAAGCGTTTTCAATACCATATTTCTTGATTCATTATGTATGGTACATATCCATGAAACATAAACGAATGCCACAACTACAACTAGTCCTTATGGATCCAGATAACATAGAGGAATGGCAGATACATCAACAATATCTATACAGATATGTCAGGAGAATTAGAAACTAGCTATCTCAATATGATATCTACAACAGTGAGCCTCAGAGCTCTCAAAACACTACCCAAGTAGCTTTACCACGCATGTCCCTACTGGGCCTTCCGCCCTGGGATCCATCATCTCTGCTAGATACTACACCTGCAAAAATATAATCCCCACACCCGGGGTGAGACAAAAATCTCAGTAAACTCAGGGTTCTTGGAGGTCTTTCCTCCCCCTGGTTCACTTTCATGCACATAATATCAAAATTGGCATTACAAATTAGCCATCACAGCTATCAACCATATTACCACATGTACATAAAATATACAGATATAAATCAATGCCTGAGGAGGCTTCATCCTTTCATATGGCACATCCCACATCAGGACCTACTAAACATGCCTTAAGAGGCTTCATCCATTCATATGGGCACATCCCACATCAGGACCTACTAAACATGCCTGAGGAGGCTTCATCCATTCATATGGGCACATCCCACATCAGGACCTACTAAACATGCCTGAGGAGGCTTCATCCATCCATATGGGCATATCCCACATTAGGACTTATATATATAGACTATTAAATTCAATTCTACTGGCCAAAAAATCTAATCAAACACATAACAACACTATCACAGTGTTTAGTTTATCATCAATCACAGAACACTATCACAGTGTTCATCTTATCATCAATCACATAACACTATCACAGTCTTTACTTATTATCAATCGCCTAACATAACACTATCACAGGGTTTAGTTTATCATAAATCATAGAACACTATCATAGTGTTCATACTGTCATCAATCACAGAACACTATCACAGTGTTCCTCTCATCATATAAATATTTTCAATTAAACAACAACTCACATCTTTAATACACATAAACCATGATATACAATAACCATTACTCCTTCGGAGTATAGTGGAACACAGGTAGTGGGAACACTCCCAAGAACAAAGAGTTTACCTGGCAAGGCCGTGCTCTGCCGTTCAACCCCAGGTCGGTGGTCTATGCCCTATACAAGGCATACAACACAATCAAATCATCAATAACACATACAAGGCACCTAACAACGGTTCTCAACCGTTAAAATGAAAGGAAAACATAATTCCTTTCCATGACCCTCTCAATCATCTATCTTAGGGTTATCAAAACTAACCACCTCACAGACCCTCAGCAGGATCTATCCCGACCTAACCAAGGCCTTAGAGTCTCTCTAAGACTCTGCATAAAAGAAATCAACCAGTTCAATTGCCTTTAACCAGGACATGTATCACTAATTATTCAACTTAACTAAAACGGTTATTTCAACACATATTCATCATTTATTTATCCTCCTGAGTAACTTTTGTATAAGCACTCAGGTTCATATATCTCATAATACCTTCCATTTCATCAACATTCTCCCTACTCATACATATTACAGAGTCAAAACCAAACTTCATCAGAAATCATGTTTCAAAGCTTAATATTCATCAAAACAACCTCCTGAGCATACTTTTCTAAAGAACTCAAGCCTAATTCCAGCCCTATCACAAAGTGCTCACTATTCATCCCAAGAACAATTTCACAAATCAAACAGTAAAACTTGAGTTTCTTACCTCTAAATCGACAAGAAAGGCTAGAGAACAACTTTTCCAAGCTTGAACGTCCTTAAAACGCCTTCTTTTCTCCCCAAAATAAAACTTTGTGAATTTCCCTAGAGAACTGGATATCTCTGTTTGATGGCTTTCAGAGAAAAGTGATGATGGAATCTAGCTCATTGAGTAGTTCCTTTCAACTTTCATGTTAGGTGTGAAGGGTTTTGGTCAACGGTTAAGTGTTTAAGAAGCTTCTCTAGTTCATCAATGGCAGAAGCAGAGAAAAGGAAGAAAGGAAAGAGAGAAAAGGCTAAGGAAAGAGAGAGAGAGAGAGGCTGTTATAATATACATACAATTTCAATATTGTGAACAATACAAAATTAAGCGATATTTAATATGAAGAGAAATAAGTTTGGCACTCACCTTATTGATAATTATTTTTTTGATGATAGTGTTCTTATACCTCCTCATATAATTATGTGCAATGTGTCGAATGCAGAACATATGCAAAAAATTATGTCGTCCACCCACTATCATGTTTTAAGTAGGCACTTTTTATTGAATTGTGTATGTCTGAAAACAAACATAGACCATTTTGTGGGTGACATGCCTTTTTAAATTTTGGAGGAAGAAGAGCCATCTTCCATTGTTTCACTCTCGACAATGGCAAAGGTTATTCGAAGGATTTTATTGTTGTCATCTTGCATAATTGCTACAAGGAGGGTCCCCTTGTAGTTACTGTACAACCATGTTCCATCGACATAAACCACAAACTTGCAATATTGAAACCCATCAATACACGGCCTAAAACTCCAAAAAAGATGATGGAATTTCACGAAATTCTCTACTTCTTGACCTCCTTGTGGTGGCATTAACAGTGTTTCCTTCTCCACGACCATACCAAGAAGAAATAACTGCATCGCTTGTAACTATCTCGGTAAATCGTGGAACGATATTTCCAAGTTACTATAGATGTTTTCAATGGCCTTTTGCTTTGTCAACCATGCTTTGTGGTATGTGGTGGTGTATCCTTCATTTATTTTCATGTGTGCTATTAAGACTGACACTGAAGTTGATGGATCATTTTCAATCAAGTTGTGGATGCTTTTATTGATGAGAAAATACAACATCTTTGCATGATCTTGTGAGATTGATGAATTTGAAGATGTATGGGGTTCATGGAGCTTTCTTATTTCCCACGACTTACTTCCAAGGATGTATGATGCACTACACCTCCAAGCACAACTATCGTCATCACAAATGACAATTAGCTTTGCTGAATTCGATAGTTGTGTCTTGTAGTTAGCTCCTTTGCTAACATGATACTGCTACAAAGCATGTTGTACTTCTTGTTTTGTTAGAAAACACATCACTTCAAAGAGAGTCCCCACCAGATATTGGACTTCTTCGTGATCTAAGCTATGGTCGTATTCAGAATCTTGAAAATTATATTCTTCAAAAATTTGCATGTGTGGTGGTATGTAGTGTGTGAAAACAATAGGAATACCCACAATAACCAAGAGGGGGGTGAATTGGTTTGATCTTAGTATTTAAAAATTTATTTCTAAAATCAGAGTTAAAAGATCTTAATAACTTTTAAAACCAAGAATGCTTTTAATCAATCAAATCGCTCAGCTCAAAAAATCAATAGCTCAAAACAGAACTTGTTGAGTAATGATAATAATACCAAGAACAAATGAATAAGATAAGTGATAGAGATGAATGAATAGAAAAGCAACCCAAGAATTTATACTGGTTCACTTCTCAAAACAAGCTACATCCAATTTCTTCTAATCAACACTAGATTAGAGTTTCACTATTATAAATTCCATTTCTTACAAGCTTTATACCAAACTCTCTTTATCAACCCTAGATAAAGAATAGGAATCTAAAATCCTATTAGACTTCTAGTCAACAAGAACTAGAGAACACTACTCTGTTCTTCCCTAGAGAACACTACTCTTGCAAAAGCTTCAAAGAACCCTTTTACAATAGCATCAAATAAAAACATTACAAAAACGAATTTACAACCAAAGATAATGGAGAGAAACAACCTGATGATCCAATGAATATAAATGCATGTGAGTTATCAATCAAAGTTGAATTGTAGAAAAAGAATTTCAAACCATGCTCTCCAAAACTTCTTTGAAATCTCTTGCCCAAGAAATCATTCAATACCCATGAAGATTAAATAGTGGGACAAGAGCTTAGTTAACCCAGAAAATCACTTTCTAACTTTGAGAAGGCTTGTGTATATTCAGAAAATTCGAAGTATTCAAGTTGAGTTTCAAGACAAGCCTTCTTCCTATTTATAACAGCTTTTTGTAACGGACTGTAATCGATTACACGTGCCAAATAATTGATTAAAATGACTTATGTAACCGATTAAATTGTCACATAATCGATTAAAGTGTTCAAGGCTCCATTCTGGGTTTCACAACGAAAAAAATAATCGATTAACCCAAGCTATAATCGATTAAATCAGAGAAGTTATTTCAGAAGCAGCTTTTGTAATTGATTACAATTTATGGTAATCGATTAAAGTAGTGAAGCAAGCTTTTTCAAAATAGCTTATGTAATCCATTACGATTAATGTTAATCGATTAAAACAGCAATGCACAACATTCATTTTACACTGTGTAATCGATTATAAGAGTTGTGTAATCGATTAATATGTTCATCAATGCTTTTCCGGTTTTAAACACGAACCAAATAATCGATTAAACCGCTGTGTAATCGATTAAAACAGTAGGATTACATTTTTCCAAAAACATTACTCAATTAATTCCTTTTTCAAAGTGTTAGTAGCTTTGATATTTTAATGAAACCATTTAAGCATGTTAATGATTATGTGCATGCAATGCAAGGATCAAAAGATTGGCCTCTCATACACTTCAATTGAATTACAATCTTCAAGGCATGTGAGAAGCATAAAACTTTCTTCTAAATCATAAGCTTCATTCTTCTTGTTGCTCCCCCTATATCAAACAATCTCCCCCTTTTTGGCTTTGAACATGCCAAATATTTGATTGACCATGTGTTTGATTGTTGAAGTACTTTGAGGAATGAAAATAGAAGTCTTGAACTTTGTTAACCTGAAAACAAATCAGCCTCTTTGCCAAGAACAAGTGTTAAGAGATATGCTTGCATAAACATTAATCATTTACTTTCATTAGTTTGCTCCCCCTGACTTAGATAACTTCATCAGTTTTTAATTTGTAAAAAACACAACAGAGAACAGAGCAAAATAGAGTTTGTTTGCTCGTTAGATACCAATCAATTTTTCTCCCCTATTTGGCTTATCAAAGACAAAAAGACAATACGTTAATCAGAGAAAAGAAAAAAAAACAAAGTACAACAACAAGAGGAAATACAAGAAACCTAAGCTAGTTTATCAAAATCATCAAGGACAAGCCTAGCTTCTATGTTTTCTAGCCTAGATTTCATCTCTTCCAAAGATGAATTAGTCTCAGCCCTGTGCTCATGATGTAGGGACAATAAGGCATCCATCTTTTGAATCATAAGTGATTCAAATGGACTGTAAGATGGTTGAGCAGGGCCTTCATCTTCAGCCACTTCATCAGCTTCTTCTTCATTTCCAGCAGCAAGGATTTGTTGGCCAGCCATTTGCAATCCATGAGGGGTCTTGACCATCCCAAGCTTGGTAACATGTTTCTCTTTGATGAGGCTATTGCTGGAGTTTGTGTTGTCAACAACCTCATTAGAGACATATATATTGAAGTAATCAATAAACCTGGAAATAAAAACAGCATATGAAATAGGATAATTCATCAATCTTTTGGATTTAAGCATAATTTCCTCAAGAATGAAAATCCAATTCATCTGAATGGAATTCTTCATGCCATACACAATTTGTATGTCATCATCAATGGCTTGGGCATGATTAGTGGATCTTGGGGTCAAGATATAGGTGATTATGTAATGAAGAAGTCTATCTTCATGAGTCATTGGGCCAGTGCTTAGCCTAAGCTTTAGCCTCATTTTAAGGTCAAGAAGCATGCCCCTATAGGTTTCCACCCTATTATAACCTCCAGCCTCTTCTTCAAATTTCCTTTCACCTTTAAAGGAATACCAGCAACAGCTTCCCAGACTTTAGGAGTAATTTCCAAGGCTACTCCATTAACTTGGGACAAAAGTGTCCCATCCATAGAAGCCTTAGCACAGGTGTAGAACACTTTCACTAATTCAGGGTAAAATGTACCCTTCATCTCAACAAACTTTCTCAATCCCTTGGGTTTCATTCAAAGTAGGGAATTGAAAACCTTCTCTAATAAACCAGTCAAGGTCAAGGTGTTTGGGAGGACAAATGAGTTTGTTGGCATTGAACTGAAGGTAGGTCATTTTGTCTCTCTCAGCAAGAAACCAATGATCTAACCTATTCACAGCAGGGTTAGAGGTTTCAGCACTCTTTCTCTTAGAGGATTTAGATCTCTTAGGTACAGACGTAGTGAAAGTAGGAGGAAAGGCTATAGGATAGAGTTTCTAGACTCAAAGGAAGAAAGAAAAACACAGTAGTGCTTAAGATGGTGTGATTTTTCCTTTGAACATAGGTTGTATTTATAGAGGATTTTGGGCTCCAAAGTTCAAATTTCAAATGAGTAACAGTTATTTCGAATTAATCAATTAATAGTGCTTTAATCGATTATTCCAGTAGCAATATCAGAATAAACAGTATTTATGCAACATATTTTAAATTTTGAAAGCACATGTGATGATTGAACAAGTAAGAAGTTATTTCCAATGAATAAGCACAAGGCAAGCATGCTAGCAAATATTAGACTCGTCAAGGATACCAAGCATATTTCTAAGAGTATAGAATCTATATCTAGCCAAAGGTTTAGTGAATATATCAGCTATTGATGGTGAGTATCAATGAAGTCAATTTTGATGTTACCTTTTTGAATGTGATCTCTAAGGAAGTGATGTCTTATCTCAATGTGTTTGGTCCTTTAGTGCATTATTGGATTCTCGGAAATGTTGATGGCACTTGTGTTGTCACATAGTAGAGGTATTTCTTTTAATTCTACACCAAAATCTTGCAACTGTTGTTTTAACCAAAGATTTTGAGCACAACAACTTTCAGCAGAGGTATACTCAGCTTCAGCTGTTGATAAAGCAACACAAGATTGCTTCTTGCAATGCCAAGATATTACTGAGCTGCCTAGTAGGTGACAAGTTCCACTAGTGCTTTTTCTATCCAATTTGCACCCTGCAAAGTCAGAATCAGAATATCCTACTAAATTAAGTGATGCACCTTTAGGATGCCAAAGACCAACTTTTGGTGTTGATTTGAGATATTTCAGAATCCTTTTGACTGCAGTGAGGTTGATGGAGTGCTTTTAGTTAAATATTTTTCTATCCTTCTTAGCTTATTTGACCTCTCTTGGACCTTTATTTTCCTATTCTAATTCAGTTTTTGTCTTAGGCAAGTAAGTGGGCTTAATTGCTAATTGTAGCGTATTTTTGAATTTTTGCTCACTTAACGTATCTGACTTGTGCAGGGTCTATAGACTGCTACAAACTCTAAATGGAGCATTCTAGGAGTCCCTGGAAAGATAACAAAAAGATCTACAAGTTTGATAGAAATATCCCGGGGCCAATTCTATCATTTGGAGGGTCATTTTAAGCTTAGAAGTTAGCACCTTTGCACTTGTAATTTTGGGCTGCGAATTTGAAACTTATGGTTGTAAATTGTAACACCCCGTGTGCACCCGGTGCGTTATCAACAATAATATCAGTATCACGCTATCAGCGTTAACTACACACGGTACGGAAGCGATAGAATCATTTTTCTTGATTACATTACGTATGGAAGAAGAAGAAGTCTCTCCCTTCCCTCAAAACGCGATCAGCCTTTTATACTGGGCCTGTCCGAGGTCTGGCGCGATCCGCGCCAGATCTCGCGCTAACTGCGCCAACTGCACCGTCATCCGGGCGCCAACCGCGTAATACCCGCGCTACTCGCGCCATCTTGCCGCCCTGTGGCGCCATCCGCAACACACTGGCACCATCCGCGCCAACCTCCTCGACCATGTCACGCTACTCGCGCCATAGTTCACGCTACCAGCGTGAATAACCCGCATGAAATGGGTTTCCAAGCATCTCTGGCGCGATCCGCGCGGCCTCGGCGCTACCCGCGCCACACCTCAAACCTGGTTTTTCTACCAAAGGACCTGGCGCTAACAACGCGGTGCCCGGCGCCACCCGCGCCAGATCTCAGGGTCCTTACATAAATAGTAAATAATTAGAATTGATGGGTTTTGTTGATGGCCCATTCTTTTCTTCAAACTTAGTCACTACATATTAGTGACATTGGATAGATTTTGATACACAATTTCATTTAATAAAAACAGTTTTATATTTCCTTCTTTTAAGTTTTTAGGATCAAAACCCTTGCTCTCATTTTCTCTCAACTGTTCTTGCTTGTTCTTCATTGTTCTTCATTTTCGTTTTTCTGTTCTTCCATTTTTGTGCAATAATTCCATGGGGCTTTTACTGATGATGATCATGGAAGGCTAAATCCTCAATCAATCCAAGGATCCAACCCAAGCACAAGGAGAATTTGAGTTCTGGTTTGGTATTTCGAATTCTATTTGAATGTTCATCTTCTTCTTCAATTGCTATTCTATTTTCATGATTATGAATGCGTTTAGGATTGAAAATAGATTAGGTTATGGATTCATTTCCTAATTTCAAATATCAATCACAGATTAATTGGATGATATTTCAGTTAGGGTTGTGGTTTCAATCAATTTAGGGGTTAAGTCGATTGAGTTGCTTCTAATGAGATTGAATGAACTTTCATAATAGGATAAATTTCTGAGAAAAATGATGATTCGAATTGCTTGGTGAGGTGAATTGGATTGATGCTTTAATTCTGTTTTACATTACTTCTTTTGAATTTTGTTAGTTTCTGTGTTGCTCTTTAGTTTTAGTTTACATTTTTGCAAGTTTTACTTACGCACACAAACTATTCGATAAAATTCCCCCCTTACTGTTATTAGTGAATTGAAGATAGAACCATATTGATTGTGTCTCTGAGTCGACCTAGGTTAATCCTGTGCTACAGAATTAACGTAGTTAAATTGTTTTGGTGCGTGTCGACAACATAATATCAGAGGTGTGATTCTTTGGGATTTGTTTGATATCTTACACACAAGCACACACTCAACATAATATCTGGTCCACTAGCTATCAAATACAGTAAGGATCCAATCATTCCTCTAAATCTTAACTCATCAAATTTCTTTCCTTTTTCATCTGAATCAAGATAAGTTGATGTTGCCATTGGGGTTGCAACATCTTTGCTTTTATCCATTTCAAACTTTTTAATCACTTCAAGGAAATACTTAGTTTGATTTAGAAATGTCCTATTCTTCATTTGCTTCACTTGAAGTCCAAGAAAGAATGTTAACTCCCCCATCATTGACATTTCAAACTCATTCTACATAGAAATAAAAAATTCTTTGCACAACAGTTGATTAGTTGAACGAAAAATTATACCATCAACATACACTTGAACCAATAAGATATCATTGCTTTGCCTTTTGATGAACAAGGTTTTATCAACATGTCCTCTTGTGAAAGATTGTTCAAGCAGAAATTTACTTAATCTCTCATACCAAGACCTTGGAGCTCGTTTTAAACCATAAAGAGCTTTCTTAAGTTTGAAAACATGATTTGGATATTTAAAATCTACAAAACCAGGAGGTTGTTCCACATAGATTTCCTCCTCAATATATCTATTTAAGAAAGCACTTTTAACATCCATTTGAAAAAGTTTAAAATCCATTAAACATGCATATGCAAGTAGTAACCTAATGGCTTCCAATCTTGCAACTAGTGCATAGGTTCATCATAGTCAATGCCTTCCTCTTGGTTGTAACCTTTGCAACCAATCTAGCTTTGTTTCTGACTATGATTCCACTCTCATCAAGTTTGTTTCTAAAAACCCATTTAGTGCCAATAGGTTTGAGAGAAGAAGGTCTAGGAACAAGTTCCCAAACTTCATTTCTCTTAAATTGTTTCAATTCATCATGCATGGCATGCATCCAATGTTCATCAATTAAGGCTTGATCAATGTTCTTAGGTTCTATTTGTGAAACAAAAGCCATATTACAGTAGATATTTTTCAATGATGATCTAGTAGACACTCCCTTTGAAACTTCACCAATGATATTGTCAAGGGAGAGATCTCTTGCAGTTCTCCAATCTTTTGGCTCTTGGACTGGTATTGATTGTTTAGCTTCAGCAATTGGTTCTTCTTTTTCTTTATCCATTGAATCATTAAGCTGAATGAACTCCTCCAAAGGACCTGCCCTGCATCAATATCACACTTCTTTTCCTCTTTGGAGGGATTAGATTCATCATAAATAACATGTATTGATTCTTCTATGCACAAGGTTCTTTTATTGAAAACTCTATATACTTTGCTATGTAATAAATATCCAAGGAAGCTGGCTTCATCAGCTTTAGCATCAAATTTTCTAAGTGATTTTTTACCATTATTTAAAACAAAGCACCTGCAGCCAAATACTCTTAGATGAGAAATATTTGATTTTCTACCTTTGTATAGTTCATAAGGAGTTTTCTTTAAAATAGGCCTTATTAGTAATATATTCAAATCGTAGCAAACTATACTTACAGCATCAACCCAAAAATGTTTAGGCAAATTTGTCTCATTAAGAAGAGTTCTTGCACCTTCTTCAAGGGATATATTTTTCCTCTCCACAACACCATTTTGTTGGGGTGTTCTTGGAGCTGAAAAATTGTGGTTAATTCCATTTTCCTCACAGAATTTTTCAAAATGTTCATTTTGGAATTCTCCACCATGATCACTTCTTATTGAGATAATTTTGCTCCCTTTTTCATTTTGAGCAAGTTTGGCAAATTTTCTAAAAGCATTAAAAGCATCACTCATGGATTTCAAAAACAAAGTCCATGTGAACCTAGAGTAATCATCAATAATGACAAGCCCATAGTAATTACCTCCTAAACTCATAGTTTTAGAAGGACCAAACAAATCTGTGTGAAGTAATTCAAGGGGTCTTGAAGTGGAAACAACATTTTTACTTTGAAAAGAATTTTTTGTTTGTTTCCCCTTTTGACAAGCATCACATAATTTGTCCTTTTCAAACTTGAGTTTGGGTAAGCCAATGACTAAATCCTTTTTAATCAGCTTGTTCATATGATGCATGTTAATGTGACTTGCCCTTCTATGCCATAGCCAAGATTCATCAATTTTACTTATTAGGCAAGAAGTGTTGTGAAAGAATGCATGATCTATGGAGAGTAAATAGATATTACCTTTTCTCTTACCTATATGAATCACCTCACCATTTTGTCCATCACATATCATGCAGCAACTATCATTAAATGACACTTTGAACCCTTTATCACAAAGTTTGCTTATACTTAGGAGATTGTGCTTTAAACCTTCCACATAAAGAACATTTCTGATTATGGTTTTGAAAATGTCTCCTATGTTTCCTTCTCCAATTATCTTCCCTTTGTTGCTGTCTCCATATGTGACAAATCCACCGTCTTTAAGAGTCAAATTTGTGAGAATTGATATGTCACCAGTCATATGTCTAGAGCATCCACTATCAAGATACCATAATGAAGATCTTGCTCTTAGACATATTTGCAAAATTCAAATCGATTTATAGAGGAAGGTATAGGGGTTAGCTATTCTCCTTTTCTTTGGTACCCAAATGCATTCTCCATTTGGCACATAGAATCTCCTAGCATAGCATTTATTAGATGTGTGACCTTTCTTCATAAAATAGTTACAAGTTACTGTTTTTGATGCTCTTTCAAAATAAGTCATGTGATTAAACATTGGTTTTGAGACAGGTTTTTGATATTTCTGTTTTTGATGCACAAACTTGGTTTTTTCATAAGGTTTTGATCCATGTTTGTAACCCAATCCAGAAGTATCTCCAGCATATTTTTGCACACTTAGCATTTCAACTAAGTCGCATTTTCCTTTATAAAGCCTGTCAAGAGATCAACAAGTACTTATTTTCTGAAAGTACTACCATATGTTTTTCACCTTGACTTTTTTTGAACTCATCAAACTCTTTTTGCAAATCATTGTATTTGTCAACATTAGATGAAGAAGAAGCACATACACATCCATTCATTTTGTAACTTGAAACAAGTTTTTCATTTTCTTCTTTCAAGTTACAAATCTCGGTTTACAATTCTGCAATTTTTGTGACATGCCATCTAAGATTTCCTTTTAGCCTATTATTGGATTTTGCAAGTTTTTGAGCCTCTTCATGCATTTCTTGAAAAGCATCAACAACTTGATCATTTACCTAAGTTTCAGCACTTGAGGATTCATCATCTTCATTTATTGTGGAAGTGAGACACACATTTGCTTCTTCCTTTTCAATTGATGATTCAGAAGTTGTTGACTCATTGTCTTCCCAAGCTATGTAGGTCCTCTTAGGCTTTCCTTCTTTCTTTATCTTGCTTTCACCTTGTTGTTTTTTCAAAAAGATAGAGCATTCATATTTAATTTGGCAAGGCTTACCACATTCAAAGCAAGTGAAATTGTTGTCACTCCTTTTGTTGTTATTCTTTGCAAACTTTTTGTTCTTGTCTCTTCTCAAGACCTTGCTGAACTTTTTGACAATTAGATTCATGTTGTCCTCTTCATCTTCTTCACTTGAGTCTTCCATCTTTGAGGATGCAGCTTTCAAGGCTATGCTTTTTTGTTTCTTTTCTGCATCTTCTGCATTGGTTAGTTGTGACATTTCAAGTTCATACTCAAGAAGCTTACCAAAAAGTGCAGCCATGGACATTTTTGATAAATCTTTTGATTCTTTGATTGCTGTCACCTTTGGTTGTCATGGTCTTGTGAGACACTTCAAGATTTTGATGTTTAACTCTTCATCATCAAAGATCTTTCCAAGACCAAGAAGATGATTAACTATGTGCATGAATCTTGTTTGAAGCTAAGATATGCTTTCAGTGGTGTTCATCTTGAACATTTCATACTCATGGATTAAGGCATGTTTTCTTGATCTTCTTACTTTGTCTGTACCTTCATGAGTTGTCTCCAGCATTTCCCACATCTCCTTTGCACTGTTGCACCTAACAGTTCTAAAGAATTCATCAGAGGAAAGTCAGAAGTAATCATATTCTTAGCTTTAAAATCATATTGAACAACTCTCTTTTCAGCATCTGTCATTTCATCCCATTCTTTGGGAATCATATCATTACCAACAGTTTTTTATAGGAATAACAGGACCTTTTTCTATAGCATTCCAAGCACCTGGGTCATTTGATTGAATAAATATTTTCATTCTATTTTTCTTAAAACTGAAGTGCTCTCCTTCAAACATTTGAGGACGGTTGAGGGAGGCACCTTCCTTAAAGGTAATTTGTGTGGTATTCATTTTCTTTTAAAGAAAGATAGTGATCTTGAATAACACTCAAGAACTTGCTCTGATACCAATTGAAAACAATAGGAATACCCACAATAACCAAGAGGGGAGTGAATTGGTTTGCTCTTAGTAATTAAAAATTTATTTCTAAAATCAGAGTTAAAGGATCTTAATCATTTTTAAAACCAAGAACGCTTTTTATCAATCAAATCACTCAACTCAAGAAATCAATAGCTCAAAACAGAACTTGTTGAGTAATGATAAAAAATACCAAGAACAAATGAATAAGATAAGTGATAGAGATGAAGGAATAGAAAAGCAACCCAAGAATTTATATTGGTTCACTTCTCAAAACAAGCTACATCTAATTTCTTCTAATCAACACTAGATTAGAGTTCCACTATTATAAATTCCAGTTCTTACAAGCTTTATAACAAACTCTCTTTATCAACCCTAGATAAAGAATAGAAATCTAAAACCCTATTAGACTTCTTGTGAACAAGAACTAGAGAACACTACTCTGTTCTTCCCTAGAGAACACTACTCTAACATAAGCTTCAAAGAACCCTTTTACAATAGGGTCAAATAACAAACATTACAAAAACGAATTTACAACCAAAGATAATGGAGAGAAATAACCTGATGATCCAATGAATATGAATGCATGTGAGTTACCAATCAAAGTTGAATTGCAGAAAATAAATTTCAGACCATGCTCTCCAAAACTTCTTTGAAATCTCTTGCCCAATAAATCATTCAATACCCATGAAGATTAAAGAGTGGGACAAGAGCTTAGTTAACCCAGAAAATCACTTTCAAGACAAGCCTTCTTCCTATTTATAACAACTTTTTGTAACAGACTGTAATCGATTACACTCGCCAAATAATCGATTAAAATGACTTATGTAATCGATTAAATTGTCACTTAATCGATTAAAGTGTTCAAGGCTCCATTATGGGTTTCACAACGAACAAAATAATCGATTAACCTGAACTGTAATCAATTAAATCAGAGAAGTTTTATTTCAAAAGCAACTTGTGTAATTGATTACAATTTATGGTAATCGATTAAAGCAGTGAAGCAAGCTTTTTCAAAATAGCTTATGTAATCGATTACGATTAACGGTAATCGATTAAAACAGCAATGCATAACATTCATTTTACACTATGTAATTCATTACAAGATTTGTGTAATTGATTAATATGTTCATCAAAGCTTTTCCAGTTTTAAACACGAACCAAATAATCTATTAAAATGGTAGGATTACATTTTTCCAAAAACATTACTCAATTAATTCCTTTTTCAAAGTGTGAGTAGCTTTGATATTTTAATGAAAACATTTAAGCATGTTAATGATTATGTGCACGCAATGCAAGGATCAAAAGATTGGCCTCTCATACACTTCATTTGAATTACAATCTTCAAGACATGTGAAAAGCTCAAAACTTTCTTCTAAATCATAAGCTTCATTCTTCTTGTTGCTCCCCCTATATCCAACAATGTGGTGGTATGGTTGTTATTTGTGTTAAACAAGCTCATCTTCTTCCCCATCATCTTCCTTTTGGGGTTAATTGCATAGAACTTCATCTTCGTTCTCGCTAAAGGGACCTAGTTCTTTGTTAGGTAAGTCGGGCTATGTTGTAAACTCAGGCTTTGCTATAAACTCGGGCTCATTTGGTTGGGTTGATGAGGTAGGCTCTATTGCAAGGTATTCAAGTATGGGTGAGGTTGATCCTCAGTAGCATCAAATGCTTGTGAGTCTAACAAATTGGTGGAAAATGGTGCAAAAAGAAGAAGATGTGTTTGGGTTTAAGCAAAAGTGTCTTGGGTTGCATCAGATGTGTGTGAATAATGGGACTGAGGATAATATTGTGGTTGATGAGGTACTAGTTGAGGGTTTGGGGGTAGGAAGTGTATATAGCTCGATGGTTACACACAATTCACAACATTGAAGAATCGCATGCTGGCAAATAACATAAATCATACCTTTGATGTCTTCGTTGTCAACAAGTTGCATTGCTGTAAACTTGAGCATTTCACGTCCCACTACTTCTGGGTATTGGACTGAAATATCAACTACTCGGTCTAGTGGTTGAAGTCAGAGCCTTTGGTGGATTTTTATTTTCAATGCTTCAAGTGTGAGGCCTCGCTTTTTTTGAAAGAACATCGGGAAGGGGACATTGAAATGTATCCCCTTCATAAGTTTTAATTATTTGACCACTAACCAACTGACAAATGAGGAAGACATGTTGTGTAATATAGAAAGAAACATGACAAAGGGTATGTGTTTGCAAAATTGGAAGAAAGTGATAAAGCAAGAAAGTGTTTTGTGGATGTGTTAAATGAAGATAAATATGACCTCTATATATAAGGGTCAGAGTTAAGGGTTTACGACCTAGGGTTAGGTGTTAGGAATGATGAAGAATCAAGTTGAGGAAGATCATGAAGAATCAAGTTTAGGATGATCACCAGTTTTGATTTTACATGCCCACTCAAATTGATGGCATATGTATTTTGTTCAAAGCTTGGTTCAAGAAGTTATAACCTCTTATTCCTCACATAGGTTGATTAAACCATGCATACATTCATTCATTAATTCATGATTAAGTCATATGAATTAGTAATCAGTTGGTATGACATTAAGGCATTAAGAGTTTCATAAAAAGTATTTTTCATTGTTTTAATCGATTACCAATATGATAAAATCAATTAAAAGCATGTAAACAGAACTGCATATTGTCATATGAACACTTTAATCGATTACCAATAATTAGTAATCGACTACACTAGTTTGACTATGTTAGAGTCGTTCTGTGATAATCGATTACTTCACGAAATAATTGATTATCTGTGTATCTGCATAATTTTCAGAAGCATTTTTATTTGGTTTAATCGATTACCAGATTGTTGTAATCGATTAAATATGCTTTGATAAGTTTTTCACACTTCCTGTGATAATCGATTATTTGAGACACTAATCGATTACATCAGTATATCAGAAAATCCTGACCTCCTGGAATAATCGATTACGACATGAGTTAATCGATTATTTGTTCTTGAGATTTTTTCCAGATTTCTGATGAACAATTTAATCGATTATTTTAGAACTTTAATCGATTACATGAGTTAAAATAATCGATTACACTTACGAAATAATCGATTACAGGTAGTTAATTCTGTTTTTTATAAATAGAAAGAGCTCATTCTGTTTGAGAGAGTTATGAGTTTTCGAACAAGCCTTGTGTAAATCACTTTCTGAGTATTCTTAAATCACCAAGGCACATAAGAAACAAAAATTCTTAGTAGATTCAAGAATCACGAAGACTTTCATTTGTTAAGTCATCTACTTCATGAGAAGCTTTTGTTGAAGCAATTTTTGTCAAAAGATTTCATCAAGAAAGATCATGGCATTCATTCTCAGTCTGGTTTGATCATTTAAATTCGTTCATTTCATTGAGGATATTGAGGTGATATCTTTCTTGAATCAATTTCATTGTTGTTTTGATTAAAACTGTATGTTTTGTTCTTGTTTGTTCATATAACAAATTGTAATGTTTAAAGCATTGCTAGATAGGTTTCTAATGGGTAGAACAGAGAGGGGATCTTTGGTTCTTAGATCTTTTGAAAAGTCTATAGGTTTAGATTTTGAATTTTACCTAGGGAGATAAGAGTGATCTTTGTTTGCTTGTAAAGATACTATATTTGTTATAGTGGAAACTCTAATCAAGGCTGATTAGAAGTAAAACTGGATGTAGCCTCGGGGTTAAGAGGTGAACCAGTATAAATCTTGTGTGTAATTGTATATTTCTGTTTATATTCATATTGTTCTTGAAGTATTATGCTTGTTTATATCACAAGATTGGTTATAGCTCAAGAGTGGTCTGATTGAAATAAAAGTTGTTTTTTAAAGTTAGATTTCTTAATTGGGGTAAGATACGATCCTTCTTTCAAAGACTTCCGCTGTGATTAAAATTTGTTTTAAATTTTAAAAACTCTGAGGTAAAACCAATTCACCCCCCCTTTCCTCTTGGTTATTTGCATAAGTGTTCATTCTATTTTCATTAGGGTTTGAAGCATTCAATTTCCTGGCATAAAGAAAAAGTATCTCTGACACATGTTGAATTGAGGGGGAGCTGCTTGAAGCATAAAGCATATATTGATTCAAGAAGGAAGGTTTTGAACTTTCAATATGCCTTAAAGCATTGAAGAACAACTTGTGATCAAATGTAAAAGGAAGAAGGGTTTCTGGTGATCCAAACATACTGCATTCATATCATTCATTAGTTTAAGATATAGAGTTCACAAGGCATTGATAGTTTGTTTAAAATTTTGAAATAAATCAAGAGTTTTTGGAAAAATAATATTTCATAATGGATTAATCGATTATGTTAAGCAAAGAATAGATTATTTTGTTCTTGGTGCTTTCTGGAAAACTTTTCAAGAACAATGTAATTGATTACGTAATCGGAATAATCGATTATTTTACCTTAGATTACTTATAAACTGCCTTGATGAATTATTTAATTGATTACCAACCAGCTGTAATCAATTACACAGGCCAAATAGAAAATACTATCTTCCTGGTTTAATCGATTACCAATTAAAGTAATCGATTACATAGTTCAAAACATTTTATGTTGTTTCCTGGTTTAATCGATTACCAATTGAAGTAATCTATTACATAGTTCAAACATTTTTATACAGGTTCCTGGTTTAATCGATTGCCAAGAATTGTAATCGATTATACAATGTTTTTATTTTTGAGCAGCTTTCTGGTTTAATCGATTACAAGTCAGAATAATCGATTATTTTGTTTGTTGCTGATAAACACGTTGTTGACACGCACCAAAACAATTTTACTAAGCTAATTCTGTAGAATAGGATTAACCTAGGTCAACTCAGAGACACTTATCAATATGGTTCTAGCTTCAAATCACTAATAATAGAGAGGGGGATTTTATCAAACAGTTTGTATGCGTAAGGAAAACTTGCAAAAACGTAAACTAAAATTAAAGAGCAACACAGAAACTAACAGAATTCAAAAGAAGTAATGTAAAACAGAATTTAAAACATCAATCCAATTCACCTCACCAAGCAATTCGAATCGTCATTGTTCTCATAAATTAATCCTATCATGAAAGTTCATTCAATCTCATTAGAAGCAACTCAATCGACTTAACCCCTAAATTGATTGAAACCACAACCCTAACTGAAATATCATCCAATTAATTCTATGATTAATGTTCGAGATTAGGAAATGAATCCATAACCTAATTCGTTTTCAATCCTAAACACATTCATAATCATGAAAACAGAATAGCAATTGAAGAAGGAGATGAACATTCACATAGGATTCGAAATACTAAACCAGAACTCAAATTCTCCTTGTGCTTGGGTTGGATCCTTGAATTGATTGAGGATTTAGCCTTCCATGATCATCATCAGTGAAAGCCCCATGAAATGGTTGCACGAAAATGGAAGAACAGAAAAACGAAAATGAAGAACAGTGAAGAACAAGCAAGAACAGTAGAGAGAAAATGAAGAACAATGGTTTGATTCTAAAAACTAAAGGAATGGAAAGTGTGGTGCCCAAGTTTCACTAAAGTCACTAATATATATAGTGACTGAGTTCTAAAAATAAAATGGGCCACAAACAAACCCAACAATCTAATTATTTGCTATTTACAACCATGAAAGTCAAATTCGCAGCCCAAAATTACAAGTGCAGAGGCGTTAACTTCAAAGCTAAAAATGACCCTCTAAATGACAGAATTAGCCTCGGGCTATTTGTATCAAACTTGTAGATCTTTTCATTATCTTTCCAGGGACTCCTAGAACACTCCATTCGGAGATCGGTAGCTCCTTATAGGTCCTGCACAAGTCAGATACGTTAAGTGAGCAAAAATCCGAAAATACGCAACAATTAGCAATTAAGCCCACTTACTTGCCTAAGCCCAAAAACTGAATTAGAATAGGAAAATAAAGGTACAAGAGAGGTCAAATAAGCTAAGAAGGATAGAAAAATACTCAACTAAAAGCACTCTATCAGTTGCATAAACCTAGAATTATTTTGAACGGTTTAATCGATTACGGGAGCGTATGTAATTGATTACTTAAGCCAAATAATCGATTACAGGAGCGTGTTTAATTGATTAGTGACAGTTAGAAAGTTTGCTATAAATAGAACCCATGCTCAGCTGTTTTACCAACTTGATCAATTCGAATTCTGAGCATTCTAAGGATTTCTAAACATTCTTTTAATGATTTTCTGGGTTCATAGAGTTCTTGCTTTCACAAAAACATTCATGGGTTATTAAGTGTTTCTAAAAGCAAGAAGTTCTTTTTCAAAGCTTGAGGGAAGTGATGTTCTGAGTTTGTATTCATTCTTCAACCTGGTGAAATAATTCATATGCATATCATTCATTGGATCACCAGGTGACTTCTTTCCTTAATCTTTGAAGTTGTAATTCTGTTTTGAATTATGTGTTTGTTTGTGTATTGTAAATGGGTTTCTTGCTTGTAATCTAGAGATAGAGTTTCTCTAGGGGATTTGCTGAGTAGTGTTCTCAGTGGGTTGTCTCTAAGAATCTAATAATGTTTTAGATTTCTGAATTTTATCTAGGGTTGATAAAGAGAGACTTTGTATTAACTTGTAAGAACTGAAATTTGCAATAGTGGAACTCCATTCAAGTGTTGAGTGGAAGAAAACTGGATGTAGCTTCATAGTTTTTGAAGTGAACCAGTATAAATCTTTGTGTGTTGTCTATTTTCTTTATATTGGTTATATTCTGTTATTCTTGATTGTAAGTTTTTTTTATCAACAAAGTTCTTGAGTTATTGCATACGTTGGGTTGAGCATTAGATTGAATAAAGGTTCTTGGTTTCAAAAGTGATAAAGATCCAAAGGGAAAAACTCTGATTTTGTTCAAGAAAATTTTTAAATTACCAAGCCTAACCAATTCACCCCCCCCTCTTGGTTAAGTGTGAAGTGTTCCCATATTTTACAACACATGGGCAAAAAAAAAGTGTCTTTAACGCACTGGAAAACAACAAAAGTGTCGTCTAGGGTTAGTGTTAGGGTTTAGTTATGTCATGATGGTTAGGGTTTGTGGTCTAGGTGTAGTTATAGGGTCCGGGGTTAGGGTCAAGGGTTTACGAACTAGGGTTAATGTTGGGGTTAGGGTTTGAAGCATTGGATTCCTTGACGTGAATAAATGAGGATGAAGTTGTGAACCCGTGAGTGAGAGAAAAAGAAGAAAAGACGCCATGAATGCTAGCTAGTTGTTGACTATTGTGTGAATATTGAATAGTTTATTCATATAACAATTTTTTCATAAAAACTAATTTCAAAGGAGAAAGATCAGAGAAAAGAAGTTTTATATCCTCTTAACAATAGGGTTCAATGATTATATTAGTGTTAGGTTTTTCAGTGCAAGTGTAGGGTTTAAGGTCAAGGTTAAGGGTTTATGACCTAGGGTAGAGTTTGAAGCATTGATTTCCTAACGTAAAGCAAAAGTGTCTTTGATGCACTAGTGTAAAGCAAAAAGGTCTCTAACGCACTGGCATAAAAAAACTGTCTTTGAATCACTAGCGTAAAACAAAACTGTCTCTCGGATGTACTATCGTAAAGCAAAAGTGTCTCTGACACACTGGCATTAAGTAAAAGTATCTTTAACGCACCGTCGTAAAGCAAAAGTGTCTTTGACCTAGGTTTAGGTTTAGGGTTAGGGTAAGTATCCATGGTTCCATTAATATACTAGGGTTAGGGTTTGTGTTACAGACATATGGACCGAGGTCGAGATGAGGCCAAAAACAAGAAAAAATTACTAAAACTTCAAGATTCCAATCGATGAGGACAAGTTTGGGCACTTAGATTTTTATTTGTATCAGCTACTTTTGTTAAAATAATGTTTCATTCCCTTAGTTTTCATGTCAATAAAGTAACTAACACAACTTTTGGGTCTCGTTTCGACCCTCAAATGTATTAACGAAGTGGCCAAAAACAAGAAAAAATTATTAAAACTTCAAGATTTCAATCCATGAATGCAAGTTTGGGCAGTTAGATTTTTATTTTTTTCGACTATTCTTGTTAAAATAATGTTTCATTCTCATAATTTTCATGTCAATAAATCTATTAAGGAAAAATTTGGGTCTTGATTCATCCCTCGCACACATCAACGAATTGGCCAAAAACAAAAAAAAAATACTAAAACTTCCAGATTTCAATCCATGAAGGCAAGTTTGGGCATTAGATTTTTATTTGTATCAACTATTTTTATTAAAATAATGTTTCATTCCCACAGTTTTCATGTCAAAATAGACATTAAGACAACTTTAGGGTCTCGATTCGGCCCTAAAATGCATTAACGAAGTGGCCAAAAACAAGAAAAAAATTTCTAAGACTTCAAGATTTCAATCCATGCTTCAAACTTTTGGCATTAAAACACACATGATGACAACTCAGAAATACAACAATGAAAAACACACATGATGACTACAAATCATTAAACAATAAAATAGCAATCAAATAAATTGGGGTTTTTTTCTTCAAAACTCAATTCAAAGTTCAATGCGTCATCAAGGTATTCATCCAAACCCTCCAAATTCAAAGAGCTTGCATAAATTGGTGGTAAATGTGCACATGTTTGTGGGGGTCTGTCTGCAATGCTAATATATAACTCCAGGCTGGAGATTTTTCAAAACATAGTCATTACATCCTCATCATCGTTCAACATGCATGCCTTTTACTGGCCATAATCACCAACAAATGATACAGGTAATTGAAATTGTATATCATTGACCACTTTACCATTTGGTAAACTAATCTTGTTTCCAATAGCTTGTTTCAAGGCATCAATTGACATTATGTTATCAAGTTGAACAATCTTTGGGAAATCGCTTACAAACATTGAACTATGTTTGGTTGTTACGATGGTGCCATTATAGTACACAATCGCATTGAATGATGATGAAATCATGGTTTAGGGTAGCATAAAGGTTTCTGATTGAGGTGATGGATTAGATTGTCTCAATGCAGACCATATTTATAATTTTAATAACTTGTCACATACACTTCAAAACAATGACCAAGATTCCACCGATAAAATGAATGGCCAAGATATCACCGATTGAAGCAACACACATTGAACGGTCAAGATCCCATCGACAAAATCAGTAGCTTAGATATCACTAATTGGAGCAATGCACATTGAACAACCAAGACCACATCAAAAAAATCAATGGCCTAGATATCACCGATTGGAGCAATGCACGTTGAACGACCAAGATCCCACTGACAAAAATCAATAGCCAAGATACCACCGAATGAATTGTTTTACTGTTAGATTTTTTCTATAAATACAATACATGTATTGTCATCATGGGTACACAAACTCAACTCACTTTCTCTCATTCTCATATATCTCTCTTTAACTTCTTCTTGACATTAGTACCAAAGCCTAAACCATGGAATCAACAGTTGCTCCTCTTCTTTGGAAACAACACCTTCATAGATCTAGAGAAGTATATAATACATCTTGTTTAATTGAATGTTAATTATGTTATGATTCACAAATAATGATGTTGTTATTATGTTGATTTCAACAAGTACCAAATGATGTGATCCAGTGATATGCTCAGGCTATGCCTTCTTCAAATGTTGCTTAGGTTGGACAAGTTAAAATCAACGACACTTTAGTGACTGCTTTGGTTGAAAGGTGGAGACCTAAGTCATACCCGTTTCATCTTCCTGTTAGTGAATTCACAATCACCTTGGAAGATATTGCTCTTCAACTGGATTTACGCATTGATGGAAGACTAGTTACTGGCCCAACAACATATTATGATTGGGAATTGTAACACCCCATGTGCACCCGACGTGTTATCATCATATAATATCAAAGTAACGCAGCAAGCATGAAAAAAGAACAGTAAAGGAAGCATGAATCCAATATAATTTATATACTATATACATATATGGTGAATCTCTGTCACATACAGGCCAAGTTCCTCAAAATATACAAATGACCCCTCAGGGTATCAAAATACAACCAAAATAATCAAAAGTGAGCTAGCAAGCTCAGTCATCTAAACCTAGGGTTATCTTCACTCTATCCCCTCTCAGGCCTCTTGCCTTGGGATCTCTCAGGGACGGTAGTCTCGGTACCTACAACATAGCCCCAAGCGGGGGTGAGATAATTATCTCAGTAAACTCAGGGTTTTCAGAGGTTTCCCTCCCCCTGGTTCACTTCCCAGAACATAACATCACTATACAGATGTCATAACAGAAACAGAAATTATATCACAGAAAATCTCATCAAGTACATTAGCATTTGTTAAATTCTCAACCTCAGAACATAAGCTGAAAACTCATAGCAGTATCAATAAATCATGTCAACAACAACCACATACTGGGCCTGGATAGGATCATCCACTGAAGGGCACATCTATCCAGGGCTCAGGCCCGAGTAGGATCATCTACTGAAAGGCACATCTACTCAGGACTTGCCGCCCAATACCTGAATAGGATCATCTACTTAAAGGCACATTTATTCAGGGTTTACATGGACGCCTATGGATTATCCCAAGGGAGATCATCCACTTAAGGGCACATTCCCAATGGGGTCCATAGTACCTCACACTACTGGCCAGTAGATTACAACAATCAAATCACAATCAATTCATGCCTCAACATCATCATAATCAAGTAACATGCACTATCTCAGTGCAGCAACACAAGCACATACCC
>PYAF01000088.1:35057-52422 GCA_007407185.1 Glycine tomentella
AGAACAACCTCCTGATTACATCTCCCTAAAGAACCTAAGCCTAATTCCAGCCCTATCAATATTTGGTTACTATTCATCCAATCCCCATCTCTCAAATTAAACGGTTAAAACAGAGGTTTCTTACCTCAAATCAACAAAGAAAGGCTGGAGAAGTCTTGTCCCCAAGCTCTGTCTCCCTGAAACCAGCTTCTTGCTTCTCTAACGCTCAATTTCTATAAAACCTCAAGGGAAAGGGGTTTCTCTCTCAACTCTCACCAACAAGGCTGGATTTTGGCTTCTCAAGGGTTCTAATCAAGTTTATAGATGATAGGGAGGTGTTTTATGGGTTTATGATGGAAGTTTGAAGCTCCGAGGATGCTCTAATGGAGGTCTGGACGAAGGAGGAAGAAGAACCAAGGTTTTTGGCCTTCAAAACGTGAAAAATGGCCTTTTATAGGCCTATTCCGTGCCTCCCACGCTTCTAGCGTGGCTTCCCACGCTCCTAGCGTGGGTTTCCAGCCAAAAATGGCTTTCTGGAACACTTCCTACGCTCCAGGAGTGGCTTCCCACGCTTCAGGCGTGGGATTCTAGCCAAAAATCACTTTCTGGAGCACTTCCCACGCTCCAGGCGTGGATTCCCATGCCCCAGGCGTGGGCTACAGTAACTGCTACAGTAATTTTTTTTTTTTTTTACCCAAGGTTATTATAGGAACAAATGTGCACAAAATATATAGGTGTTGTTCCCCCAAAGGGTGCACAAGTGGGATCAACACTTAAACTAAAAAGGTTAAAAAAAACATATTGACTCTCCAGTAGAACCCACACCACAACAATTAGCAGCCCATTGTAGGGCATACATTTTAGGGTAGTTTGGTGGGGTGTTGATGCCAGTCAAGTTAGGGAACAAAGTTCACCTGCTGTATCCACCCCTGTAAGCAAATCTTGATTAGGCTGGCCGATATAGCTGGGGTTCGGCATTTTTAGCACATAGGTACAAAGAAATGTGTAGGGAAATTTTATCCCACATCCAAAAAAAATGGGAGGATGTACAGTGTTGTTACAATGCCCAGGTCATTCATTCAACCAATGGTCGAACGCCATCTATGATATCCACTTGCAACTAGGTAAACAAAAAATTTTCATTCAAACAAAGTCCATATATGGTAATGTATTTGACATTAACATATTATATTTCACTAAATGGAGCGGAAGAGGGATACGATTTTCTAGAATCTCAAGTTGTGATGTTATAGGCTACAGGTTTGACAACATGCATAATGAGGAGGTTGAAACATTTGTTTTTGTTTTATTTATTCAAATGTCAATTACATTGTTTTTAAAATTACTAATGCAGTTATTTTTTTAGTTCTATTGGATTCCTCATAGAGGATTTGAGTCATTTATGCTAGAAAATGCATACAAGGATTCCAAAATATGGAGTGTTTGTGTAGCTTTAATCTGTTTTGTAGTGGTAGTATGGCAGCAAACTGACAGGGTCATGCTCCAATTTGGACTTTGTCAAGACACACCAAATCCACTGCATAATCTTGACAAAGTCCATCATACCGACATGAGAGGACATAGTGACACAAATTGGGCAGAGGAACATCAACGGTAGATTGCAATTTGGAAGGAAAGACAAAATATATGTTAATCGGCCAACCAATTCTAGGAAAGATTGAACATATGAGTCCCTACACATGAATTGGTATCGAGTAAATTCAAAAAATTTCCTAACACGGTTTGCAACTCATCAAAATGTTGCCACCACATCTCGATCAACTCCAAACCTGGAAACTAAACAACATTCTCCACAACAAAACCCACGAGTCGTTGCCAACATGCATGATGAAGGACTACAACCACATGCTCAATTATATGAATTTACACCACATCCTCTTCATCATCAAGAAGATTATACGTACAATTCACATTTCGAACACCAGAATCTTCGAACAACTTAAACCACAAGAACATGGACAAGTACATCGACAGTCGACAAGAAACGGGCAACCTCCTAGATGTGGAACTAGTGGACACATACGCCATTAATTGCTTGCCTTTATTAATTATGTCCCATTATAATCATTTTGTTAATTGAACGAACACTAAATAATGCATTAATTGACTGAGCACTACATTTTTCTGATATGAATATTTGACTGAAAATTCATTTCTTCGAGACGATTTGACCCTACGTTGCTTTTTCCATACTATTTGACCCATATTGCATGTTTTGAGATGATGTGACTGTACAATGCTTTCTACGAAACGATTTGATTGAGCACTATTTTTTCGAATAGCGCAAACCAAACGTAATTAATTAAGACTTAATCTAAACTGTTTATATTGTCGGTGCGATCTCAATCGTTGGTATGAGTCACGAGAGAACAATAGATCACCTAATATATATAGCAATAGGGGGTTAGATGCAACTCAACACTTTTGTTTGATATTCACCCTAATGCTTACAATATGGAGAGTGTATCCACTCTTGTGTATTGCGATGGTGACATGATTCTAGCAAATGAAGGGGTAGTGTTTCTGTAACATCCCGGGCGCTGACGAGGGCGAGGAGTGATCGCCGGTGCAGTGAGGCACGAACAAGGAGCGGCTCCTGGCAGGCTTCCAGCGGGAGGGGTACATGAATGAATTGAATACACACCCGAACGAGAGGGATCCAGAGGCTGTGCATGTATGAGACTGTGCAGTTGAGGATAACTTAAAGGATTTAATAGGTACTACCTATACCAACAAGGTGCATCTACTTTTTAGTAGCCCATAACATAAGAACTCCACAGTTAAGCGTGCTTAACTTGGAGCAATCTTGGGATGGGTGACCTCCTGGGAAGTTTTTCAGGAAGTGTGTGAGTGAGGATAAAGCACACTAAAAAGTCTTGTGTTGGTATGTAGGGACAGTCGTTGATCCTGCAAGTGGCCGGACATTATAAGTGGTATTAGAGCAAGGCCTCTCTACCAGTACGGTGTGGTTCGAAGACGAACCAGGCGGAACCTAGTGGGCATGAAACATCTCGGGCGGGGAGTGATCGTCGGTGCAGTGAGGCATGGACAAGAAGTGGCTCCTGGCAGGCTTCCAGCGGAAGGGGTACATGAATGAATCGAATACACACCCGAACGAGAGGGATCCAGAGGCTGTGCAGGTATGAACTGTACAGTTGAGGATAACTTAAAGGATTTAATAGGAACTACCTATACCAACAAGGTGCATCTACTTTTCGGTAACCCATAACATAAGAACTCCACAGTTAAGCATGCTTAACTTGGAGCAATCTTGGGATGGGTGACCTCTTGGGAAGTTTCTCAGGAAGTGTGTGAGTGAGGACAAAGCACACCTCTTGGGAAGTTTCTCAAGAAGTGATTGAGTAAGGACAAAGCACACTAAAAAGTCTTGTGTTGGTATGTAGGGACAGTCGTTGATCTTGCAAGTGGTCGGGCGTTACAGTTTCAATGTGCAACTGATCCAAAAGTCATCACAATAAGTGAGGACATGTCGCTTACTTCCTTAAGGAAAACCATTATTAATGCCAATTACGTGGGTGATGCTTGTGTTAAATACGATTGTATGGAGATCAAATGCGACGACGATGTGGGGAAAATGTTTTTCGTCTATTTAGAATTTAGTATCAAAGTCTGATTAAGTTGAATGCAACTTTTGGGCATTCTCAACATGAAATCCTTGTCTTGTTGTGCCAACAAAGGAAACCAAGAACGACTGTTGAGATAATTGATTTACATTTTTCTTAAATGCTATTATAGACAAGATATACATTTTTTTATAAATATTTAAAAAAAATTATATTTATATTAAGTATTTAAATATATGCATTTTTCTTAAATCCTATTCTAGATAAGTTATACTTTTATCAATATTTAATTAAATTATATTAATATTGAATATTTTAATATATGCATTTTTGTTAAATATTATTCGAGATAAATTATATTTTTTATAAATTAATATATGTATATATATATATTAGTAAAATAAAAAATTAAAACAAAAAATTTAAATTAAAAAAAACTGTAAGAAAAATAGAAAAACAATTTTAAAAAACAAAAAAATTAAAAGAAATAACAAAAAAAAATAAAAATAAAAAAAACTCAAAACCTCTTACCATCAACCTCTCCTCTTTGAAACTTTGATTAGATTTTTGAAGAGTTCTTTTTTTTTTTTTTAAATAACCACATTTAGAAATTGATTTTCTAGAAAAAAATAAAAAATATATTTTAGAGATCGATTTGGAAGGAACAAATTTTTTACCGTAAACAATATGTATAATGAATATAAATATTTTGGGGATGTATTATTTAATTTTTTTTTTTTTTTTTGGTTGAAAAATTCGTTCTTCGACAGGACCAAATTACTTAACATCACCTATGATGATATAGGATGGCTTACTTGCATGTATGATTACAGGTCGATGTCACATATCTTACAACATAATGTTACAATAGGAACTCGAAGCTCCACGTCTGTCCAATACACCCAAGGATAGTACATGATAGGGCTATGCTCTATAATTGTATAATGTTATTTCAATAAACAATCAGATAAATAACATTTAACAGAAACTAACAGTCATTTTCAACTCTGCTTATTAATCTATTCCCTGCTCCAGGCTTATTAATCTATTCCCTGCTCCAGGCTTTTGACCTCACCAGTTCAGCTCCCGTGATTTCCATTTACAGTCAACTCTGCTTCAGCCTTCTTGTTTATCTCATCAAGCTTGTGATGTTCTTCACCATTCACTTTTGTTCCTTCTATTTCCCCAACTTCAAATTCATGAGTACTTTTGACGTGATCCTTTTTATTCACTCCTTCCACTTCAACCGTGTTGTCTGCAGTTGTGCATGTTTCCGATTTCTCTTGCTCCCCAGATCCGTGATATTGTTTTGTCTCTTCCAGTGGTTGCTCAATCTTTTCTTCATCCTTTCTCAGAAAAACTTCAGAGCCCTCAGTTCCTTTGTCATCAACTTTATCTTTCAATGCAGGTAGTTCTCCATCCGCAGCATTGGATTTTTCCTTTTCAATAGGTACCTCAACATTTTGTCCAGCTTTAGCTTCTTCTCCAGAATGAGTGGATTTGTTGACATCTGTATCTTCTACACTCTTGTCATCTTGATTTTCCTTTACAACATCCTTTTCCTTCTCTATATCATTATCATCCCTAGTGGTGTCATCCGCTTCTTGCATTTCTGCTTCCTTTGTCTCCTCTTCTTTTTCTTCCTGGGAAATTCCCTTTTGTGAAGCTGATGATCTTTTAGTACGCTTCTTTGGGGGCTCGCTCTCTGTTGGAGGAGCTGCCTTGGCCTTCTCACTGATTCTTGTAGATCTTCTTGGGGTCTCACCAGTACCCCAGTCAAATTCTGATACAGCTGGGCCACCAGGGTGTGCTTTCAAATATTTTTCCAGCTGCTTCCTGTTATTGATCTCCTCTCCTGTTGGTGCAGTGAACACAATCTCGTTTTTCTTTGGGATACCGGCTTTCTTTGGAATGAACTACAATGAAATACAGTAAATGACTTCTTAAAGTAGACCCTAAGGTTACAGGAAAAAGCAAGCAACAAAACAACAATCATAAAACACACACACGATTTTGGTCGTCATTGACTTCTTAAAGTAGACCCTAAGGTTAAGAATAAAGCTCTATTCACTACTTTCACATCACAATTACAATTAGAGCCCTTAGTAAGGTACTCTTGCAAATAGAAAGTTACACATCAAAGATATAAAGAGCAAATCTCTTGAGAAAATTATTGTTCTGCTCAGTTATATATATATATATGTGTGTGTATGTGTGTGTGTGTGTGTGTGTATGTAAGGAAGGATCAAATTACTCCAAGAGTAACTTTAAAAGAGTTACTCCTCATCTTCACCGTTGATTTTCTTGAAATTTAATGGTTAAAATTAACTACTCATTACAACCATTAGATTTCAAAAAAATGAAGGGTGAGAATGGGGAGTAACTCTTAAAGAATTACTCTTAGAGTAAGTTGATCCCTCCTCTCTATATATATACACAAGATATGACAACCACGTTATAGTTCACTTCCATGGATTTTCAGAGCTTGACCTCTGACTCTTGGTTTCAATGTTTAGTTTCACCAAATTATATAGAATAAAAAAAAGGAAAGAAAAAGTGATAAAACTACGTTTCATAGATATCCCACTTAGGTTGTATATTATATATCTTAGGTTGTATATTATATGTCGACATCCATCAATCATTATCTTTCTATTTCAAAATCATAAAAATAATATCTTGCCTTTATTGGGGCAGAGTCATTCTTCCATGTGAACTCTGAACTGGTGCCTAGTCAATCATCATTGGCTCTAACAAACTAGCAGTTTTTATTATTAAACTACAGGAAATGACATGAAAGGTACTAAATTAACACTGTCAACTCAGAAGGGTTTTCTTTTCGTCTGTCATCTTTCATTCAGGTAATACTTGAGAAGGGTGAAAGTTCATGAAATAGTGTGTGATAGGAACTAAATATTTTACTACCGATATATAGGGATAAACCCCAATTAAAAATATCAGAAACTACCTAAAAAAACAAGAAAACAAAAGATAGAACACTGCAAAATTTTAAGAGTCTGCCAAAACCTGCCACCAGCCCAAAGGCCCCAAAGCTCAAAACAAAGACTGAATGTCCTCTCTCCTACCTTTCCTTTCTTTCATCATTTGCTTCGAACCCTTTTTCCCCTTCATACCCTCATTGTCATGTATGCATGATTCTACAACCCAAATCCCTCTTCTGTCCCTAGCTCAGTATAATAGTACATAACAACATGGAAAAGATCAAGATTTAACGATATCCAAGGCTTGTAAGACCAAGAAACCAATACAAAAAAATTCACATATGGAGTGCATATGAAGTTAAAAACTATTTCCTAAACTTGAATTGCAGTAAGTAATTAATAAAAAACAAATAATGTCAAGCAGCAAGTGGTCCCAAAAATTGTCAAAAGAAAATAAATACATTGATCTTCTATAAGTTTATAAAACATACACACATATTCCCACTAATTATGCACAGTTCAAATATTGAAATTGATTTTTCAGGGGTATGAAAGGGTTTAATAGGGTTAGTGTATAACAACCAAAAAATAGCCATAAATAGGGCTCAATTCCCCTGAAACCCTAGGACCCATAAACTTCTCTGATATAAGGTTGGTTGGGTGGTAAAAGGAAAAGCAGGGAAGGAAGGGAAGGAGGGAGAGGTCGTGGGTTCGAATCCCTCCACTAACAAAAAAACTAACATTTAACAACTAACATTGGCCGATCGAAAAAAAAAAAAAAAAAAAGTACTAGTTGAGTGTCCCCGCTGCTATGAAAGTACAACTGAAACCCTAAATCCCTATCTAAGAAGGCAGAGAACACAAATGTAGGAGTACTGGAAGGTCTGTGACAGCAAGAGGGGGGTGACAGCGGCTGTCCGGCAACGGTGAAAACGGAGAGCAGCTGCAAAGTGATAGACCAGGGTCTGAGTTGCCCAAACAGACCCTGCCGGATTATTATAGGAGGAAGGGCAAAAAGGGGAGATCAATAGTTGTATAGGGCAGTAATTAGGAGAAGCATATAAATAAGCCCTTGATGCAGTAATAGAGGGCAGATTCTTATTTTGTATTTGTGGACTGGAGTTCCAGTCTGAAAGGAGAGTTGCTCCTTTAGGGTACCTGCGGGTACTTGGTTTATTTTTCTTGGTCATCACCCACTCCAAGATGAGATCTTTGATCTGTTTCATGTCTGGCACATGTTCCTTGATGAAGCCAATGTCGCATTTCAGCTTTGGCAGTTTTGCCCCATGCTCGCTGGTCAGTTTCTCTAGTGAGGCCACTCAATTATCCATGGCACCTTCGGATCTGGCAGGTTGGACCAAATTGTTAGGACCCACCCCTTTTCAGACTGGGTTGGAACTCTAAACCAATCAAGCAAAAAAGTATAGAATGACAGAGTGAAAAAAGAAAAGGGCAAGAACGAATCTTCTGTAAGGGGGGCCCTGACGTATAAGATCATGCAATTACACGATCTCAACAGTGGCTTGGAGTCCAACCTCACCAACTTAAAAGAGCAGATCTAGAGTAACACAGTGCTTCCAAAATATTTTCAGCACAACCAGTAATGCAATGTATTCAAAATAACTAAAGTCAACAAGTGTATGATCTGCTGAATTATTTAATGCCCTGTGATCTGATGTGAGATCAATGCTACATAAAAATCAGATAATCAGCTCAGTATAAGAGAGCTAGTAGAACATCATAAAAACATAAAATTAAACAAGGACAGATTTAGAGGGGGGAAGGCAGGAGTTCTGGTCCCCCCCTCCTTCAGGCTTTACATATATGCCTATATTCAACTTGTTCATAACTAGTTGATCTGGTTTATGCACAGCCAACTTGAACTGTGACACTTTTTTATTGAACAAGAAAGATTGAATGGCTTGCATCCCATATTGGTCATTTACTTTTATATGTGGTTTGTATATGTTGTTAATGAGAGTCAATGAAGATTACTGAAACTTAATGAGAACAAATAAAAACAGTTATCGTAGTAAATCTATAAATGTGACTTCCACTAAACATATTATAAATATATATTAGTTATTATTGCACACAACAGTATATGTTTTTATAGAAGTGATTATTTATTAAATAATTATTTGTTAAAAATATCAAATATTTAAAATTATAAAACAAGGAAAAAAAAATCCACCCCCCCCCCCCTTTGATCGACATCTCCGAGAATGCAAAATTGCGTTGGATCTCAAACATAAAATGATTCTAGACATTTTCCAAATTTCTGTAGCTCTTCTTCTTTTCTCCTCTTTTGAAATCTAACAGTCCCCCAAATATACGTATCTGCAAAAAGCATCTAGGAAAACATAAAATGATGACTTTATTCAAGCAATTCAACCTAAACACTTTTCTGTTTTCCTAAAAAGCTGTTCTACACATTCATTTATCATTATGAACAAGGAATTTGTTTGGCAATTGATACACACTATGAATGTTTGTGGAGGGTAAAACAAACAACAAAACCAATCCTGCTAGAAATACAAATCATTATCCTGTTATATAACCACCTACAGCAGCTAATATGCTGGCAGCAAATTCAAACAAGTTCAATGCAAGAAACACATACGCTAAAAACAATCTAGCAATAACCCCTTATTACTGGTTTTAAAAAAAATAGAAAACTAAAGTAAGCCAAAATATATATTAATGTAAAAATTTAAATTTCAATATAAAGCGCATCGGTCCTACATGGCCTGAAAAATTGAGCAGTCCTAATTAAAAGTCAAGCAGTGCTGAACGAAAAACACTTCTTGAAATAAATTACCAACTTCGCAAATGAAGGTGATAAACGTGTCTACGGATATATTTACAGAATACCCAATAGAATCAATCAAAACACCTTTCTTGATATAGAAAAATATTGGGCCCTACCACAAAACTCTAATAGACACTTGACACTCATCTGGTAAAATACTTTTTTCTGGATGCATTTCCTGCAAATTTCGAAGCACATGAATTCAACATGACACAATTCGACACAAACTAGCGAAATCCACAAAAAGCCTTAATTCAAGTATAGTCTCCGAGGCTCGGCATCACATCGACGCATAAGCAAGAAGGATAACACAACAAAACCAACGAATTACGGTAACTTAGCACTTAGCAGCGAATTTGAACAAAACGAAATAGTCAAAGCGAAACAATGCAAAAAAAAAAAAAAAAAAACACAGAAAAGGAGAAACAGAAAAAAGAGCGGAAAACCTGCTTCTTCCAACCAGGTGGAGCAGGAAGCTCCAACGAGAAAGTTTCCTCGCTCGCGCCACCCGCCTTCTCCCCTGCGCTCGCCATTTTTCACCTGCAAAATTTAGCTCGAAAAATTTCCCCTTATTTTTTGAAATAAAAAATTTGAAGAAAATGATAAAACATGAACGACGAAATTTTAAAAGAAACAAAAAAAAAACTTTTTTTTTTTTTTGTTATGTGCTTTTATCAGTTCTGGTGTTTCTGTGAAATTGGGAATTGTAATGCTTGGTTTTGGTGTTTGAGGTTCTGAGGAGGATAAAGAGGAATAAATTAATTAAGAGGAAGAGGGTCGGGGTTGAGACTTGAGAGTTCGGACACGAGGAATCACCAGAAATTTTTTTGAAGTAGTTAAGTCGATTCGATTTGTGTGTTAGGCATCACTTACTAGTTAGTAGCGTCAAAGGTGCTCTATCCTGCTACCTGTCCCTTCTTCTTCTTTTTTTTTTTTTTTACTTTTATTTTCTGCACTATTTCTTTATTTCTTTTCCTCTATTTATTTTTAATTATAATATCATTTCAACTAATTCATATTTATTAAAAAAATAATTAGTTTAATTAATAAATTATTTATATTATTATTTTAAAAATATGTTTTTTAATTTTTTTATCCACTTGTTTCTCATTGATATTTAAATAAAGATATATAAAAAAAATTAAGTCATTTTGTAATCTCTTACTAATCTCTTTACTAATCTCAGTACATCACGTAGCTTACAACTGCAGGTTTGATGTGGTACTACTTATTCATATGATTTACTAATTACTAACGAACTTATGTAGTAGTATTGTTAAAAATTGGTTATCATCATTTGAAAATTTTGTAAAGAAGTTTTTGTTACTTGTGCCATTTTCATTTTTTGTAAACATGTTGCTTTGTTGTATTTTAAGTAAGAAACATTTGTGAACCTGTTACTTTGTTACCTCCTTAGTATATGAAGCTCTTTACAAGAAGCTTTTAGATACGCTCTTCAATATATGTTAATAACCCTCTAAAAACCACATATTTGTAGTGTGTGAACAAAACACTAACTGAGTTTGTGGCGTATCAACAATTAAACATTTGTGAAGCTATTTATGTTATGGATGCTGTCAAATTGTAGACATTTTTGACATTTTAATAACCTCTTTGTTTGTAGTGATCAAACAGTGATCGAACAAACAATAATGGCCACTGACAAGCTTTAAAAAACATGTAATACAAGATATTTAGATCCATTTGGCTCATTATACATAACTGCCCTTTGTGTATTTGGTTAGCACTATTTCGTAGGTTGAATGCTATAGCTGAAATTAATGATAGCAAGGAAACATGGAAGATTGTTGTTCGACTTATGAACATGTGGACTATACACAGATCACCTAAGTTTACCATTGAGCTTAAATTGATGGACAAGGAGGTCAGGTTAAGTTATTGAGAATGTAACAATAACACTATTTTGCTTTGTTTATTTGAAGTACTGAATTGAAGTTTGGGTTTAATGTTGTTTCTCTAGGGTGATAAAATTGTTGCTCAAATCAAGAATGTTGATCAACAACTGCTTAACGTAAATTTTCAAATAGGTGACACCTATGTAATCCAAAACTTCGAGGTAGATAAAATTTATGGTCATTACAAGGCTACCCACCATGCTTTCAAAATAAACTTTGTCAAAGAAACTAAAATAACACCCATGAAATACCTGACATTCCTGATCAAATGTAAACTTTCACAATGTTTGATGCCATTGTAAATGGCTCTGCCTCACCTGATTATCTAATAGGTACAGTCTTCGCATGTGGGACAGAATTGATTCATTAACAGTAAATTACTTTCTTTGTTTAATTGTGCTTTTATGTTGAATTTATGTTGAAGATGTTATTGGTGAGGTTGTTGACATTAGTCAGTGGAATCTTGATGGGAAACCAAAGAAAGTTGTTTTTACACTTAAAGATGAATAATATTTATTATCTCTCTCATTGTTTTATGCATTGTGTTCGTGGTTTTATAAATAGTTGTATATATCTTAATGAATTATTCATTTCTATTATTGAATAGTGGTAATGTAATGAGATGTACTTTGTGGGAAGCACCTGCTATCAAGTTTAAGGACTGTTTTGATAGACATGTTACAGGGCCTGTGGCATTACTACTGAGTATGGCTAAAATTATGGAAGCTAGAGGTTTGTCGTTATTATGTTAATTGTAGTTACATTGTAGTTAGTGTCCTTGTATAGGCCAACTTCAAATTGTAGGTCACGTTTTTGTTTGTTCACAAGTAGTTATCCTATAGCTATACAGAATTCCATGTATGGGAGTAACATATTTATGAATACAAATATTAAGGAGATTGCGGATTTCAAGGATCGGTTGGTTGTTTTTTTATTTATATATTATAAATGTCTTAAATCATTTAGCGTTTACGTATTGTACTAATTTGATACTATTATGTGTCTTTATTTCAGAATGGATCCAAGTCAAGTAACCATGAAAACATGTGCCCAACTTGGAAGTCAGATTTTGAGTTCTTCATTGTATTCTATTGGGGATCGGTTTCTTCATAATGCACAAGTCAAATCTTTAGATCAACTTAGCCAAGTGAAAATGGTTTGAATTAACATTGCTACATTCTTTTCCTTTCAGTTTTGTAGTCATCAACTATATTCAAGGATAATATGATCACCTGCAATTGCTGCATGATTTTATGTGGGTGACAGTGGCTACTATATATAAGTTGTTGATAGCTTATGGTTGGATTTATGATGCCTGTCCCAAATGCAACAAGAAAGTTGATTCAGAGTCAGAGCCTTTTGTTTGTGTTGGTTGTGGCAATCAAAGTGCAACCGCGCAACCAAGGTCAGTTTAACTTATATGATTTGTACTTTCAATTACAACCAGTTGATGTGTGTTAATAACCATTTGAGACATATTAATCATAGGTTTCGTGTTGAGGTTAGAGTATCATAACCACATGAATCTGCAAATTTTACATTGTGGGATCGTGAATGTCTTTCCCTCATTAATGAGACTACAGCTGATATCAAGCAGAAGATGATTGCTGAGGTGAATTGTGCTATGTTTGATGACAAATTATACAACTATTGCTTTTAAACACATCAAATTGTAACTATCATGTTAATAATATCATAATTGTAATTACATAGGAAGGAGAATTTGATCTAAGAGATATACCAGAAGCTCTTGATCGTGTATTAGGAAAAAAATTGGCCTTCAAATTTAAAGTCATACCTAGAAATACACGACATTCGGTTTCTCAAATATCTGAAGATAAGGCTTTAATTGTCTCTGTGCTAGCCAAGCTACCAACCTTTCGCCTTGAGGTAACGTTTGTAACTCAGTTCATGGTTAACAATTATGAAAGTATATAAACTAATCCAAATCTTATTTATATTAAGGATGAAGCTGATCCATCTATGTCGTTAGTGTCTCTGAATCATGATGGTCTTGACAGTGTAAGTGATGAAGTGTTAGCTACTTAAGTTGAGGGGAAGATTGTAAATTATTGATACATGTATGCAAGAAGAATGTGTGACTAATTTGTTTCTTCAAATTATATTTTCTGCAGCAATGCTTCTCAGCCACTGCTGAGTTTGATCCAAATTCAATTTCCTCCATAACACTAGCTAAGCGAAATTTGGGCATCACTGATATACAATTGGATGACATACCATTTGAAGATTTATCGCAAATTCAACTATCATATACTAGGTTGACCAAACATATCAAGACATAGTGATGGTGAAGCACTGTTTAACCATTTTGTTAGACACCTGTTTTGTAATATATTGCCAAAAACAAAGATGACAAATGTGGATATTGTCTTTAGCACTGTGGGACAAAGTGTATCCATATTTTTTTGTGCCAATTTAAAATGTAGTGGTTTGTAAACTTCGGCTTTTGTTAGTTGTATGAACAAATTCCCAATATAAACATCTTTTGTTATCTGTATGCAATGTTTAAATTTGTAAATGAAAATTTAAAATCTCTTTTTATGCAAAGATACTTTGTGGACAAAAAATTGAATTGTATCAAAAAGTTGCCAAGTTATTTCATATCAGGTGTGATGCTAAGACAACGTATTTAGTACCAACACCACCTCATGTCAATACCTTGGCATTAGATAAAGTGTGTCAAATGGCTTTTTTCAATATATAAATATAAAAAGACAATTATACTGTCTCACTTACAAGATGCAATACGAAAATCAGGTGTTTGGTTAATAATAAGAATTTTGAGTGGTTGAAGTCAATATTGTTACTTACATATAGGTTATACCTTGTAAGCATATTGTCTCACTTACATATAGCAAATTGGCAATTCAATAGGAAATTCATAGGATAATTGTGACAATTATACTGTCTCACTTACAAGATGCAATATACTGTCTCATGTTGGTGATGTTAATAATATAGATTGGAATGAAAATATGTTGAGGACAAAAGATTCATCACAAAACATTGCAATTTTGTAACAATTTGGATATAAGGACATGGGAGGATACATGGAAAAAAATGTACCAGCAACCCAAGTATACCTACAGACTCTACTACAAAATGGATAAAAGTTATCCACAAGGCTACTATGACTGTCATGAAGCATTAATTATAAGTGACCAATAAAAGCTATCAGCCAAAAATCAGTTGTCAATAAACTTAGCAAAATGGCCCACTAAAAATGAAAGCAATAAGTAAATTAGTATTGATATCTATAATATTTATGAATAAATTATTCAAAACAACCTCCAACTTTTCTAATCAATTGCCCTCTACGAAGAGGTTGTTGTCAATCATGATACCTAAGCCAAAATGCATAACCTCTTAATGAAATTTAGAAGCATGGTCCACTAACTCCCATCCATCTGCTGTTGTCAAAGCTGACTTATTTCCAATTAGGTATTGGTGCAGAAAGCACATGCTTATATTTCGTTTTTACTGTTATGCAAGTTTCTTTTGTATAGCTTACCTCATAAACAAAGTTACTATTAAATCAGAAGGAGAAACCCATTGTATCTGCCTTCATACTCTACTCATTTAATGGTAGTTTAATGGTAGCCTCATATATCATCTCATTTATTTGTTCAGGTAACTGATAAATGGAAGAAAATAGTTGTAATCGAAATGTTTGTGGTAAAGATGCTAGATTAAAATGGAAACTCATATTAAGAGGCAAGAGATTGGGACAATGTAATCATTATACTGCTAATTCGACCCACATTGCCCATGTAAATGAAGGTTCTACATCTTTTTTATCATTTCCATAAGTTATAGTTGTTGTAGTAAATCAATTTGGATTTATGCCAGGAAGATGTACCATGGAAGCTATCTTCTTGACGAGACAATTAATGGAAAGGTATAGGGAAAAGAAGAAAGACTTACATATGGTGTTCATAGATCTTGAGAAAGCATGTGATAGAGTCCCAAGAGAAGTCTTATGATGGACTCTTGAGAAGAAAAAGGTAGCATTAAAGTATGTTAATGCAATCAATGATATGTATGATGGGGCTACCACATGTGTGAAAGCTTGTAATGGAACATCAAGGTATTTCCCTATCATGGTAGGTGTTCACCAAGGTTCAACTCTTAGTCCTTATCTCTTTGCCTTAATGATGGATGAACTAACGAAAGATATTCAAGAGAAAGTGTCGTGGTGTATGCTTTTTGCAGATGATATTCTACTTATTGATGAGACCAAAGATGGTGTTAATAGGAAATTAGAATTGTTGAGAAACACTTTGGAGTCTAAAGGATTCACGATAAGCAAGAGCAAAACGGAATATATGAAGTGTGAGTTTTCGAGAGTAAGAGACGGTGATCAAGATACAATGCATCTACTTGGTCAAGAGGTACCTAAGAAAGATGTTTTTAGATACTTGGGATCAATGGTGCAAAAAAGTGGTGAGATTGATGAAGATGTAAATCATAGAATTAGAGTAGGGTGGATGAAATGACGAAGTGCATTGGGGTTTTTGTGTGATCACAAAATTCCCCTTAAGCTGAAAGGAAAATTCTATAAAACAGTTGTAAGACCGGCAATGCTATATAGAGCAGAATGCTGGCCAACACACAGGCAACATGAGCTTAAAATAGGGGTAGCAGAAATGAGGATGTTAAGGTGGATGTGGAGATATACGAAGATGGATAAGATAAGAAATAAGGATATTCGAAGAAAGGTATCAGTGGTACCAGTATGTGAAAAGATGAGGGAGCATAGATTGAGGTGGTTTGGGGACGTTATGAGACAGTCACTAGATACCCCTGTAAGAACAAGAGTCTGTTACCAAGAGCTCGACACAAAGAGGTAGAGGTCGACCAAAACTTACTGTAAGACCCTGACTTCTGGCGCGGGACCTGCGTTCCAGCTTTATAAATAGCCCATTTGGGCTGAGAGAAAGAAAGGAAGAGAGAGAGAGAGAAAAAAAGAAGGAAAAGAGAGGAAGAGAGAGAGAACGGCCATTGTTGCCCAGAGAAGCTTCATATCTTCTCCATCTCTCATCTAAACACCTCTGACCCAACTGAGAAAGTGTTCAGAGCCTCGAGATAAGCTAGTGACCCAGCTTTATTCTCGACAAGAGGCGGTAAACGGCGAGATCGAGATTCCTAAGGGAGCCCTTGGAATCGAAGAACCAGAGGCGAAGGAGACTTTGTCTGAGCGATCTACCTTAGGGAAAGTGATTCCCTGGTGTGTCTTAGCTGCACAGAGGTAAGAAACTCGAGCCTTAGCCGTTGGTTCTGTGTTTGGGTCTTTGGGTGTATTTTGAGTATCTTGAGAGGTGTTTTTGGAGGTGTTAGAGCCGTTATTAGGCTTGGACTCTGTAGAGTTTTGTGTTCAGAGGTTACTCTGATGAAGTTAGAGCCTTGAATCATCATTATTGATGAAGTTTGATTTTGGCTCTGAGTATGTATGAGCAGAGGTAAAAGATTGACTATTTGACTAGTATGAACCTTAGAGCAGTTGACAAAGTTGCTCATGAGATAGTATAGATGAGGTTTGTGAGATGGAACTAGTGATAAAGAGAAGCTTGAATTTGAGTGAGATAAACTGTCCGAGCCCTATGGAAACCCTGAGGTTTTGGGTTGTGCGATCTTTGAGCTCATTGTTGATGGCTTGGATTGAGTCTAGAGGGACTCTGAGGCCATGGTTGATCTGAGATAGACCAGTAAGGGTCTATAGATAGGCTTGCTGAGGATGAGCCTTGAAACGACCGCTTCTTCTTTGCTTTTTATTTCGTATTTATTTTTATTTGCTAAAAAATTTCGAAAAACAAAAAGGATAAAAGTTCAAACGTATCTTGGTTGATTTTAAAAAACGAATTTGGAAATGAAGGTTCAAATGAAAATTTTGGACGAGTTTAGAGATTATAAAAGTTTTCACGCGTTATTTTAAACATATAGTCCATGACGTTCAAACATACCACACAGTCCATTATTACATATCCAGAGTCCCATATATAAACAGTCCGTTGTACAGTCCATAGTACATCGTAAGCACACATCATCAAAAGCATACAACCAGCATACAATCTTCATTCTATCTTCTCGCAT
>PYAF01000088.1:52522-77199 GCA_007407185.1 Glycine tomentella
TGCCATATAACTTGTTTTTTTTTGTTTCCTAATTGATTAGCTTAGTCTCTAATTAATTTAGTTGCATAGGAATTTTATGGATAACTCCATCCTTCCCCTTCATTTTTGATCCTACGGTTTAGCCTAGCTTCAACAACCCATCCTACACTTGTTTTCTTTTAACTAGCATAATTGTATTTTATTTGTTGGTTTAATTTATCACCTTACTAATCCATCTTAATAAATAAATTTCTTTAACTTATAATTACAAGAAAACTCCTAGGGTTATGTTTATCACTTTTATAAATTTTTCTAATAACTAGAATAGCTCAAGTTGAATTTTATTTTAAAATGTGTATTATGTGCTAAAAATCCCTCTAGATAGTGAATTATAATTTTCTAACCATCCTTAAATATTTCCTTAAATCCATATTCAATAAATAAAATATTGGGGTGTTACAAGCCTGAGAAACCTTAGCTCGAGGACCTGGGTTGATAGAAATGACTGAGGTTCCTTTCTTAGAGACAGTTGAGGACTGTCTGATGAGCTAATGATTGTTTATGTGTCTGAATGGTCTGTGATATGTGTTTGGTTGCCTTGTTAGGATTTGACACGAGGTGTCAGAAGAGCAGACCATCGTTCCAGAGGCTGGAAGTGCAGGCACGACTTGCCAGGTAAGCTCATCGTTCTGGGGATTTGCCCTTTCTCTTGTTTGCCACCCAAGTTGGGTGATAGTTGCTTGCCATACTTGTATATGTATGTATTTATGTGCATGCTGAGTTAAGGAAGGCCAAGGTGGCCTGTTGTTTGATGATATATATATCTATATATATATATATATATATATATATATATATATATGAGGAACCCCAGGATAGACACCGAGATGGTGTGAGGGTATTGTAACACCTGTGGCTTCAGGTGTAGGGCCTTGGGCCGTTAGAGTGATGAACACTGTAAGAGTGTTCTGTGATGGGATGCAGATCAGAGAATGATCTGTGATGGAACCTACAGGATACTAGACTGGTATCGGGCTAGCTAAGGTTCCCTAGCCAGAGGAAGAGTTTGAGGACTCCCTGGAATAGCTGAGATTCCATGGGAGGTGCCACTGCTCTCCGACTAAAGTCCTAAGGATGGATGTTTCTCCTTAGGCAGAGATGTTGGAAGTCCTGAGTTGAGTGATTCCTCAGGCACTGTTTGTGAAGACCTGAGTCGAGAGATTCCTCAGGCATTGGTTTTGAGGTCCTAGGAGATAGAGTGCCTCCTTCGTGAGATGATCTCTCCTAGACTGTGGAAAGTCCTGAAAGATTGAGTGCCTCCTTTGTGAGATGATCTCTTTCAGGCAGTGGTTTGAGCACCTGAGGGATTGAGTGCCTCCTATGTGAGATGATCTCTCTCAGGTGGTGGTTTGACAGTCTAAGGGATTGAGTGCCTCCTATGTGAGATGATCTCTATCAGACCGTGATAGGAAGTCCTGAGGGATTGAGTGCCTCCTTTGTGAGATGATCTCTCTCAGGCAGTAGAGATGTAAGTCCTGGAAGATTGAGTACCTCCTGTGTGAGATGATCTCTTTCAGGCATGTGATTATGTCAGATCTGAGAGGTTCCTAGTATATAGACATAGCCTCCTAGATGGAGATGTTCCTATATAGCTAGATGTAGCCTCTGCCAGATAGTGAGTTGTATGGAAGTCCTGGCGGGGCCAGGCAGCTTATAGACATGTTGTATCTCTAAGAGAGGGTTTCTCGAGGAGATGAGAGCCTAGAGTCTCTTAGATGAGCCATATCTGGATGAGTAAGACCTGAGTGAGAGTTCTCAGGCAATGTTTGCATGTTTTGGGGAGGCTGTGCCTCTCTGGTATGAGAAGTGTTCAGTGGTTGACACTTATGTGATAGTACCTCTGTGAGATCTCTGTGAGACGTCTGAAAGAGCCAGTATAATATATGGATGCCATGATGATGGCGTGGCTTTGTGAGACGAGTCTGGGGATGGTTTGAGAGCCATTATGAGGTGTGAGACCTCTGATACCGAGAGCATCCCGTTTAGTACCCAAAGAGCTGGGAAATGAGTGGTAGCCAGGATAATGTCCTGAGCTTGTTATGCTTGTTTATGTGTGTATGCTTGGGGGTGAACCAGGGTGAGGGAAGATCTCCTAGAACCCTGAGCTTACTGAGATGTTTATCTCACCCCTGTTGTGGGTTATGGTTTTCAGGTGCTTCCTGAGAAGATGAGCAACCACAGGGCATGAAGCCGAGCGGAGTATGCTGGAGTGTCATGGGCTGCAGATAAAGATTAGAAGAATCTTTATTTTGATCTCTGTCTTGTTTTGTTCTAGAGGATAGGGTGTGAGTGTACACTCGTTGTACTGTACATATAATGATGTATGACCAGATGTGTTCTTGTTTTTGAGCATGTATATGTACAGATTATGATGTTTTTGTATGAGGGTATGTTCCTCCTGATTTTCTTTGTTTAGTTATGTATATATCTGCCTATGTTTTGTTTAAGTTATGTAGAGTTTTATCTGGATCGGCTGGGGTTTGATGGTGTTTTCATGTGATGTGTTTTATATTTCATGCATAATGTTATCAAGGAAAACGATTCTATCACTTCCGCACCGCCTTTATATGGCGCTGATAGCGCGATTCTGATATTTTGGGTGATAACGCACCGGGTGCACACGGGGTGTTACACTTACCTGGGGAAAGGTAGTTAAACAAGACCTAATGGAGTGAGATATAGTTGGCAGACGATATGTCTTAGGACGGAGTAGAGAAAAGCTATAAGCTTGGTGGAGGGTTAAACCCATTAGTAGTTCTATGTTCCAGTCATTTCCTTGTTTTAGTTATTTTCCTCTTCTTTTCTCCCCTCTTCCTTTCACCCTTTTTTTCTCTCTTTTGTCTTATTTCCACTTTTTTCTTCCCCTCTCCTTTTCTTTTTTTTGTCTCATTTATGATTTATCATTGGGTTCATCTACCACCGACCCCAATTAACTTGGGTTAAAGGTGTTGTTGATGTTGATGTTGTTGATAGTTGTTGTAGTAACCACTATCTGTAATGGAAATGTTTCAGAACTAATGTCTTTAATTTGACTGCAACAACAGGTCTTCAACAAACTGATATTAGGATATTAGCTGATATCAGTAACAGTTAGCCACAAAACAATGGAATCCCATCAAAAGATTCAAAATTGTCAATACCATGTCTAGGCTTCCACATTATAGGGTCACTACTTAAATGCTACAGCAACAACTTCTACTCAAACCACACATAAGCAGAGCAATGCTGCTAAGATTGTAGAAGAACACATAAATGATGCTCATTATCAGTCACATGCAGTCTGTGACAAGAATGTGGAACCCATAGATCATCTTCTACATGACACACATGGAGACATTAAAAAATTGCGTACTCAGAGTGCAAGTAACTATAATGCTAACAGTGCATCAAATTCGAACAAGTGTTCATTACTTTAATAAATGGATTCTGGAATTAGATTTAGTAAGCAAAATACTAGTACACCAGTAATGACTGTCCATGCATGTAGTTTGTGTTGGATATAGAGGGAGCAGGAAAAAAATCAGGTCAAGGATAAAGCTTGTACCTTAGAAGAAAGATTTTAGCTTTTCACATGCCAAGGGATTTGTAATTTGTTAAGTGTATGAGAGGCTAATCTTATGATCCTTGCATTGCATGAACATGATTATTAACATGCATACATGTTTTTACTAAAGCTATAAAGTTGTTCATGTTTTTCAAAAGAAATTAATTTCTCATGGTTAAGTTTTTGGAAAATTCATTTTACACTGCTTTAATCGATTACACATGGATATAATCGATTACCAACTTCTGTTTAAATTCTGGAAAAGGCATGAAGAACACTTTAATCGATTACTAGCTAATCCTAATCGATTACATAACACAACATGAAAATCATAACTATCTGTCTTAATCAATTACATAAGTTCATTTCTAAATATGCATGACTGCCTTAATCGATTACCACTCTACTGTAATCAATTACATAAGTTTATTTCTAAATATGCATGTCTGCCTTAATCATTTACCACTCAATAGTAATCGATTACATAGGCTTATTTCAAAACTGGACCTCACTGTTTTAATCGATTACAATTCGTGTTTACAATTTGTGTTAATCGATTACATTGTTTGTTAAACTTTTCCAGATAAAGTTAAGAACACTTTAATCAATTACTTGGAATATTAATTGATTACATATGATAATTTAATCGATTACATTGGCAATTCAATCGATTACATTCAGTTACAGAAGTTGGTTATAAATAGATTGTGAATTTTTTTTGAAACTAACATCTCTTGAATTTGAAATTTCAAAGTATTCATAAGCCTTCTGAAAGTGAGAAAAGTTCATCTGATTTAGATAATTCTTGTCCCACACTTTTAAATCTTCATGGTGTATTGAAAGATTTCTTGGGCAAGATTTCGAAAAAGCCTTTGGAGAGAAAGGTTCTGAAACTTGTTTTTCATTTCAACTCTGATTGGTAAATCATATTCATTCATATTCATTGGATCATCAGGGTTTCTGAATTCTTGGTTATTTGTAACTATTGCAAAGGGTTCTTGAAGCTTTTTTCTAGAGTGGGTTTCTCTAGAGGGAAGAGTAGAGAAGGGTTCTCTATGTCTTGATCATTAGGAGTCTAATAGGGTTTTAGATTTTTGTTCTTTATCTAGGTTTGATAAAGAGTGATTATTGTAAAGCTTGTAAGAACTGAAATTTGTGAATAGTGGAACTCTAATCTAGTGTTAATTAGAAGAACTGGATGTAGTTTCTCTTGAGAAGTGAACCAGTATAAATTCTTGTGTTGATCTCTATTCATCAATCTCTATTTGCTATATTGATCTATGGTTCTTGGTGAAATCTTCATTATTCAACAGGTTAAGTTTTAGCAATTATTTTCTTGGGCTGAGTGATTTGATTGATTTGAGGCATTCTTGTTTTTAATTGTGATTAAGATCGTTTAACTATGATTTTCTAAAGTATTTAAAAAGACCAAGTTTAAACCAATTCACCCTCCTCTTGGTTATTGTGTGTATTCCTATTGTTTTCAGTTTGTGTTTTTAATGACAATGTCACTAATGTCAAACTAAAGGTGTGGAAATTTAATTTCACTGCAAAATTTAATGTTGAAGATGCAAGATTACATCGAAGGAGTATGATGCAACAAAAGTGTTTATCACTAACTAAAGACACAACTGGATTTAGGACACACATAAGCAACAAAAATAAAGGTTTTACATTTATTCACTTATATCCACATTCTATTATTTCTATAATTGTAACCACTTTGATGTTGCCATTACTGAGGGAAAACACTAACCCTGTGACCTGAATAATACAAAATTTGTACTTTCTGCAGGAACATTATGAACTAAACAAACGGATCAATATATGATTCATCAATAATTCCTAGTATGTGAGATCATAGAATCTATCTTTGGATAATGGTTTGGTAAAAATATCAGCCAATTGATTGTTTGTATCAATATACTCAATTTTGAGATCACCCTTTTGAATATGATATCTGAGGAAGTGATGTTTGATCTCAATGTGTTTTATCCTTGAGTGTATGACTGGATTATTTGATAGGTTTATTTCACTTGTGTTGTCACACAGCAGAGAATTTTTTTCAACTCTGCACCAAAATCTTTGATTTGTTATTTAAGCCATAAACTTTGTGCACAACAACTTCCAGTTGCTATGTATTCTGCTTCTGCTATTGAGAGAGCAACACATGATTGCTTCTTGCAATGCCATGAAATTAATGAGCTTCCCAACAAGTGGCATGTTCCACTAGTGCTTTTCCTATCAAGTTTGCATCCTGCAAAATCAGAATCTGAATAGCCAATTAAGTTCAGCGATGCACCTTTTGGATACCAAAGACCAACTTTTATGGTTGATTTGAGGTATTTAATGATTCTCTTAGCAACAATAAGGTGTGCTCCTTAGGATTAGCTTGATATCTAGAACACAAGCACACACTCAACATTATATCTGATCTACTTGCTGTCAAGTATAATAGAGATCCTATCATTCCTCTATATTTTAACTCATCAACCTTCTTACCCTTTTCATCTGAATCAAGATAGGTTGAGGTAGCCATTGGAGTAGCAACATCTTTGCTTTTGTCCATGTCAAATTTCTTGATCACTTTATGGCAGTATTTTGATTGGCTGAGAAATGTTCCATTTTTCATTTGTTTCACTTGAAGTCCAAGAAAAAATGTCAATTCTCCCATCATAGACATTTCAAACTCATTCTACATAGAGATAGAAAATTCTTTGCACATAGAATGATTAGTTGAACCAAATATTATATCATCAACATATACTTGAACCAACAAGATATCATTGTCATGCTTCTTGATAAACAGGGTTTTGTCTACTTGAGCTCTTGAAAAAGATTGACTAAGCAAGAAGTTGCTCAATCTTTCATACCAAGATCTAGGTGCTTGCTTTAATCCATAAAGAGCTTTCTTAAGTTTAAAAACATGATTTGGATATTTGAAATCAACAAATCCTGGAGGTTGTTCAACATAGATTTCCTCCTCAATATATCCATTAATAAAAACACTTTTAACATCCATTTGAAATAGTTTAAAATCCAATAAGCATGCAAATGCAAGTAGTAACCTAATAGCCTCTAACCTTGCTACTAGAGCATAGGTTTCCTCATAGTCAATGCCTTCCTCTTGGTTGTAACCTTTTGAAACCAATCTAGCTTTGCTTCTGACTATTATACCACTTTCATCAAGTTTGTTCCTAAAAACCCACTTGGTGCCAATAGGCTTGTGAGAAGAAGATCTAGGAACAAGTTCCAAAACTTCATTTCTCATGAACTGATTAAGTTCATCTGTATGGCAAGCATCCAATGCTCATCAAGTAAAGCTTGGTCAATGTTCTTAGGTTCAATTTGATAAACAAAAGCCATGTTACAACAGTGATTTCTTAGTGAAGATCTAGTAGATACTCCCTTAGTGACTTCACCAATTATGTCGTCAAGTGAAAGATCTCTTGTAGTTCTCCAATCCTTTGACTCTTGAATAGGTGTTGATTGTTTCATTTTTGCAATTGGTTCTTCCTTTTCCTTGTCATTTGATCCATTGAGTTGTATAAACTCTTCTAGAGGTCCTGCATCATTTTCACACTTCTTTTCCTCTTTAAAGGGGTTAGATTCATTACAAATAACATGAATTGATTATTCCATGCATAAAGTTCTTTTATTAAAAACTCTATATGCTTTACTTTGTAAAGAATATCCAAGGAAGATGGCTTCATCAACTTTAGCATCAAATTTACCAAGAGATTCTTTACCATTGTTTAACAAAAAACACTTGCAGCCAAATTCTCTTAAGTGAGATATGTTTGGTTTTCTACCTTTGTATAGTTCATAAGGAGTTTTCTTCAACATAGGCCTTATTAGCAATCTATTCAAAGTGTAGCAAACCGTACTTATAACATCAACCCAAAAATGTTTAGGCAAATTTGTCTCATTAAGAAGTGTTCTAGCACCTTCTTCAAGAGATCTATTTTTCCTCTCCACAACACCATTTTGCTGAGGTGTTCTTGGAGCTGAAAATTGTGGTTGATTCGATTTTCTTCACAAAATTTTTAAAAATGCTCATTTTGGAATTCACCACCATGATCACTTCTTATTGAGATAATTTTGCTTCCCTTTTCATTTTAAACAAGTTTGGCTAATTTTTTGAAAGCAATGAAGGCATCACTCTTGGATCTTAAAAATAAAGTCCATGTGAATCTTGAGTAGTCATCAACAATAACAAGCCCATAGAAATTACCTCCTAAGCTCATAGTTATAGAAGGACCAAACAAATCCATATGAAGCAATTCAAGGGGTCTTGAGGTAGAAACAACATTTTTAATTTGAAAAGAAATCTTGGTTTGTTTCCCTTTTTGACAAGCATTACATAGTTTGACCTTTTCAAACTTTAGTTTAGGTAAGCCAATTGAAAGATAGGACCATGAAGCCCGAAGGCATGTGAGAAAAACAAAATTTTTCAAGCGGAAACACACATACCACACAAGAATCATTCTTTAGGACATAGATGTTACCTTGTTTATATTCGAAACTTGATGATGAATGATAGGCTTGAAGATACAAGCCCTCTAATGTTGATCCACACCACTTCTTGTCAAGACTCAAGAACACTTCTTGAAGACCACCAACAAACACCAAAGGAGGCAGGCTAGGCGCACCAATGGAGAGGAAGAAGGTTCGGTTTCAAAGTATTTTTACTTATCTAAGAGACTCACCAATAGATGATATTGGTGGCTGAATTTTCTATCAAAACTCACACAAGGGCACGTGAAAGTGGAGGAAGGTAGATATGGTTTTTTTTTTTTCAAAAACTATTCGAGAACTATGATCACAATAGCACACTTTATAGAAGAGTTTGAGTCAGATTTTTTTTAAACCAAAAAATCTGATTATGGAGCACCCACACGTGAAGATAAAGTGGTGTTGTTTGCATTTCAAAAATTGCCAACAACCTCCCATCATATCCTCCTAAGACCAAGTCAATTACTTGGGAATTAATTTGCCAAATAATAATTAAATATCAGCCGTATGGAAGCCCCCTAATCAGCCCTCAAACTTCTTCCTAAAATCTAAGACATGGTCATGATAAGATGCTAGTTGAATTCAAATTCAAATCTAGCTCTTATCTTCTCCTTTTGATATGAAACTAACCACTATAGATAATTCATATTTAAATTCAAATATTTAAATTCAAAATTTAAATTATCAAATTTAAATATTAGATAATTAATTTAACTATTTAAATTAATCAATAATGTCTTGGACTATCCAAGCCCATTAACTCCATTCATGCGCCCCTCTCTCTTTAAGATAGGTATCCAAACTCCTTCTTGGGCCAACAACCATTATTAGGCCCAAAACCTTTAATGCTATAATGTCATGACAATAAAGTGTTAGTGTGTGACCCATTAGGCCCAACATAGCTACTGACATAAATGAGTTTGGGCCTAACAAGGCCATTACCCATTTAATGACAACACAGAGCACTAGCAATGCTTTGTTGCCCCAGAACTAGTTAGGTAAATGACAAGATCATCCTATTAAATCTATTTGGTTTCTGTATGTATTTCCTTTCGTCTCGGTTACCTTCCCATAAAACCGAGGGTAAGGAAATGTATCAACCCTTGCGGTCTAGGGTAAGCTTTAATACGAAATAGGGAGTCTCCAATTTTACTGACTCTAAAGGCAAATCATCTCATGATTTCTTTTACTATGCATAGATTCCCGAGTCCCATAAATGTCATCCCGATTTCTCCGGTTTACAGATAACCTAATCTCTCATAGAGATTTGACGAATCCCTTCAGCTAGTCACCCTAGACTCGTGTTCTTTCAGGACATGCCAAAGGTATACCTATGTGTTTCCATGTTTCAGGCAAACGAGGTATAGAATCAAATCATAGAGTCTCTTTGTGGGTCCGTTCAGTGCGAGCTATACCCTTATAGGTCCACCCACGACTTTAGCTAAGACATCTCCATGTTTGTAGCTCATGAGGTCTTTACCTTGTATTTGCATACAAGTAGATAAGCCGTGCTAGTCTTACCCGAGATTGCTGATCCGCATTCTCAGTGTCTCTAGACTATGAACTTAAAATTTAGGAGTAGACATCTGGCATCCTTGAATCATCATGATCGTGATCCCATCACTGATATTCAAGAGATACCTATTCTATTCCAAGGGTTTTATCTAGTTACTCATATATTAATAATGATATCGAGACAGAATATGAAACAAGATAAAGAGCGCTTATAATTTATTCATGACAACATGAAAAGTACATGTACATCCTAATCTAATGAAAAGATTGTCTCTAGGACATCCATATACTAACACCAATAACTAAATATTTTCTAATAAGCTTGTTCGTGTGATGCATGTTAATGTGACTAGCTCTCCTATGCCATAGCCATGATTCATCAATTTTATTGACTAGGCAATTTATGTTGTGAAAGAATGCATGCTCTATAGGAATAACTAGATATTACCTTTCCTTTTACCTACATGAACAACCTCACTGGTTTGACCATCACATATCATACAACAATTGTCATTGAATGACATTTTGAATCCTTTATCACATAGTTGGCTTATACTTAGGAGATTGTGATTTAAACCTTCCACATAAAGAACATTTCAGATCTTGGTTTTAAAGTTGTCTCCTATATTTCCTTCTCCAACTATTTTTCCTTTGTTGTTATCTCCATAAGTGACAAATCTACCATCTTTTAGAGTTAAATTTGTAAGCATGGACATGCACCTGTCATGTGTCTAGAGCACCCGCTATCAAGATACCATAATGATGATTTTGCTCTTAGACACACCTGCAAAAAGTGAAAGAAGGTACCCAATTAAGGTTGGGTTCATAAGGGTTAGCTATTTTCTTTCTCTTTGGTACCCAAATGCAATCTCCATTAGGCACGTAAAATCTCCTAGCATAGCATCTATGAGATGTATGACCTTTCTTCATGCAATAGTTACAAGTTACAGCTTTTGATGCTCTTTCAAAATGAGCCATTTGATTAAACTTTGTTTTTGAAACAAATCTTTGATTTTTCTATTTTGGAGGTACGAACTTGGTTTTTCCAAATGGTTTTGCTTGATATTTGTAACTCAAACCAAAAGTATCACCAGCATATTTTTGAACACTTAGCATTTGATCTAGACTGCATTTTCCTCTATAGAGTCTTTTCAATAGATCTACTAAATAAGAATTTTCAAAAAGCAAGAACATGTATTTTTCACCTTGACTCTTTTTGAACTCATCAAGCTCTTTTTGTAAAGCTTTGCATTTGTCAACATTAGATGAAGAAGAAGCACATATACATCCATTCATTTTGTAGCTTGAAACAAGTTTTTCATTTTCTTCTTTCAAGTTACAAATTTCAGTTTGCTTTTATGCAAGTTTTGTGACATGCCATTTAAGATTTCCTTTTAGCCTATTGTTGGATTTTGCAAGATTTTTAGCTTCTTCATGCATTTCTTGGAAAGCATCAAAAACTTGATCAAATTCTAAATTTACCTCTATTTCAGCATTTGACAATTCATCATCTTCACTTATTGTAGAAGTGAGGCAAACATTAGCTTCTTCATTCTCACTTGATGATTCAGAAGTTGTTGAGTCATTGTCTTCCCATGCTATGTATGCTTTCTTTGGCTTTCCTTCTTTCTTTGCATTCTTTTCTCCTAATTGCTTTTTAAAGAATATAAAACATTCAGATTTAATGTGGCCAGGCTTACCACATTCAAAGCAGGTGAAGTTTGTGGTGTTGTTGTTATCACTTCTTTTGTTGAACTTTGAAAACTTGTTCTTTTTGTTCTTCATGAACTTGATGAATCTTTTGACTATTAGATTCAAGTTTTCATCATCTTCATCTTCACTTGAGTCTTTTTCTTTTTCCCCAGTAGAGGATGCAACTTTCAAGGCTATGCTTTTGTGTTTCTTATGTGCATCTTCAGCATGTGGTAGTTGAGACATTTCTAATTCATACTCAAGAAGCTTACCAAATAATGTAGACATGGACATCTTGGATAGATCTTTTGATTCCATGATTGTTGTCCCTTTTAGTTGCCATGGTCTTGTTAAACACTTCAAGATAGTGATCTTGAATAACACTCAAGAACCTGCTGCTGATACCAATTGAAAACAATGAGAATACACACAATAACCAAGAGGGGGGTGAATTGGTTTAAACTTGGCCTTCTTAAAATCTTTAGAAAATCAGAGTTACAAGATCTTGATCACAAATAAACCAAGAATGCTTCAATAAATCAAATTACTCAGCCCAAGAAAACAATTACAAAAACACTAGTTGTTGAGTAATAAAGAATTCACCAAGAACCACAAATTAAGATAACTTGAAGAGATTAAAAGAAAGTAATTAACACAAGAATTTATACTAATTCACCTCTCAACAAGAGAAGCTACATCCAGTTTCTTCTAATCAAAACTAGATTAGAGTTCTACTATTCATAAATTTCAGTTCTTACAAGCTTTACAACAATCACCCTTTATCAAACCTAGATAAAGAATAGAAATCTAAAACCCTATTAGACTCCTAGTGATCAAGACATAAAGAACCCTTCTCTATTCTTTCCCTCTAGAAAACCCACTCTAGAAACAACCTCAAGAACCCTTGTAATAGTTCCAAAACCAAAATTCTAAAAACGAATTTACAACCAAAGTTAATGGAAAGAGACAACTTGATGATCCAATGAATATGATTTACCAATCAGAGTTGAAATGAAAAACAAGTTTCAGAACTTCCACTCCAAAAGCTTCTTTGAAATCTTGCCCAAGAAATCATTTCAATACAACATGAAGATTTGAATATGTGGGACAAGAACTTTAGAACTCATAATATCCTTTCTCACTTTCAGAAGGCTTATGAAAACTTTGAAAATTTTGCAGAGCATTGTGTTGTAAGTTTCACAAAACTCACTAGCTATTTATAACAAACTTCTGTAACTGAATATATTCGATTAAATCGCTCAAATAACTGATTAAATCTTCATTTGTAATCAATTAAAAACTCAATAGCTATTTATAACAAACTTAATCGATTAATATGAACAAAGTAATCGATTATTTCGACCTGTAATCGATTACTTCAGGGATACTTCTTTTCAAAAACGAACTAAGTAATCGATTACATATAAATGGTAATCGATTATCATAGAAAAGTCATGTTCTGTGTTTTTGCTGAGTGATTGATTACTTAATGCTGGTAATCGATTATTTTGTTCTTCAAAGCTCAAGTAACAGATTACCAATGTGTGATAATCGATTAACACAGTTCAAAATATTTTTCCAAAAACTTAAATCATGAAACCTTGACTTTGATGCAATCATGAAATCTTAAACCTTTTTCACAAACCATGTGCTTTTGTAAAACCATGAATGCAAGTAAATGAATGTTTATGCAATGCAAGGATCATAGGATGATTCTCTCCTACATCAAGCAATTTCCAATGCCTTCAATTGAATGACATGTACAAAGCTAAAACACTCATTCATCTTCAGCGTGTATCTTGATCCACCTTCATGCTCCCCTTGTATCTAACGATCAAGCATAGAGATATGCGAGATTCAAATTAAAGAAAGAGAAACAAAGTTACTATCAAAGAGCTATTGTGTTTTAGGCTACAGTCTAGAAGACGCGAGAGCCAAACATTATTGAGGTCCGGAAGACTGTTTCAATAGTTTATTGTTGATGGTTACACTATGATGGAATTAGAGCGATTGATGTTTATAAGGACTCATCAAAAGCAACTTTGTGTGATAAATACAACACATTAATCGCCTCTCAAAATACAGAAGCATAACGTGCCAATTGTGGGAAGTGTATTGTTCTCCCTTCATCCTTTGTTGGTATCCGCAGGTATATGGATCAGTTGTACTTTGATGGAATGACCATATGTAGCAGTGTTGGATTTCCTGATATATTCTTGACTTTCACTTGTAATTCGTACTAGCCTGAGATTCAAAAGTCTGTGTCACCAATGAATTTAAATGTTGCTGATTGGCCAAATATTGTTACCATGGTTTTTAAAATGAAGCTTGATCAACTGATGGCTGACTTGAAACATAACAAAGTATTGGACAATGTTCTAGCATGTAAGACCTTTAGTAATTGAAATGCACATATTAATTTGTATGCAGATTTATTTGATCAAAGCTTAAAACTAAAAAATGATTGCTTGCAGATATTTACACAATTGAGTTCCAAAAGCGAGGATTGCCACATGCTCATATATTGCTTTTCTTGCATCCTTCTAGCAAGTATCCATCTCCTTCAGATATTGATACCATCATTTTAGCTGCGATAACATATCCAGGTAAGCAACCACAACTTTATGAATATGTGAAGAATCACTTGATGCATGGTTCGTGTGGGCATGCTAATAAAAAATCTCCCTGGATGAAGGATGGAAGGTGTTTCGAATTTTTTCCAAAAAAATGGCAAATTGATACAGTTGCTAGAAGGCGTAATGATGGGAAATATGTTGACAAAAATCATGTACCGCTAGACAATAGATATGTAGTGCCATACAATGCAAAGCTATTGTTAAAATATCAGGCTCACCTCAATGTAGAATGGTGCAATCAATCAACATCTATCAAATATCTTTTCAAATACATCAATAAAGGATATGATCGTATAACAGCTTCTCTGGTGCCTATGCAAAATGAGGCTGGATCAATTGAGCAATGTCTTGATGAGATAAAACACTATGTAGATGGTAAATATATTTCTCCATGTGAAGCTTGCTGGAGAATATTCTCATTCCACATACACAAGAGATCCCCTACGGTTGAGTGAGTATACTTTCACTTGCCTGGAGAAAATTTTGTAATCTTTGAAGATGATCATGACATTGATGCATTGCTCTCAAAGCCGACCGTGAAGGACTCCATGTTTACATCTTGGTTGCATGCTAATACCATCTTCAAAGAAGCCAAACATTTACATATGTTACCAAGGATAGTCATTGGAAGCCAAGGAAACAAGGTTACACAATTGGAAGGCTTAACTGGGTTCCTCCAAGTATTGGAGAATTGCATTATCTTAGAATGATGTTGCTAGTTGTCAAAGGGCCAACTAGGTACTGTAGCTGGCCACCTATGTCCTTCCTTTAGAGAAGCATGTTTTGCAATGGGATTTTTGCATGATGACAAGGAATACATTCAGGCTTTGAGAGAATCATACCTTTGGGATTCTGGCCATTTTTGAAGGAAATTGTTTGTTACTATGCTTCTCTCAAATAGCATTGACAGACCACACCATGTCTGGGATGAAACACATGCTTATTTAATTGATGGTATCCTACATGAAGGAAGCTTACAAACATACTAGGTATAAAACAATAGTAATATAGTTTCCATATGAATTCAGTTTACAAAGCAAAATCATAACATACCTGACTTTTATGCTTTTTTACACTAGATTTGTAGCTTCCAATGGAAGACTTACAGAACTTGGCACTGCTACACATTGAGGAGATACTGCAATCCAACCAAAAATCATTGAAGGATTTTCCCACCATGCCTTTTCCAAATGGTGTAGCGCAAACCCGTTATGGTAATAGATACATATATGTTGAACAATCATATGACAAGGAGCAATTACAATCTGATTTTGAAACATATGTTGCCACTTTAACAGGTTACAAACCAATACTCATATAAATTTGCCTCCAAATACTGTTATGACGTACAGGTTTTATTGAAAAAGCATTTGAATTTTTAACTGCATTCCAGATGAGTAGAGAAGTATATTTAATGGCATAATGAGTGCAGTCACTAGACAGCGGGGTGAAATTTTCTTCCTGTATGGCCATGGAGGTACTGGTAAAACTTTCATGTGAAAAACATTAGCCTATGCATTACCTTCCAAAGGAGAAGTTGTTTTAACAGTTGCCTCAAGTGGTAAAGCTTCATTGTTGTTACCCAATGGCATAATTGCACATTCCAAATTTTCTATTCCCATTCCTACGCTACAACACTCAACTTGTAATATCAATCAAGGTAGTGAGTTAGTTGGTCTGTTACAGTCAACATAGTTAATCATATGGGACGAGGCACCAATGGCACACAAATTTTGTTGTGAAGCATTGGACAAAACACTAAAGGATATAATGTGTGCATCTCCTGAAGGAACTCTGCCATTTGGTGGAAAAGTTGTTGTTTTTGGAGGTGACTTTTGCCAAACCCTACCAGTAATACCTAGAGGCAGCAGATCAAACATTGTTCATGCTACCATTAATGCTTCCTACCTGTGGGAATATTGCACCGTTTTAAAGCTGACCAAGAATATGTGCTTGCATCTTAATTCAGAATCAGTAAATGCACAAGAAATTTCCCAGTTTTCTAAGTGGCTTTTAGCTATTGGTGATGGAAATCTAGGAACAGGTAACGATGGATTTTATGAAATAAAAATTCCATCTGATTTACTTATTACAGATTTCAATGATCCAATTCAATCAATTGTCACACAAACCTATCCAGATATCAAGCACAATTATAACAATGAAGCCTTTCTAAGAAGCAGGGTTATTCTAGCTTCAACAATTGATATTGTGGACAAAATAAATGATCATGTTTTAAACATTATTCAGGTCAGGAAAAAGAATTTTAAGCTCTGATTCCATTGACATGACAGATGTTGTAGAAAATGAAGCTTACCAATCTATTACACCAGAGTTTCTACATTTATTAAAAACATCTGGCTTGCCTAATCATACAATCAAATTGAAAATAGGCACACCTATTATGTTAATTAGAAATTTGGATCAAGCAGAAGGGTTGTGCAATGGTACACAGCTAATTGTCTCAAGATTAGCTAATCATGTTATTGAAGGGTGCATCATTTCTGGAAAAAACATTGGTAATATGGTCTACATTCCACGGATGTCATTATCACCATCACAATTTCCTTGGCCTTTTAAGCTGATTAGAAGACAATTTCCAATTATTGTTTCATATGCTATGACAATAAATAAATCTCAAGGGCAATCTCTTCAATTTGTTGGATTATATCTTCCAAATCCTGTTTTCAACCATAGACAGTTGTATGTTGCATTTTCAAGAGTAACAAGTAAAATTGGTTTGAAAATACTCATTCATGACAAGGAAGGAAAACCACAAAATGTAACTACCAATGTAATTTTCGAAGAAGTTTTCCAAAATGTTTAGTAAGTCCCAACTTTGTATTAATGTGTAGAAATACATTATGATACTTACCTTTTATATAAACAAAATTGGGCTCATGTATTCAACAACTCATTTTAACAATACTGTTAGGACATCATCCTCATACCACTTATCACTCTCTTAATAGAAACTTCTATCTCTATAACCATACATTAGTTTGTAAATTTATGGAATTAGCCCACACTGTCATACTGCAATTTTTTTACTACTTATTATACACCATGTCCTGCTTACATACTGCATTCATTAAGTGCAGTTTATTAATAGACGGATATCTGAACAATAAATTACTTTCACACACGTGATTTGTATATACTTGAAATTTGTTTAACAGTGCATGAATAAAAATGAGTTGTAAGATTGGAACTTTTACAGTTGATTGGCTTATGGTGTTATAGGAAATTACTAAATTGGTAAGATGGTATACACAATTTTTTGCATACTCCATCCAGATTTCGTGTCATAATCATTTCTCCACTTCTATCATCACACCAAATACCATGTTTTCATAATCATTTGTTGGAAATTACTAAATAAACATTCTTAGACCAAAGCTTTATTATCAATCCTAGGCTATAAGAAAAACAATTCAACACACTTATTTTTAAGTGTCAAAGCTTACACGATTGGAAGCAGTTGAAGCCTATGACAGTAGTTCTTATATAATTGATTCAATTTGAAGGCTATATATGATTTGCTACTTGAGTCACCTAGCTATCATTTTCTCTCCAAGAAATCAAATGTCTTAGATATTTTATGAGCAACTATCTTATGCTTTATAACATGATTTCTATGTTCATTTTTTTGTCTACTTTACCTAATTGAATCTGGTTTTTTCCTATAAATCTTTCATGGAACATGCTTAATATCTGTTGAGAACCACAATAGGTATTTGACACTTTAAAGATCCTCCTGGGTACACCCAAACCTTTCTTTTATGCATCAGATGGCTACATTGAATTACGAAAACACCAGACCTTATTTTCCACGTTTGTACCATATGACTTTCATTAACATCATAAGGTTTTAGAGATTAAAAACATTTTAAAATCTTTTAAAAGCTATTTTTTTTTCAATTTAAGGAACCAAAATTGGATTTATTGCAAATTTTAGGCATTAAAAATATAACTAAACTTCAATTATATTATTTAGTAAGTTAGGTTGGTTCTTTTTTTTTTCTTCTTCTTCTTCTTTTTCTAATCAATGCTTAATTTATATCACAATGTCTAATAAAGTAAGAATGAAGTGAGTGAAGTGGATAATGAAAGTCGAGGCATGTGCAGGCATAGGTGCTGCCCATGACTGTGCCACAGAGAGAGTAATCCAAGTTTAGATATTTATGTACTTTGGAACAATTGTAGTAAGTGATCCAAGTTCAGATATTTATATATTTATGTACTTTGGTTCAATTGGAATTCCATGTGCAAAGAATAATACATTTAGTCCACTGCAGTTATGTTCTCAATCATGGCAATGCACTTAAAAGTGACAATTTGTAGTAAGTAATCCAAGTTTAGATACAAAAGGCACAATTTGGGTTTCCTTGGGCCCTTTATTGCAACCCACTTAAAAGTCACATTATTGACTCATGTGGTTCAGTTGTGTGTTAAACACCAATTATATCATGTCCATTTGTCTAACCAATGCCATAAATGACATGTACTATTCATTCACCAATCAACTTCACAACTTTCCACTCCAATAATTACTGCTACATAAATTGGTGAGGAGCACAAACATAACAGACAAAACACAACTAGGGAAACAGAAGAGACACTCCATCTGAGGCGCACTACCAGGAGACAAAACACAACTCTACAACTCATCCACGAAGAATCACAGTGAAGCATACGACACTAAGTTGTTCCTATACACCATCACGCGAGATTCAGGCACCGTCAACCACACCACTCAAAAGCAACCTCGACTGTTCGTGGTAAGTATGTTCAAAAGTAGTACACTCTTCGTTACATTACCAAAAATGATAAAATGGGTGTCATTTCTCACTAAGTCAGTATACTACATCCATACAGCTTTATGTGTATTGTATTTTTGGTCATCACTCTGTAAATCTTAGGTTTTTTAACTAGTAAACTCATTTCAAATGATTAAGTTCCAACATAATCTTTAACTTCACATATATACTAATTTTCTTTTCCAAAAGCTTAAAAGAATTCATCATCGTTCCAACATTGACCCTTTCGTTACGCCATTTGCATCCTTGAAATATCACCATTATGCATGCTATGAATAATCTGTTTTTTATTCATTGTGAACATGTTAGGTGATGTTGCTTACACGAGTCATACAATTGGAATATCGCCATTATTTCATTACTCTGTTTCATGATCTGTATTAGCCTACACGTTCAAATTTACTTTATTTTTTCCAGTAAGTACATGCAATACAATCTTAACACTTTATTACTTCCTTTATTGTATTCTTCATTCAAACACAGAAACTTGCTTCATATTTGTGTATAATACAATTCCAGCACACCCTCTGGGTCAGCAATACAACACGCGCTCTGGTTAGTATTCATTACTTTAACCCTACCATCTTACATATGCATATCACTTACTTTGGTATTCAATATAACATGACTACCAATGTAATACACATTAACCAATAATACAATTTATAGTTGATCTTCATCCATCACAAAAACTGTTTATATCAAATCACTTTAATGCTACCAACTCCACTGTAGTGCTATAATCTACAATACGAATATCCTGTATTATGAATTTTAAAGTTTAAATTTAGTCATTTTCATAACTGTCATATCCATTGGGTCTTTTTTACACTCTACCTTCACTCCTCAAAATCATTATTTTTGTTGTTGTATCTTTTTTACACCAATGGATGATAATCAACAAAACCTCAAGGACATGGCTGTTACAATGATGAATATTAACAAAAAAATGAAAGACATCGTGAACACAGTTCATGTCAAGGACAAGGTTAGAACATTACAATGTTAATTATTTCACCATCCATTATGTAATTTGAAGTTTTGATATCTATTTTTGTATATGTTCATGTAGCCTTATGCAGAGATAAGCAGGAGTTTTGCCATTAGATGGAAAGATCATTTGGAACACACCTGCATCTTATAGATGCTAATGGTCAACATCATATGGTAAACTATAACAAAACCTCAAAAATCCTGCAATTTCTGTTGGCTAGACAGCCATAAGAGACTACTATGGGCTCCAAGGTAACCATCAAATTACCTTGACCCATTATGGTCAATCTGTTGGATATAGGGGGAGCAACAAGAAGAATGAAGTCTATGACTTAGAAGAATGTTTTGAGCTTTTCACATGCTTTGAAGATTGTAAATCAAATGAAGTGTAGGAGAAGCCAATCTTTTGATCCTTGCATTGCATACACATAATCATTAACATGCTTAAATATTTTCATTAAAATATCAAAGCTACTCACTATTTGAAAAAGGATTTAATTGAGTAATGTTTTTAGAAAAATATAATTTCACTATTTTAATCGATTACACAGCGGATTAATCGATTATTTGATTCGTATTTGAAACTGGAAAAGCATTGATGAACACTTTAATTGATTACACAACTCTTGTAATCGATTACATACTGTAAAATGGATTTTGTGCATTGCTGTGATAATTGATTACCATTATTTGTAATCAATTACATAAGCTATTTAAAAAAGCTTGCTTCACAGCTTTAATCGATTACCATAAAATGTAATCGATTACACAAGTTGTTTCTGAAATAAAATCTTTCTGTTTTAATCGATTACAGCTTGGGTTAATCGATTATTTTGTTCGTTTTGAAACCTAGAATGAAGCCTTGAACACTTTAATCAATTAAGTGATAATTTAATTGATTACATAACCTATTTTAATTGATTATTTGGCATGTTTAATCGATTACAATTTGTTAATAAAGTTGTTATAAATAGAAAGGAGGCTTGGCTTGAATCTTAACTTGAACACTTCGAATTTTCTGAATATATACAAGCCTTCTAAGAGTTCGAAAGTGATTTTCTAGGTTAACTAAGCTCTTGTCCCATTCTTTAATCTTCATGGGTATTGAATGATTTCTTGGGCAAGAGATTTTAATGGAATGATGGAAAGCATGTTCTACAATTCATTTTCTGCATTCAACTCTGATTAGTAACTCATATCCATTCACATTCATTGGATCATCAGGTTGTTTCTCTCCATAATCTTTGGTTGTAAATTTGTTTTGTATTGTTTGTTATTTGATGCTATTGTAAAAGGGTTCTTTGAAGCTTGTTTTAGAGTAGTGTTCTCTAGGGAAGAACATAATAGTGTTCTCTGGTTCTTGCTCATTAGAAATCTAATAGGGTTTCATATTTCTATTCTTTATCTAGTGTTGATAAAGAGATTTTGTTGTAAAGCTTGTAAGAACATGAATTTATAATAGTGGAACTCTAATCTAGTGTTGATTAGAAGAAACTAGATGTAGCTTCTTTTGAGAAGTGAACTAGTATAAATTCTTGTGTTGCTTTTCTATTCCTTCATCTTTATTAGTTATCTTACTCATTTTGTTCTTGGCATCATTATCATTACTCAACAAGTTCTATTTTGAGCTATTGGTTTCTTGGGCTGAGTGATTTGATTGATTAAAAGTATTCTTTGTTTAAAAGTGATGAAGATCCTTTAACTCTGATTTTATAAACAATTTTTTTAAATACCAAGATCAAACCAATTCACCCCCTCTTGGTTATTGTGGGTATTCCTATTGTTTTCAATTGGTATCAAGAGCATGTTCTTGAGTGTTATTCAAGATCACTATCTTTCTTTAAAAGAAAATGAACACCACATAAATTAACTTCAAGGAAGGTGCCTCCCTCAATCGTCCTCCAATGTTTGAAGGAGAGCACTTCAATTTTTGGAAAAATAGAATGAAAATCTTTATTCAATCAAATGACCAAGGTGCTTGGAATTCTATAGAAAAAGGCCTTGTTATTCCTATAAAAACTGTTGGTAATGATACAATTCCCAAAGAATGGGATGAAATGACAGATGCTGAAAAGAGAGTTGTCCAATATGATTTTAAAGCTAAGAATATGATTACTTCTTCACTTTCCTCTGATGAATTCTTTAGAACTGTTAGGTGCACAAGTGTAAAAAAGATGTGTGAAATGCTGGTGATAACTCATGAAGGTACAAATGAAGTAAGAAGATCAAGAAAACATGCATTAATCCATGAGTATGAAATGTTCAAGATGAACACCATTGAAAGCATATCTCAGCTTCAAACAAGATTCACTCATATAGTTAATCATCTTCTTGGTCTTGGAAAGATATTTGATGTCAAAGAACTGAACATCAAAATCTTGAAGTGTCTCACAAGACCATGGCAACCAAAGGTGACAACAATCAAAGAATCAAAAGATCTATCCAAAATGTCCATGGCTGCACTATTTGGTAAGCTTCATGAGTATGAAAATTAAATGTCACAACTAACCAATGCAGAGGATACAAAAAAGTAACAAAAAAGCATAACCTTGAAAGCTGCATCCTCAAAGGTTGAAAAAGTGGAAGACTCAAGTAAAGAAGATGAAGAGGACAACATGAATTTAATTGTCAAAAAGTTCAGCAAGTTCTTGAGAAGAAACAAGAACAGAAAGTTCACAAAGAACAACAACAACAACAACAACAACAACAAAATGAGTGACAACAACTTCACTTGCTTTGAATGTGGAAAGTTTGGCCACATTAAATCTGAATGCTCTATCTTTTTGAAAAAACAACAAGGTGAAAACAAGATAAAGAAAGAAGGAACGCCTAAGAGAGCCTATATAGCTTGGGAAGATAATGAGTCAACAACTTCTGAATCATCAACTGAAAATGAAGAAGAAAATATGTGTCTCACTTCCACAATTAATGAAGATGATGATCTCTTAATTGCTGGAACTGAGATAAGTTCTGAACTTGATCAAGTTATTGATGCTTTTCAAGAAATGCATGAAGAGGCCCAAAAGCTTGCAAAATCCAATAATAAGCTAAAAGGAAATCTTAGATGGCATGTTGCAAAAATTACAAAATTGCAAACTGAAATTTGTAACTTGAAAGAAGAAAATGAAAAACTTGTTTCAAGTTACAAAATGAATGGATGTGTATGTGCTTCTTCTTCATCTAATGTTGACAAATACAATATGTTGCAAAAGGATTTTGATGATTATAAAAGAAGTCAAGGAGAAAAATACATGTTACTCTTATCTAACAATAGTGATTTGATTGATCTTTTGAGAAAGCTTTACAAAGGTAAATGCAACTTAGCTGAAATGTGTTAGGATTTTTACGGCAAACGCACCGTGTTATCGTTGCAAGTTACAAAATTTATAAAGTTCGTCTGCACAGGGATTTGTGTTTACTTTGGCTAGTTTAAATCTTTTACTAGTTTAGTAGTCTTATGTACAGATGATTAAAGCGAAGGTTCATTTGTGTGATATTGTAAAACAATTATAAAATTATGGAAGTAAACAAACGAGCTTAAGTCAAGGAAGCGTAGGATTGGATTTCGTCTTACTTATCCCTTCGATTAATTCTACCTATGCATTATTTTTTATACTTATTGACGCACACGTTTAAGTAACCCTAATTCGATTCCTCGCAATTAAAGTCCTAAGGATATTTTACTAAATATCGATCCCTCGCATATTTAATTAAATACCCAAGCATTAAGATCATATTCACGTGCTTAATGCGATCAAAACGTTATGCCCTATTCCTAGCAACGTAACGTAATGAGTAAATTCATTCAGTTCAAACCCTAAGATTACTTTCCAGTCTCACTTAGGATTTAAGTTCGTGATACTAGTGATCAAGTAGAATCAAGCATTAAGCGCCGAATGAAATTACCAATAAGAAATAGAATGATGCATAAATAGAAATTAAAAAAGCATAGGGATAAGAAGAGTATGTCCAATCCTTAGAGAGTTTAGGCGTTCATCGGAAGAACCTCCTCAAGAGAATCACTGACGAAGTAGCTTGTCATCGATCCTCTTTTCGGCAGAATCTCCATTACAAAAACTCATTTTCTCACTTCCCTAACTCTCTACTATATGATAGAGTGCTTTTAGTTGAGTATTTTTCTATCCTTCTTAGCTTATTTGACCCCATTGGACCTATATTTTCCTATTCTAATTCAGTTTTTGGCCTAGGCAAGTAAGTGGGCTTAATTGCTAATTGTTGCGTATTTTCGGATTTTTGGCTCACTTGACGTATCTGACTTGTGCAAGACCTATAGGATGCTACCAATCTCCGAATGGAGCGTCCTAGGAGTCCCTGGAAAGATAACAAAAAGATCTACAAGTTTGCTACAAATAGCCTGAGGCCAATTCTGTCATTTAGAGGGTCATTTTAAGCTTTGAAGTTAGCACCTCTGCACTTATAATTTTGCGCCGCGAATTTGATTTTCATGGTTGTAAATAGCAAATAATTAGATTGTTGCGTTTGTTTGGGGCCCATTTTATTTTCAGAACTCAGTCACTACATATATTAGTGACTTTAGTGAAACCTGGAGAACACACTTTTCATTTTAATAAAAACAGTTTTGCATTTCCTTTTCTTAAGTTTTTAGGATCAAAACCCTTGCTCTCATTTTCTCTCTACTGTTCTTGCTTGTTCTTCATTGTTCTTCATTTTTTTTTTCTGTTCTTCCATTCTCATGCAATAATTCCATGGGGCTTTCATTGATGATGATCATGGAAGGCTAAATCACCAATCAATCCAAGGAACCAACCTAAGCACAAGGAGAATTGGAGTTCTGGTTTAGTATTTCGAATTCTACTTGAATGTTCATCTTCTTCTTCAATTGCTATTCTGTTTTTCATGATTATGAATGCGTTTAGGATTGAAAGCGGATTAGGTTATGGA
>PYAF01000088.1:83170-101660 GCA_007407185.1 Glycine tomentella
ATTGATGATGATCATGGAAGGCTAAATCACCAATCAATCCAAGGAACCAACCTAAGCACAAGGAGAATTGGAGTTCTGGTTTAGTATTTCGAATTCTACTTGAATGTTCATCTTCTTCTTCAATTGCTATTCTATTTTTCATGATTATGAATGCGTTTAGGATTGAAAGCGGATTAGGTTATGGATTCATGCCTAATTTTGAATATTAATCACAGAATAATTGAATGATATTTCAATTAGGGTTGTGGTTTCAATTAAATTAGGGGTTAATTCGATTGAACAACTTCTAATGAGATTGAATGAATGTTCATGATAGGATAGATTTCTGAGAATGATGATGATTCGAATTGCTTGGTTTGGTGAATTGGATTGATGCTTCTCTAATCTGTTTTACTCACTTGTTGATAATCTTGTTAATTTCTGCACTGTTCTTTAATTTTAGTTTACGTTTTTGCAAGTTTTCCTTACGCATACAAACTGTTTGATAAAATCCCCCTCTCTATTATTAGTGATTTGAAGCTAGAACAATATTGATAAGTGTCTCTGAGTCGACCTAGGTTAATCCTATTCTACAGAATTAGCTTAGTAAAATTGTTTTGGTGCGTGTCGACAACGTGATATCACTATAACCTAAGAAGAATCCTAAGCCTAAAATGTGAAATAAGTAGCTAATCTAGTGCCTTGGAACATGATTTCCTTCACAAATCCGTGGGGTATTTATAGGAATATGCCTCCTGCCTGCTTTGGTCGCCCAGGCGAGTGTTTTCTTCACATTTCGGTCGCCTGGGCGAGCTAACCCTCATCTTCTTGGAACTTGAAGCTCGCCTGGGAGAGCAAATTGCACTGGAGTTGGTCGCCTGGGCGAGTTAAAAACTTAGGGCTGAAGTTTTCTTTGGCTAAGTCGGTTTCTGGGCCTGAAATGCTTGTTGCACCCTCCTTTCTTGCTATGTTAGTCTTTCTTGCTTGATTTGATTATCCGGAAGCCTCGAAAATCCATGGAATATATCAAAATATAGAACATGATTGGATTAATCTTCCAAAACAACTTAAAAACAAGTACTAGATGGTATTTAACTTGGTTTAGGGAAATTTATAAGCTAAGTTAATGAAATAAAAAAGATAAGTGCCAGTATTTGAAACATGCATTTTACTGAAATGTGGCACTTATCAAAATGTTGAGTGTGCAGAAATATGTTGGAGATACTTCTGATTTGGGTTACAAACAAGGTTCAAAGTCTTTTGGCAAAACTATATTTGTACCACCAAAACAGAAAAATCAAAAGAATTTCAATAATTCAAAGATCAATCAAAATGCTTACTTAAGGAATTCATAAAAATCTGTAACATGCAACTATTGTAGGATGAAAGGACACACATCTTATAAATGCTATGCTAGGAGATTTTATATGCCTAATGGAATGTATTTGGGTGCAAAAGAAGAAGAAAGTAGCTAACCCCTATGGACCCAATCTTAATTGGGTACCTTCATCTATAAATTGATTTGAATTTTGCAGGTATGTCTAAGAGCAAGATCTTCATTATGGTATCTTGATAATGGATGCTCTAGACATATGACTTGTGACATGTCAATGCTCACAAATTTGACTCTTAAAGATGGTGGATTTGTCACATATGGAGACAACAACAAAGGAAAGATAATTAGAGAAGGAAACATAGGAGACAGCTTCAAAACCATGATCAGAAATGCTCTTTATGTGGAAGGTTTAAAGCACCATCTCCTAAGCATAAGCCAACTTTGTGATAAAGGGTTCAAAGTGTCATTCAATGATAGTTGTTGCATGATATGTGATGAACAAACTGGTCTTGTTGCGACCTACGCACACTAAGGCAAGTGCACCGTTCGTTTCAAGTAATAAAAGTAGGTAAGTAGAGTATCATCTCCACAGGGATTGGGGTGAAATTCACAGTAATTATAAGTCTCAGTAATTGGAAGTAAAAAGAAATTATTTTAAAAGAATTGTTGTTGAGTTGGTTGAAGTGTTGAATATAAAACAGAATTTAAAGAACTAAGTGCAGTAAATTAAATAGGGTTGTTACCAATAGAAGAACAATTGTGGTCAGGCACAATCCCTTTTGATTCCTACCACTTTCACTTAACTGGTTTATCAAGTTTGCTCACTCAAATGATATATCTTTCCTAGTTTAGTAAACCCTAATTCCTTAGTGATTCCTATCAAGCATGTAAAAGACTATAACATATGGTTTGCCTATTTCTGATTGTTTAGAGAATAAATCTTTCCTACTTTAGCTAATCCCTAATCCCTTAGTGAATTAACCCTTTAACCTGAATCGAAAACCTAATTCCTTAGTGAAGTCTATCAAGTTAAGCATTTAAAAGACCATATTATAAGTTCTGCAGCTACGCATCCCTATCCCTAGGTAATGAACAACTGTTACTTTACTAAGGTCAGAAATTAGAATCCCAACGTCCCCATTGCGAATCCTAACCCTCAATACTTAATTAGAATGGCCAATTCCAAATGAGAATAAAACAATAAAGAACAGAGTAAAGCAAAACAATCAAGAAATTCTCATTCAATACCAGTTAAGTTACAGAGGAGTTCACATCAGTTCATGGCCTTTCCACAATACAAGATTTAGCCTGCCATAGGCCTCAAGAATACAAAAGCTGTTGAATAATTCATAGTTCTGTTGAAACCCTCGCCTTGATTCTTGAATTCCAAAGGTTTGTAGAAGTGTTTCTGGGTGACAGATGGTTAATGGATGAATAATGGATGATGTCCTTTAGTCCTCAGAGGCCTTGTATTTATAGAATAATTTAATTAAGGTAACAAAGCCTAAAACAGTGCCAAAATTCGAAACAGATAAATCTAAATCAGGAAACAAAATCTCTGTGGTGCGACCCGCGCGGAGTCCCGCACTGATCGCGTGGACTGCTCGAATGGATGGCACTGATCGCGTGGAACTCCACGCTAATAGCGTGGAGTCTTCGAGCTGAATGGCCTGATGCTGGACTTATGGCGCTGATGGCGCGGCTGTGGCGCGATCCGCGCGGAGGCTTCGAATAAGTGGCGCGGTTAGCGTGGCCATGGCGCGAGTCGCGTGACTTCTTCGAGATGGAAGGTTGGCCTTTGAGCATCTGGCGCTACTGGCGTGGAGTGTGACGCTGATCGCGTGGCTTGTTCGAATCTGAGGCCTGTTGTTGTGCACTTGGTGCGACTCGCGCGGGATCCGGCGCGATCCACGCGAGACCTTGAATCTTGTTTTCTTCCTTCTTTTGCCTTGATTCTCCTATTTTAAGCCTTAAAATGCATAAATGGTAATGATATGAGATTAAATCAAACTTAATAATAAACTAACCTATTCTAATCTATTTTCTTAATTATTTAACTAAATTATAACCTAAAACTATCCTAAAACTAATATGTGTTTGCAACACATCAATGGATTTGTCACATATGGAGACAACAACAAAGGAAAGATAATTGGAGAAGGAAACATAGGAGACAGCTTCAAAACCATGATTAGAAATGCTCTTTATGTGGAAGGTTTAAAGCACCATCTCCTAAGCATAAGCCAACGTTGTGATAAAGGGTTCAAAGTGTCATTCAATGATAGTTGTTGCATGATATGTGATGAGCAAACTGGTGAGGTGATTCATATAGGTAAGAGAAAAGGTAATATCTATTTACTCTCCATAGATCATGCATTATTTCACAACACTTCTTGCCTAATAGGTAAAATTGATGAATTTTGGCTATGACATAGAAGGTCAAGTCACATTAACATGCATCATATGAACAAGCTGATTAAAAAGGATTTAGTCATTGGCTTACCCAAACTCAAGTTCGAGAAGGACAAATTATGTGATGCTTGTCAAAAGGGGAAACAAACAAAAAATTCTTTTCAAAGTGAAAATGTTGTGTCTACCTCAAGACCTCTTGAATTACTTCACATAGATTTGTTTGGTCCTTCTAGAACTATGAGTTTAGGAGGTAATTACTATGGACTTGTCATTGTTGATGATTACTCTAGATTCACATGGACTTTGTGTTTGAAATCCAAGAGTGATGCTTTTAATGCTTTTAGAAAATTGGCCAAACTTGCTCAAAATGAAAAAGGGAGCAAAATTATCTCAATAAGAAGTGATCATGGTAGAGAATTCCAAAATGAACATTTTGAAAAATTATGTGAAGAAAATGGAATTAACCACAATTTTTCAGCTCCAAGAACACCCCAACAAAATGGTGTTGTGGAGAGGAAAAATAGATCCCTAGAAGAAGGTGCAAGAACTCTTCTTAATGAGACAAATTTGCCTAAACATTTTTGAGCTGATGTCGTGAGCACAGTTTGCTACACTTTGAATAGATTGCTTATAAGGCCTATTGTAAAGAAAACCCCTTATGAACTATAAAAAGGTAGAAAACAAATATTTCTCATTTAAGAGTATTTGGCTGCAAGTGCTTTGTTTTAAATAATGGTAAAGAATCACTTGGAAAATTTAATGCTAAAGCTGATGAAGCCATCTTCCTTGGATATTCATTACATAGAAAAACATATAGAGTTTTCAATAAAAGAACCTTGTGCATGGAAGAATCAGTACATGTTATTTGTGATGAGTTCTAATCCCTCCAAGGAGGAAAAGAAGTGTGATATTAATGCAGACCCTTTGGAGGAATTTATTCAGCTTAATGATTCAATGGATAAATAAAAAGAATAACCAATTGCTGAAGCTAAACAATCAACACCAGTCCAAGAGCCAAAAGATTAGAGAACTACAAGAGATCTCTCCCTTGACAATATCATTGGTGAAGTTTCAAAGGGAATATCTACTTGATCATCATTGAAAAATCTCTATTGTAATATGGTTTTGTTTCACAAATAGAACCTAAGAACATTGATCAAGCTTTAATTGATGAACATTGGATGCATGCCAAGCATGATGAATTGAATCAATTTAAGAGAAATGAAGTTTGGGAACTTGTTCCTAGACCTTCTCCTCTCAAACGTATTGGCGCTAAATGGGTTTTTAGAAACAAACTTGATGAGAGTGGAATCATAGTCAGAAACAAAGCTAGATTGGTTGCAAAAGGTTACAACCAAGAAGAAGGCATTGACTATGAGGAAACCTATGCACTAGTTGCAAGATTGGAAGCCATAAGATTATTACTTGCATATGCATGTTTAATGGATTTTAAACTTTTTCAAATGGATGTTAAAAGTGCTTTCTTAAATGGATATATTGAGCAGGAACTCTATGTGGAGCAACCTCCTGGTTTTGTTGATTTTAAATATCCAAACCATGTTTTCAAACTCAAGAAAGCTCTTTATTGTTTAAAACAAGCTCCAAGATCTTGGTATAAGAGATTAAGTAAATTTCTACTCGAACAATCTTTCACAAGAGGACATGTTGATAAAATCTTGTTCATTAAAAGGCAAAACAATGATATCTTATTAGTTCAAGTGTATGTTGATGATATAATTTTTGGTTCAACTAATATATTGCTATGTAAAGAATTTTCTCTCTCTATGCAGAATGAGGTTGAGATGTCAATGATGGGGGAGTTAACATTCTTTCTTGGACTTCAAGTGAAGCAAATGAAGAATGGGACATTTCTAAATCAAACCAAGTACTGCCTTGAAGTGATCAAAAAGTTTGAAATGGATAAAAGCAAAGATGTTGCAACCCTAATGGCAACTGCAACTTATCTTGATTCAGATGAAAAAAGAAACAAAGTTGATGAGTCAAGATTTAGAGGAATGATTGGATCCTTGCTGTATTTGACAGCTAGTAGACCAGAAATTATGTTGAGTGTGTGCTTGTGTGCAAGATATCAAGCAAATCCCAAAGAATCACACCTCACTGCAGTCAAAAGGATCCTCAAATATCTCAAATCAACACCAAAAGTTGGTCTTTGGTATCCTAAAGATGCATCACTTAATTTAGTAGGATATTCTGATTCTGACTTTGCAGGGTGCAAATTGGATAGAAAAAGCACTAGTGGAACTTTTCACCTACTAGGCAGCTCACTAATATCTTGGCATTGTAAGAAGCAATCTTGTGTTGCTTTATCAACAACTGAAGCTGAGTATATCTCTGCTGGAAGTTGTTGTGCTCAAAATCTTTGGTTAAAACAACAATTGCAAGATTTTGGTGTAGAATTCAAAGAAATTCCTCTGCTATGTGACAACACAAGTGCCATCAACATTTCCAAGAATCCAATAATGCACTGAAGGACCAAACACATTGAGATAAGACATCACTTCCTTAGAGATCACATCCAAAAAGGTAACATCAAAATTGAATTCATTGATACTCATCATCAATTAGCTGATATATTCACAAAACCTTTGGCTAGAGATAGATTCTATACTCTTAGAAATATGCTAGGCATCCTTGATGAATCTAACATTTGCTAGCACGTTTGCCTTGTGTTTATTCATTGGAAATAGCTTTATACTTGTTCAATCATCACATCTGCTTTCAAAATTCAAAATATGCTGCATAAATACTGTTGAATCTGATATTGCCACTGGAATAATTGATTAAGGCTCGTATTAATCATTTAAATGAACTTGAAACATGGCTTAGAATGAATTTTGTACTTATGTAATTGATTACATAACCAGGATAATCGATTATTCTTCATATAAAATATTTCCAGAAAATGATTTTCTCTGGAATAATCGATTAAGCCATCGAATTAATCGATTACATAGCTTAAAAATTCTTTTTCAAAAATTCAATTCACTGGAATAATCAATTGCAGTGAATGGTAATTGATTAAATTGTTTGAAATTCAAAATTCTCTCTATAATAATCGATTACATAGGAGAAATAATCGATTACACTTCATCTTCTTCATTTGAATTTCACTAAAATAATCGATTACTTGACGACTTAATCGATTACAACTTCTGCAGAAACCGATTTTGCTTACGAATTAATCGATTACATAAGCATATAATCGATTATTCATGGAGTTACTACAGAATCTGCAGGATTTTCTTGTAAATTGTAACTGCCCAACTGCCACCTAATTCAAATTTGAATCTTCTGTGCTTTAATGTTAGTGGATTAATTCGAAAATTACTATTACTCATTTCAAATTTGAACTTTGGAGCCCAAAATCTTCTATAAATACAACCTGTGTTCAAAGGAAAAATCACACCATCTTAAGGACTACTATGTTTTTCTTCTTCCTCTGAGCCCAGAAACCTTGTCTTTGTAGCCTTTCCTCCCTTGTTCAATATGTCTACCACTAAGAGAACCAAATCCTCTAAGAGAAAGAGTATTGAAACCTCTAACCCTGCTGTCAATAGGTTAGATCATTGGTTTCCTGCTAAGAGAGACAAAATGACATACCTTCAGTTCAATGCCACAAAACTTATTTGTCCTCCCAAACACCTTGACTGGTTCATTAGAGAAGGTTTTCAGTTCCCTCCCTTGATTGAAACCCAGGGATTGAGAAAGTTTGTTGAGATGAAGGGTACCTTTTACCCTGAATTAGTGAAGGTTTTCTACACCTGTGCTAAGGCCTCATGGATGGAACATTTCTGTCCTAGGTTAATGGAGTAGCCATGGAAATTACTCCTAAGGTCTGGAAAGCTGTTGCTGGTATTTCCTTTGAAGGAGAAAGGACATTTGAAGAAGAGGCTGGGGGTTAGAATAGGGTGGAAACCTATAGGGGGATGCTTCTTGATCCCCAAATGAGGATGAAGCTTAGGTTAAGCACTGGCCCAATGGCCCATGAAGACAAACTTCTTCATTACATAATCACCTATATCTTGACTCCAAGATCCACAAACCATGCCCAAGCCACTGATGATGACATACAAATTGTGTATGGCATGAAGAATTCCATTCAGATGAATTGAATTCTTATTCTTGAGGAGATTATGCTTAAATCCAAGAGGTTGATGAATTACACCTTTTCCATATGTTGTTCTTATTTCCAGGTTTATTGATTACTTTAATATAGATGTCTCTAATGAGGTTGTTGACAACACCAACTCCAGCAATAGCCTCATCAAAGAGAAACATCTCACCAAGCTTGGGATGGTCAAAACCCCTCATGGTTGGCAAATGGCTGGTCAACAAATCCCTGCTGCTGGAAATGAAGAAGAAGCTGATGAAGAGGCTGAAGATAAAGGCCCTGCTCAACTATCTTACAGTCCATTTGAATCACAAATGATTCAAAAGATGGATGCCTTGTTGTCCCTACATCATGAGCACAGGGTTGAGACTAATTCACCTCTGGATGAGATGAAATCTAGACTAGAGAACATAGAAGCTAGGCTTGTCCTTGATGATTTTGATAAACTAGCTTAGGTTTCTTGTATTTCCTCTTCTTGCTTTACTCTGTTTTTCTTTTTTCTTTTTACCTGATTAATGTACTGTTCCTCCCCTTTTAATTAATGAAGTTTTTATTTTCTCCTTCTCATTATTTGTTGTGCTATCTTTTTGTCTTTGATAAGCCAAATAGGGGGAGAAATATTGATTGATATCTAAAAAACAAGCATACTCTATTTTGCTCTCTGTTGTGCTCTATTTTCTGTTGTGTTTTTCACAACTTAAAAACTGATGAATTTATGTAAGTAAGGGGGGAGCAAACTAAGTCTAAGGAAGCAACTAATGAAAGTTAATGATTAATGTTTATGTAAGCATATCTCTTAACACTTGTTCTTGGATAAGAGGTTGATTTGCTTTCAGGTTAACAAAGTTCAAGACTTCTATTCTCATCCCTTAAAGTACTTCAAAAATCAAACATATGGTCAATCAAATATTTGGCATGTTCAAAGCCAAAAAAAAGAATGTTTTGAGCTTTTCACATGCCTTGAAGATTGTAATGTTGAATTTAAAGGAAGCTGCAAGGAGATAGAATCAAGGTTGAAGATTTGATTTTGTTTTAGCTTTTTACATGCCCAATCACTTGAAGGCATTTGTAATTTGTCTAAGTGGTTTGAGTTAAATACCTTGTGATCTTTCATTAGCATGTGCATTATCATGAACATGCATTCATGTTTTTAAATCTCAAAGAAATCAAATGGTTTTTCAAAATGATAAGTTCTCAAGGCTTACTTGATTAAAAAGCTTGTCTCATTGCTTTAATCAATTACACAAGAGGTTTAATCGATTAAAGGCATCCAAACATTTCTGGAAAGCCTTGAAAAACAGTTTAATCGATTACATGCTCGTTTTAATCGATTACATACTGTTAAAAGAAAACCATGCATTGCTGCTTTAATCGATTACTATAATAACCTTGATTTAAAAAAAAAATCCCAAGCCAGTAGCGTGGGAGCCACGCCAGTAGCGTGGGAAATGCTCCAGAAAGCTAAATCCCACTGGAGAGCCACGCCAGTAGCGTGGGAGCCATGCCAGTAGCGTGGGAGAGCCACGCCAGTAGTGTGGGAAGTGTTCCAGAAAGTTTTTTTTCTCTGGAATCCCACGCTTGTAGCGTGGGAGGCCACGCTGGTAGCATGGGAGGCACGTTAGAGGCCTATATAAGGGCCAAAATACGAAAAAATCTCAGCCATTTCTTTCTCTTCTTCTTCCTCCACGACCTGGACTCCATTGATGAGTGACCCAAGCTTCTTGTGGCTTTGTTTTTTCACCAAATCACTTCCTTGAACCACCAAACTTGTGAGGAACACCTAGTGAGCTCTAATCCTTCATCATTCTTCTTGAAAACCCCCTTTGAGTGAGAATCCCTTTTCAAGGGAATTTCTAGAACTCGAGTTAAGTGAGGAATAACGGCGTTTTAAGGACACCCAGGCTAGGGGACGAGGTCCAGAGACTTTCCTCTCCATTTCTGAGGTAAGAAACTTGAGTTTCTCCGGTTAATTTTTGATTTGGGGTTTTCCATGAATAGTGACCCATATGAGCTGGGGCTAGAATTAACCCAGGGTCCTGTAGAGAAACTTGTTTAGGGCGCTGTAGTGATGAAGGATTAGCTTTCAGTTTTTGATTTGGTGAACTTTGAATCTTGGCTCTGTGTTATGCATGTGTGGCTTATGTGATAAGTCACTTGTTGGTTTCTGGACATGCAAGAGCCTTGATTATGTTTGTGTTGAGCCTGTGAAGCTAGTTGAACGGTGCCTTTGATAAGGTTTAGACCGTTCCAGTGATAATTGAGTTATGAGGCTGATGAGAGCTTATGCTCAAATATGCATTCTGCATTGAGTCTGTGATGACTCAGTTGCTTTGTATGCAACCCTGATGGACCTTGAAGGGTCTGTGAGTAGCTTAGTAAGGGCTTGACTTGATTAAACCCTAGGATAGGGGAATTCTGATAATTATATGTTTCTGGACTTGGATGCCTATGGATTGGTTTTGATATGGATATATGCCTTGAGTAGGGCTTGACACTGAGAGTGTCGGTGGCGGGAGCCACAGAGCAGGGAAAGAACTGCAGAGCGAGGCTTTGCCAGGTAAGTTCTGTGTCCCTGGGGGATGATTTCCCACATGGTTTGCCACACCACACTCCGGGGGAGTGGTGGTCATATTCATGATGCATGCATTTGGTTGTTGCATTCTCATAATGATATGTGTATGCATCTGTGTTGGATTGTGTATTATGCTTGAGGTTATATCTAGTGGCCAATAGATAGATATGGACCTCTCTAGGAGATGATGGTTTCCTCCTAGTATGGTTGGCTCATGGTTGAGGTAGCTCCCAGGGAATTGGTTCCCACAGACCATGGGGATAGAAGTTGAGGTAGCTCCTTCTATTCTCGGAGGTACCATATATGTGCATCCATACGAAGGGTTAGCACCCAATGGGATGGCACAGGTGTGAGTTTCCGATCTCACACTGATTTAGGCGTTGAGGTAGCTCCGCCATGTTTGGATGTTTAATATGTTGATATGAGGGCCAGAGGGCCAGGCCAGTGGGCCATTTGCTTGTGATTGCCTGATGTATGTGTTATGGAAAGTGGGCCTGGGTGGAGGAGATTCCTCCAAGGACCCTGAACTTACTGAGATGTGTGTCTCACCTCGTGTGGGGATTCATGATTTCAGGTGACTCTTCTGGCAGAGGAGAGCAGTCTTAGGGCAGGAGGCCCTAGCAGAGACTTGGACTGCTTGATTGAAGAGCAGCAAGGAGAGCTGAAGGCTTTGTTTTGTTTTGATTATGCTTTGTACCCTTGAGAAGGGATGGTGTGTGTGTACACCTGAGTTGTTTGGTTTTGTACGCCCTCGGTGAGGGCAGATATTCTTTTGTATCACCACGGTGTGGTGTGAGACTGTTGTATATATGTATATACAAAACTGATGATGATATGATATATGATGTTCCTCCTGAGTATGCTTGTAATGTTTCTGTTTATCTGCCTATGTTTTAAGTATGAGAAACTGGATCAGCAGGGGTGTGAATATCTGTCTTGTGTGTATGTTTTATGTGATGTGCTTTTATTCCATACATAATGAATCAAGAAAAGCGATTCTTTGCTTTCGCTGAGTTTTATATTATGTTTATAAGCATTAATCATATATGATTAATGATAACGCACCGGAGGCCTACGGCGTGTTACATTTAATGGTATCAGAGCGGTTTCTTGATAAGAACATTATGTATGGAACTTGTTTTGGTGCTTGATTGTGGTTGTTTGGCATGAGCATTGCATGGGGGTACATTAACTATGGGCCTGATCAACTCACTGTGTGATGTACATGTGTAGTGCCATGTTGAGACCTAGAAGCACCAGTGGGGCTACCAATGCCCAGCCTGATCCAGTAGCGGCTGCACTAGCCGCCATACAGCAAGAGTTTGCTGCTAATAGGTAGATTCAGATGGATATGCAGCAAGAGATGGCTGCTAACAGACAGACTCAGGGGGAGATGCAGCGAGAGATGGCTGCAACTCTAGAGGTTAATGAAGCCTTGATGAAGGCTAATCATGATTTGTTAGAGGAGGTGAAGAATCTCAGGAGGGATGACAGAGTATCCTCCACACCTCCTACTCATGATGGCGAGGGAAGCCGCCAGCAGGTCGGTGGGAGCCACCTGCGAGGGGACCAGATGTCCCAAGTAGAGGCTGAGAGTGACACAGCAGCCAGAGGGAAAATGCTGATTACATTCCAGAAGCATGACCCTCCAGGGTTCTCAGGGGGCTATGATCCAGTGGCTGCAGCAAGGTGGCTGCAAGTCTGAGAGAAGACCTTTGAGGTGATGGAGTGCCCCGATCACCAGAGGTTGCTGTATGCAACCTATATGCTCCAGGGTGACGCCCATGAGTGGTGGAAGACCACAGTTCAGATTCTGAGAGGTCAAGGAGAGATGATTACCTAGCAGTTATTTGAGGTCTGCTTCCTAGACAGGTATTTTCCCAGAGATGCCCGAGAGCAGAAGCAGGCAGAGTTTGATAGCCTCGTCCAGGGGAGCATGACAGTGGACGAGTACTTGGCCAGATTATCTGTTTTCGATGTGGCAAGCCAGGCCACATATCCAGAGAGTGCCCTCAGACAGAGAGACGGGCACAGGCTGCTCCAGCGGAGATGACGGCACCCACAGTAGGACGGGTGTACACTGTAGATGCCAGGGAAGCAGCCAGAGCTCCAGATCTGATCAGAGGTACAGTTCTGATCGATGACTGTGATGTTAGAGTGCTGTTTGATTCTGGAGCTACACATTCCTTTATACAGGATGTGGTTGTTGATAGGCTTCAACTGCCTAAGCTTAGTTTTGCCCCTCCGATGGAGGTTATTACTGCATCTAGAGAGATGCCAAGTGAGCACTTGCTGCAAGGATGTGCAGTTTTTGTATGAGGGCAGAGCCTATGTGATTGATCTGTTTTGAGATGATTTTGGGTATGGACTGCATGGCTAAGTATGGCGTGATGCTAGACTGTTGTTAGAAGAGGGTTGTTGTGCCTTCTGACGAGGCAGGTTTGAGTTCCACCGCATTCCTATCAGTCTTGCAAGCTCGCAAGGCAATTATGGAGGGAGCTCAGGGCTATATCTTCTTGGGTGTGATAGAAGATAAGCCGAGTGTTGATTTGTCTCAGATCCCTGTGGTGAGCGAGTTCATGGATGTGTTTCCTGAGGAGATAACTCAGCTACCACCAGAGAGGGAGATAGAGTTCTCCATAGATCTGGTTCCTAGTATGGAACCGATTTCTGTGGCACCTTATCGTATGGCTCCTCTGGAGTTGAGGGAGCTGAAGGTGCAGTTGGAGGACCTGCTGTCCAAACAGTACATCAGACCGAGTGTCTCGCCTTGGGGAGCACCGGTTATCTTTGTGAAGAAGAAGGACGGCAGCATGAGACTGTGTGTGGATTACAGGCAGTTGAACAAGGTTACTGTGAAGAATAAGTATCCTCTGCCTCGTATTGATGATCTGTTAGATCAATTGAGGGGAGCCAGAGTGTTCTCCAAGATAGACCTGAAATCCGGATATCATCAGATTCAGATCAAGCCTGCAGACATACCTAAGACAGTCTTCTGATCTAGGTATGGACACTTCCAGTATCAGGTCATTCCTTTTGGTCTGACGAATGCCCCAGCAGTGTTCATGGATTATATGAACAGGGTATTCAGACCTTTTCTGGATCAGTTTGTGGTGGTGTTCATCGATGACATTCTGATCTACTCCAAGACGGAGGCAGCGGATGCCGAACATCTCAGGACAGTCCTTCAGATTTTGAGGGATAAGCAGTTGTATGCTAAGTTGGCCAAGTGTGAGTTTTGGCTATCAGAGGTGAAGTTCCTTGGCCATGTGATCTCAGCAGCTGGTGTATCAGTGGATCCCAGCAAGATAGAGGCAGTGATGTCCTGGGAGAGGCCCAAGGACGTGTCTGAGATCAGGAGTTTCCTGGGATTAGCTGGCTACTACATGAGATTTATTCAGGAGTTTTCCCAGTTGGTGGTACCTCTGACTCGACTCACACGGAAGGGGGTTCCATTTGTTTGGACTCATGAGTGCGAGCAGTGCTTCCAAGAGTTGAAGGAGCGGTTGACCACAGCTCCAGTGCTGACTTTTCCTGACCCTGAGGGAGTCTTTGAGGTGTTTTGTGATGCATCCAAGCGGGGACTTGGGTGTGTGCTGATGCAGGATAAGAAGGTTGTTGCCTATGCTTCCAGGCAACTAAAACCTCATGAAGAGTCTTATCCTACTCATGACTTGGAGTTGGCAGCTGTGGTGTTTGCTCTGAAGATATGGAGGCACTATTTGTATGGTGCCAAATTGATAGTGTTCAGTGACCACAAGAGTCTCAGATACCTCTTTGATCAGAAAGAGTTGAATATGAGACAGAGGCGTTGGATGGAGTTCCTGAAGGGCTATGATTTTGAGCTGAGATACCATCCAGGCAAGGCCAATGTGGTTGCTGATGCTTTGAGCAGAAAGAATGTGACTGCTGCATGCTTGATGATCTCTGATTGCAAATTGATAGAGCAATTCAGAGATATGCACCTGACGGTGGCAGAAGGTGCTCATGGTCTTGAGTTGAGCAAGACCAAGGTGGATAATGAGCTGATCAGAAGGATCCGAGAATCTCAGCAGCAAGATGAGGCTGTGAGGGCCATGATTGGCCAACAGAATGTTTCCTGGGAAGATCACGACTTGGTGATGTACCAAGATCAGATTGTGGTGCCTAAGGGTGAATTGAGAGATGTTGTCCTAACTGAGGCACATAAGGGCCAGTTCAGTATACATCCGGGAGCCACCAAGATGTATCATGACCTGAAGAGGAGTTTCTGGTGGCCAGGGATGAGGAGAGACATAGCTGAGTATGTGGCTAAGTGTCTAGTGTGTCAGAAGGTGAAGATTGAGCATCAGAGACCGTCTGGTTTGCTGCAGCCTTTACAGATCCCTGAGTGGAAATGGGATAGCATTTCCATGGATTTCGTGGTAGGGTTGCCAAGGACTTAGAGTGGATGTGATTCCATCTGGGTGATAGTGGACAAGCTGACCAAGTCTGCTCATTTCTTACCTGTGAGATCTGACTACACTACAGAGAAGTTGGTCCAGTTATATGTGAAGGAGATTGTGAGGTTGCATGGAATTCCCGAGAGCATTATCCGTGACAGAGACCCAAAGTTCACCTCCAGGTTTTGGGGTGCTCTTCAGGATGCTTTTGGGACCCAGCTAAGACTCAGCACAGCTTACCATCCTCAGACCGATGGCCAGACAGAGAGGACCATCCAGACTCTGGAGGATATGTTGAGAGCTTGTGCCTTGGAGCAAGGTACTAGCTGGGACAGATATCTATCTCTTGTGGAGTTCTCTTACAACAATAGTTTCCATGCCAGCTTGGGTATGGCACCTTATGAGGCTTTGTATGGCCGAAGGTGCAGGACACCAGTGTGTTGGACAGAGGTAGGAGAGAAGCAGCTCCTTGGACCTGAGATGGTTCAAGAGACTTCTGAGCAGATCAGGATGATCAGAGACAAGTTGATGAAGGCTCAGAGTCGACAGAGGAGTTATTATGATCAGAAGCACAGACCCTTGCAGTTTGAGGAGGGTGATCATGTGTTTCTGAGGCTATCTCCAGTTACGGGCGTAGGACAAGCTTTGGGTGTGAGGAAGCTGAGTCCTAGGTTCATTGGGAGTTGTCAGCTTACAGACTAGCCTTGCCTCCCCAGTTGTCAGGCTTGCATGATGTGTTCCACGTGTCCCAGTTGAGGAAGTATGTGGCTGATCCCTCACACGTGGTAGAGCCCGACACAGTTTAGATTAGGGAGAATTTGACGAGTCCTACACGACCCATGAGAATTCTGGACATAATGGAAAAGCAGATCCGAAGCAAGACGATTCCCATCGTTAAAGTGCAATGGGAAGGCAGAACACCTGAAGAAGCAACTTGGGAGCGAGAGAAGGAGCTGTTGCAGCTGTATCCCGAGTTTGCTAACAGGTATGTTCTCAGTTCTTGAATTTTGCGGACAAAATTCTTAAAAGGGGGAAAGAATATAATAACCTTGATTTCAACAAAAAAAAAAATCCCAAGCCAGTAGCGTGGGAGCCACGCCAGTAGCGTGGGAGAGCCACGCCAGTAGCGTGGGAAGTGTTCCAGAAAGTTTTTTTTCTCTGGAATCCCACGCTTGTAGCGTGGGAGGCCACTCTGGTAGTGTGGGAGGCACGTCAGAGGCCTATATAAGGGCCAAAATACAAAAATCTCAGCCATTTCTTTCTCTTCTTCTTCCTCCACGACCTGGACTCCATTGATGAGTGACCCAAGCTTCTTGTGGCTTTGTTTCTTCACCAAATCACTTCCTTGAACCACCAAACTTGTGAGAAACACCTAGTGAGCTCTAATCCTTCATCATTCTTCTTGAAAAACCCCTTTGAGTGAGAATCCCTTTTCAAGGGAATTTCTAGAACTCGAGTTAAGCGAGGAATAACGGCGTTTTAAGGACACCCAGGCTAGGGGATGAGGTCCAGAGACTTTCCTCTCCATTTCTGAGGTAAGAAACTCGAGTTTCTCCGGTTAATTTCTGATTTGGAGTTTTCCATGAATAGTGACCCATATGAGCTGGGGCTAGAATTAGCCCAGGGTCCTGTAGAGAAACTTGTTTAGGGCGCTGTAGTGATGAAGGATTAGCTTTCAGTTTTTGATTTGGTGAACTTTGAATCTTGGCTCTGTGTTATGCATGTGTGGCTTATGTGATAAGTCACTTGTTGGTTTCTGGACATGCAAGAGCCTTGATTATGTTTGTGTTGAGCTTGTGAGGCTAGTTGAACGGTGCCTTTGATAAGGTTTAGACCGTTCCAGTGATAATTGAGTTATGAGGCTGATGAGAGCTTATGCTCAGATATGCATTATGCATTGAGTTTGTGATGACTCATGTAACATCCCCAAAATTTTAAAAATGTGATGATAATTGGATAGAAGTATGTTTAAAATAATAATAATAATAATAATAATAATAACTATCTCACTCTTTCCATAAAGTAGAAATTACTAGAAAACCCTTAAGATGAAAATTACAAAAATGCCCTTGGACATTTTTGAAAATGAAAAAAATGCCCTTGAGGTCAAAATGACGAAAACGCCCTTGGATATTTTGGAAATCACCAAACTGCCCTTAGATATTTTAGAAAGATATTTTAGAATGGAAATGTACATAAATGCCCTTGAATATTTTGGAAAAGACAAAAACACCCTTAGATATTTTGAATAGATATTTTTATGATGATAATAAAGAATACTCTTAAATAACATACTATTGGAATAGTTTATGACAGAAAGCCAAAAGTGGAATAAGACTTTCTTAAGCATCAAAAGATATAAAAAGAAGAAAATTTATGTTCCCATCCCTAGGTGTATAGAAGATGTCAAGTTATGGAGAGGTTGTTTGAATTGCGTGTAATGGAGTGATTCTGAATTGAACCCGAAAACCTGTTTTAGTAAAATTATCATTATATAACCGTTGGATCTGCCTCAAATTTTAAAGCAAGCTTCCTAACCCATATATATAACTTTTGACCGTTGGGATTGTCTAAATAATGTCTCGAACGTCAGAAATTAATTTTTCACTACGACAGAAAATTCCAGAAAAAGGGCTACTCGCCCAGGCGAGTGGAACAGGCTATTTTTGGTCGCCTGGGCGAGTGAAGGCGGTGCTGAGCAAGTATATAAAGCTCCCAAGGCACGAAAATGGGAGAATCAAGCCTCCCAAAAGCTCCCAAAATTTCCCCAACCTCTTTCCATCACCCTCCACCACCCAAAACCTTCTCCAAGGAGAAGTGCTGCATCCCTTTCATCCTTTGTTTTTCATCCTTCCATCTTCTATATCCTTATCACCTTTCATTTTCAAGTAGACTAAAAGCAAAACATAGGCCTTGTTACTTTGAAATCTCACGTGGAACTAGGAGCATTCAGAAGGATATCAAGAATCAAACTCCCTTGAGGTAGGTGAAGTTAAATCTCTAGTTAATCAATGAGTTGGATTAATTTACATGCTAAATTAAGGTTAAATTTAGGCTTGAATTTCGTGCTATTTGAAGTTTATTCTTTGATGAGAATATGTTGAATTAAGCCATAAGATATGTTATGATTTATACCCATCAATATTAGTGAAGTATGCACGTTTATTTGATGATCTTTTGAGGTGATTTTGATGATACTTGGACTATCTGTTTATATTTTTAAGGGACATATTTTTGATTTAATTTTTGAAGTAGAGGATGAATGGTGTGAAGTTGAATGGTTTAAATCCTTGATGATTTGATTTTGAGGATTAATTATTTGATTTTGAGGATTAATTATACTAGGTGTGAACCTTTGCTTGTAAAGGTTTAAAGGAAATTAGATGTTATTTATATTGAGAATGATTAATTAGACTACTAACATAATTTTTCTATAGTTAAGGTTATTCTCTGGTTATGCATAAGTTTGGTAATAATCTTACTTGATTAAGGTATGGTGGTGTAACTATACTTATAAAAGCTTATTGGATAAGATATGGTGGTGTAACCATACTTATGATATATATATGATGATATGATCTGTGTTTTGCTTATGCATTTGATTTTTCACATGGATGATTGATGTGATTAAGATAGGA
>PYAF01000088.1:101760-125633 GCA_007407185.1 Glycine tomentella
AGGCTTTGGGGAAACAGAATCTGATGCTACATACAGTACGATATGTAGTACCCATGGGCAAGGATATATGGCAAAATTCATGCATGTTTGCGTAAGACTATAGCAGCGACCACGCTCAGCGTGGCCACATACAGTACGATATGTGGGAGCCATTTGCCCTGGGATAGTTCATCTCATGCATTCATATAGTTTGCATATTTCTTGTGAATGTGTTTGAGTTTTTTTTTTTTATGATTTTACTAACCTAATAATAGGAACGGGATTTAGCTTTACCTACTGAGAAATTTATTTCTCACCAGATATATTTCCTGTTTTTTTTTAGATGGAAATGATGAACAGGTTCCATGAGGCCTTGGAGTAGTGAAGAGATATAAAAGAAGTTACGGAATAAGCTGGATTTTGAGAAAGTAGTGTACTTGTATTATGTAAACTTTTGTATCAGAGACATTGACTAATGTATTTGTCTTTACATATTTTGTAAATTTTAATGACTTAGAATTTTTACTAATACACGTTTCTAGAAAAAAAAATTTATTTTAAGTAAAAATAATAATAATAAAATCAACTTAGAAATTAGGTCGTTACAACTCAGATGCTTTGTATGCAGCCCTGATGGACCTTGAAGGGTCTGTGAGTAGCTTAGTAAGGGCTTGACTTGATTGAACCCTAGGATAGGGGAATTCTGATAATTATATGTTTCTGTACTTGGATGCCTGTGGATTGGTTTTGATATGGATATATGCCTTGATTAGGGCTTGACACTGAGAGTGTTGGTGGCGGGAGCCATAGAGCAGGGAAAGAACTGCAGAGCGAGGCTTTGCCAGGTAAGTTCTGTGTCCCTGGGGGATGATTTCCCACATGGTTTGCCACACCACACTCCAGGGGAGTGGTGGTCATATTCATGATGCATGCATTTGGTTGTTGCATTCTCATAATGATATGTGTATGCATCTGTGCTGGATTATGTATTATGCTTGAGGTTAGATCTATTGGCCAATAGATAGATATGGACCTCCGTAGGAGATGATGGTTTCCTCCTAGTATGGTTGGCTCATGGTTGAGGTAGCTCCCAGGGAATTGGTTCCCACAGACCATGGGGATAGAAGTTGAGGTAGCTCCTTCTATTCTCGGAGGTACCATATATGTGCATCTATGCGAAAGGTTAGCACCCAATGGGATGGAACAGGTGTGAGTTTCCGGTCTCACACTGATTTAGGCGTTGAGGTAGCTCCGCCATGTTTGGATGTTTAATATGTTGATATGAGGGCCAGAGGGCCAGGCCAGTGCGCCATTTGCTTGTGATTGCCTGATGTATGTGTTATGGAAAGTGGGCCTGGGTGGAGGAGATTCCTCCAAGGACCCTGAACTTATTGAGATGTGTGTCTCACCCCGTGTGGGGATTCATGATTTTAGGTGACTCTTCTGGCAGAGGAGAGCAGTCTCAGGGCAGGAGGCCCCAGTAGAGACTTGGGCTGCTTGACTAAGGAGCAGCAGGGAGAGCTGAAGGCTCAGTTTTGTTTTGATTATGCTTTGTACCCTTGAGAAGGGATGGTGTGTGTGTACACCTGAGTTGTTTGGTTCTGTACGCCCTCGGTGAGGGCAGATATTCTTTTGTATCACCATGGTGTGGTGTGAGACTGTTGTATATATGTATATACAGAACTGATTATGATATGATATATGATGTTCCTCTTGAGTATGCTTGTAATGTTTCTGTTTATCTGCCTATGTTTTAAGTATGAGAAACTGGATCAGCAAGGGTGTGAATATCTGTCTTGTGTGTATGTTTTATATGATGTGCTTTTATTCCATACATAATGAATCAAGAAAAGCGATTCTTTGCTTCCGCTGAGTTTTATATTATGTTTATAAGCATTAATCTTATATGATTAATGATAACGCACCAGAGGCCTACAGGGTATTACAATTACAATGTGGTTTAATCGATTATTTGTTTATGAAACATATCCAGAAAGCTGACGAACAGTTTAATCGATTATTTAGTCAATTTAATCGATTACACAAGGCAATTTAATCGATTACACCTACAAATTAATCGATTACTGATAGTTAATTCTATTTTTTATAAAGCTTGGTGAGTCTTTTTCTTATAAATAGACATTGAGCGATTTACTCACTACAAGAGTGACTTACCCAAAAGTTTTTGAGCTTTCATAAGTGCCTAAATTCGTGTTTTACTTTGAGTTCAAACATCATCTTGTGTGATCAAGATTTCTGAATTTTTGAAGAGATGTTTTAGAAAAAAAAGGTTTTCAAGATTATGATTCTGAGAATTTGTTTCTTGCAACCTGGAGAATGTGGTAACATCACTTCATTCATTCATATATGAAAGATATCAGGTTGTGTTTATCTTGAACGTATCTTTTTAATTGTTCTTAACAATTTCTGTTGTATTGAAATATATCATTGAGTTTCTTTTTAAGCATGCTAAAGTAGGGTTCTCTAGTGATTGACATTCTGAGTAGGGTTCTCAATATCTTATTCTAATAGGGTTTTAGAATATATATCTTTGTTTAGTGTTAATAAAGAGATCACTTGTAAACTGCTTCTAAAAGATTATTTGATATAGTAATAACGCTAACCTAGTGTTGGTTGGAAGCAACTGGATGTAGCCTTCAAGGTTAAGAGGTGAACCAGTATAAATTGGTGTGTTCTTTGTTCTAATTTTGTTCATTTCTCATTGATTGAATTTGGGTGATTAAGAAATTATCAACAAAATTTACTTTCAGACATTACTTGAATTCCAAGGGTAATTTTTGTTGAAAGAAAGATTCTGTATTTCAAAAGGTTTTTATGTGATACGATCCATCTTACATATTCCACGAATTATTTTGAATAAAATTTTAAATCCTTGATATAAACCAATTCACCCTTCCTCTTGGTTTGTTTATTAGTGTTCATTGTATTTTCAATTGGTATCAAGAGTTGGTTTTTGAAAGTTATTCAAGTTCACTTTCTTTTCAAAGAAAATGAACACAAATCAAATAACTTTTAGAGAGGGAGCTTCTCTCAATTGTCCACCAATGTTTGAGGGTGAGTATTTTAGTTTTTTGAAAAGCAGAATGCAAATCTTTATTCAATCCAATGACCCTGGAGCTTGGAATGCTATTGAGAAAGTGTAACACCCTGAAATTTCGATAACTAAAAATAGATGTTTAATGTATTTCTTATGTTATTTGATTAGTTTAGATTAGTTGAAATGTTATGTGAATTATTCATATGCAATTGCTTGGTATAGATGCCAAGTTATGTGGAATTTGTTTGAAGTGCGTTGTAATTGAGTGATTCTAAATTTGATCCGAAAACCTGTTTTAGTAAAATCATCATTATAGATTGGTTAACAGTTGGATCTCCTTCAAAATTTAAAGATAGCTTTCTAACCCATATATATAACTTTTGATCAATGGGATTGTCAAAATAATGTCTGTAACATGATAAATTATTTTTTCACCGAAGCAGAAAATTATAGAATTTGGTCAGCTCGCCCAGGCAAGTTTTACAGGCATTTTTGCTGGCCTGGGCGAGTGGAGGCGATGCTGAATACATTTTTAAGCTTACAAGTCATGAAAATGGAGGTCCTTCCTCCTCCAAACAGCTCCAAGCTCCCCACAACACTCCTCCACCACCCACAACCACCAGAGACAACCACGGAAGGCCAAGGTTGTTGCTTGCCACGAGACCCCGGCACGGTGAAGAACCTTTTAATCAGAGCGGAATCTTCGAAAATCTTCTCAAAGTTTCGGTAGAGAATGGAGCTCTCAATCCTCCTTTCTTGGTTTCCTTGAGGTAACCTTGGTTTCCTTTATCTTCTCCTAGCTAGTTTAAGCTTCTATTAGTGTCTCTTGTGTTTTGGATACTGTTGTTTTGAGTTTTACACTTCCTTTGAAAAATCCCTTTGAAAATGAGATGTTATAAAAGTCTCCTTTTTATGAAACTAATGTCATTTCTGTGATCCTTGTTGAACCTTGGTCACATTGGTGTGATCAGAATTTCAAAATGATGTCTTTTGATGTGGACTCCCAAAACACCATTTTAGCCTTTTTTTAAATTTGAGTGGGTATTTGACCCCGAATGTTAACGTTAAGTATGTCTTTGAAATCTAGACTAAGTTATCTTCAATTTGGTATATAGAGCCCTGCATTCGGACAAGCACGCGTATTAGAAGGATCACGAAACAACACTGCTAGGCTGTAACAAGAAGAACCCCTAGATAGGTAAGGGAGTTTATTACCTAGTTACCATTTTGATACCATAGTTGGGGGCCAAGGAGTCCAACTATGAAGATAACTGCCTGTCCCTGCTGTGTGCTGGTTTTTAAGAAAAACTACGTTTTTAACTAATGGGATGCGATGTATTTATGATTGATGTGTGTTTGTTCCTATGTGTGCTCGTTTTCAAGAAAAATTGTGTTTTTAACTAATGGGATGCAATGAATTGGCTTGTTGATTGATATAACTGTAAATGATATTATTATTGTAATGATTGGATTTTTGGGAAAAGTCTTAATTGTAGAGGAGACTCTGGCCAAAATTTTATAATATGTTTTCCTAATTAATTCTTTATTAAATTCTTAGATGGGCATAAGAGTGTGTTTTATATATTGTAGTCCTCCTCTTTAATTTATAATTTTCCTAAAAATATTAGTTTTGTGATATGATGAATTGTGAATGTATGAAATTTGGATTGTCTTAAGACCTGGGAAATGTGAATCTCAGGCATATGTATTATGTATAGATTTTTTTATGTGATTGCTTGTGATGTTGTTGATGATATTGAAATTGAGATGTCATTGACGTGATTGATGATGTTGAAATGAGATAATATTGATATGCCTGATGACCATATTAAGATGATATGATGTTGAGGTTGATAATGACATTGATGAGAGATAATGTTGATGTGAACAATGTCATTGTGTGTGGATATACATGGGTACCCATGGGGGGTGTATGACGGGTTACCCTTACGAGGAAGGATTTGTTCCTAGCCATGGTCAATGCATCGATGAGCCCACATTGGTGTGTTACGTATGTACATGGAGGGTGCATGATGGGTTACCCTTGCAAGGAAGGATTTGTTCCTAGTCGGGTCATGCATTGATGATGCCTATGCTTCATACTTCATTTGTATGTTTGGAAATAGAATGAAGGCACACGCATACCTGTGAGTTTTAGTGGGCTGAGAATGCAGGTACTAAGGGGTCATTAGGTTTGGAATTCCCTTGCGACGGTGGCTAATCACCGGGGGGGAATGGCCAGTGCACGACAGGGTGGCCCTGATAGGCGGTGAATCATTTTTCCTATGAGAGGCTATTTCCGAAGATGGTACCACATTGCATGCTGATAGATGAGTCAGGTGCATGCATCATTCTATGCATGATTGTTTGAGTTGTTTAATGCATTGGATGATTGGTTTGTTGAGTGTGTATTGGAATCATGGATTTTTGTTAATGATTGTGGTGGGTAAAATTGTTTCCTTCCCAATTGCTGCTATCTGATGTTTGTTTATTTTATATAATAAACTCACCCTTGCATTTCTTGTACTATATGGTTGGTACCTGTGATGATCGCGAACTTTCGTTCGTGGGAGCAGATGAGTAGCAGTAGGTGACCTTGGAGAGAGGTCTTTTTTTGTTGGAGCCGCCAAGCCGACGTAATGACGTTGGAACTCTTTTTGGAAGAGTTGTGTTGCAAACACGACAAGTGCACCGCTCGTTTCAAGTAATAAAGTGGGTAAGTAAGTATCGTCTCCACAGGGATTGGTGTGAAATTCACAGTAATTCTAGGTCTAAGCAATTGGAAGTAAAAAGAAAGAATTTGTAGAAGAATTTGTTTGTTGTGTTGAGTATTGAAAATAAAAACAGAAATTAAAGACTTTAAGTTGCAGTATATTGAGTTGGGTTGTTACCAATGAGAGGAATAATTGTGGTCAGGACTCAATCCCCTTTGTTCCCTACCTCTTTCACTTAACTGTTTATCAAGTTTGATTGTTTCTGATTGCTCAGAGAATAAACCTTTCCTAATTTAGTTAACCCCTAATCCCTTAGTGAATTAACCCTTTAACCTGAATCAAAAACCTAATCCCTTAGTGAATTCTATCAAGTTAAGCATTTAAAAGGCTATATTATAAGTTTCTGCAATCACGCATCCCTATCCCTAGGAAATGAACAATTGTTATCTTACTTGGGTCAGAAATTAGAATCCCAACATCTCTATTGCGAATCCTAACCCTCAGCACTTAAGTAGAATGGCCAATTCTAAGTAAGAATAAAACAATTAAAAACAGAGTAAAATAAAACAATCATAACAATCTGATTCAATACCAGTCAAGTTACAGAGGAGTTCACATCGGTTCTTGGCCTAACCACAATACAGAGTTTAGCCTGACATAGGCATCAAGAACACCAAAGTTGTCATGGAAAACATGATTCTGCAGTAAAAACCCTAGCTTTGATTCTGAATTCCAAAGGTTTAGAATGATGTTTACAGGTAAGGAAAATATGTCTTTCTTCAGTTCAGAGGTCCCTTTTTATAATTGCCTTCAAGATAGTTTAATTCTGGTAAGAAAGCCTCTTCCTGTGCTAATTTTTGAACTAGATAAGTTTAAATCAGGAAACAGGATCTTCGTGGCGCGACTCGTGCGGGACTCCGCGTTGATCGCGCGGGACTTGCAGCTCTATGGCGCTGATAGCGTGGAACTTCACGCTAATCGCGTTAAGTCTGCACAATGAATGGCTGGCTCTGGACATATGGTGCTACTCGCGCGGATCTGCACGCTAACAGCGTGGAGTCTTCGAGTTGAAGGGCTGGTCTCAAGTGCTTGGCGTGACTCGCGCTGAGGTTGATGCTACCCGCGCGAGTTGTTTGAAACTAATGCTTGCCTTTTTCCTTGTGGCGCGACTGGCGCGACTTCTGGCGCAGATCGTGTGAAACTTTATATAAGCTTTTCTTCTTTCTTTGCTTGATTCTCCTCTTTTTGGCCCTGAAATCACAACTTGGTACTAGAATGAGATATAATTTAAAACAAACAACAATTAAACTAATTCTAACCTATATTCCTATGAACTTTATTGAATTATAACCTAAAACTAGCCTAAAACTAAAATGTGTTTGCAACACATCAAACATTTCCCAGATTTGAAAGTTGCTATCCTCAGCAACAGACAGAACTTCAAAAATAAGCAAAGGTCAATGATCAAACCAAACCACAATTTACAGCCCTAGAATCATTATGCTGAGTATGATCAATTCAAATCAAAGCTTTCGATGACACTTTCAATTTTGTCAAATTGTGAGAGTGAACTTGAGTATTCCTCACAGAATGTGTTTGTTCCGCTCATCACTCAAGTGTATCAAGCTGTAATAATCTCTCACTCAACATAGTCACAGCATTACCATAAGCTTGAAGATATTCTCAATAGATGCAAGCGCAACTTGATCAAAAGGTCTTTTCCGACTTGTAACTTGGCTGGGCTAAGGGTAGGAAAATCTTTGGAATAGTAGCTAACATGAGGCTAGATCCAGTCCCTAAGTCCAATCTTGTGGTAATCCATTCCTTGTTCATCCTTTTAGAAACCTGGCAACCTTTATTCAACAATTTATTTTCTGTGGTAACTAAAAACAAAACAAATAACTTTTCTTTTCGATTTTGGATTTTTTTTAAACATAACATAACAAAATCAAACAAAATACATCAACTCAGATTTCCAGCTGATAGGCTTATTGTTTATTTATTTCCTTAGCTTTCTATACCAATTGGAATCAACTTGTGTTCCTTCATTCCTTGATGGACAATTCCCTGTTTTCCACTATCATGGACTTTATTTTGTTTTCTCTAGCCTCAGGGAGGTTGGTCAATGTATATGGCTCTGATTTGGGCAGCAGAATGAAAAGGCTTAGGCTCAAAAAGAGGTACAAATGGAAAAGAATTATGGGTGAGTCAATTTGGCCCTGGTTTTCAAAAGGAGAAACTGCCTTAATCATGTCAATTCACACCTGCATCCAGAGAAACAATTCAAGTTCTAGAGTACTGTGAAAATGGAGTCTCTCAGAAAGAAAATTTACTACTGTTTTGGCTCAAGCCTCACAGGTATTAGACTCAAGTCAATCGTTGTTGACTTCATTTCAAACATCATTTCAACTTCAACATGCATATCACATACCAACAATCACAATTCCAATCATGTATCATGCAGTTCATGCTATGTTTCACTTTACACAAGCTTTTATCAGAGAAATTCTATCCATCACTGTGTCCATTCACTTTTTATTCTGAAAAATCTGATGTGCTATTTTTATTTATTTTTTTGAAAATTTTCTGTTAGACATCATTTGTTTCTTGACTGTAATTTGCGAAGTAATGCGTATTCGCATCCATTCCCAGATTTAGAAATTGTTGTCCCCAGCAACAACCAATAAGGTCACAGCGCGTTGGAAAAATTTTCATCACTTCAGCATTATTTGGAAAAATCACAACCAAACCAAAACATTAATCTAAACAGCTTTTTATGCGCAAAAGTGAATCATAAACCAGTACTATATATATATATATATATATATATATATATATATGCAGAATATAAAATGTGAAGAATGTAAAAGTGTTAAGTGCAGAATCCAAAATAAACAGAAAAAAACAAAAACATAAAATTGGTCCTGTCACTCCTCTCCCTCTCCTCTCTCATCAATAGCCTCATCTCCTGTAGCCTGTGAGGGCTCAGGAATGGCTGTATCAGGCGATGCAGCATCAGAGGGACCAGGAGGAATGTCTGCAGCAGCTGGTGGTGGTGTCACGGGAAACTGGTAATCAGTAGGAGAGACTCTGTATTGCCTGCATAAGGCCTCAAGCATGCGTGTCTGCAGTGTCATCTGTGTCCTGACAAACTCCTGGAAGGCGAGATAACTCGGGGAGTCCTCATATAGCTGTGCATGTGCAGGAGCTGTGGTAGGAGCTGGTGGTGCTGGCTCTGCCGTCTAGGGGTCATCTGGTAGTGGTGCATCTCTGGGACTACGGGCTACGAGGTCTTCTTGAGGGAGCTTTGAGGCTCTGATGATCTGTTCCTCAGCAGCGCTCGTCAACAGTGTCTAGATAAGTCTTGTGGTCCATCAATAAGGCAATCTGCACATCCATAGGTTCGTCATCCAATATTTCTACACCCGCAAGGCGACACAGGTGTAGAATCAAGGACGAATGGGCCAGCCAAGACTTGCTGCTGGTGTCCTGGATCATATAAAGAATGCGGTTAGAAAGGAGGTTAGAAATGTAGAGGTTACCTTCACTCCGGAGTGTGTAGAGCAGGGTGGCCCTCTCCACATTCACATCAGTCATATTAGTGGAAGGGATGACTGTGTGGTTAATGAATTGATGCCAGAAAGCTGCATCTCTAACCAGGTCATGCTTTCGCAGCTTCTCTGGTATGTAATCAAGCCCTGATTTGGGCTTCCAAGCGGTGTAGCGGCCTGTAATGGCCCTGCGGATGGTGGTGGCCAGCTGGGGTACATCATCCCTGTACATCGTAGTCAGGGCATCTGGCTGTATCCTGTAAAATAGCTGGCTGAAGTCGCAGCCGTCGAAGGGATCATAGCGGGTGTCCAAGAAGCGTTCTATTGTCTTCTCATCAAATGGGACTTGGACACCCCTCACCCAGCTAAGTCTGCTCCTGGCCACTGTGCAGGGATCGACGTTTGCTAAGAATTCCTTCAAAATCGCACTGGAGCTTGGCTCTTGGAAGCTGACCAGCTTTTGCCATTGGCGTCTGAGAATCACTTCCAGCACTGGGTTCCCCTCTGGTAGCACCTCTCACATGATCTTCTTTTCTGGTATAATCTTCTTAGGGAGGTACCATGTATCGAACCTCTCTTGGCACTCAGTTGATCTAAATCGAGCTTCATCATAATCGTTATGTCTAGCCCTTTTAATGCCTGCTGCAGTTGTGCTCTTTTTCTTACCCTTGGGCACTTGTTTTCCCTGAAACTCAGAACAAAATCCAGATATGTATACATAATGCAATTTGTTCAATTCCCAGATTTGTTCCTTTTAGTGGATCAAATCAACAATCAACAATCAACAATTAATTCAGTGTACTGTGCATAAGTAAGTAATGTTCAATAAAATAAAGCACAATTCAAGTAGCAAGCATATTTGCAGCATCTGGAAGAATCAATGTGTTCAATATTTAGCAGTGTGCCCATGATTCCCAGATTTAAAACATTTAGAAACCCCCCACATAATCAATTAAAACAGTGCAGTAGTATCAGTTAGCAAGGTTCTCAATTAGCACTAAGTGGTCTTTTATGCTTATTCAATCAACAACTTTGTTCAGAACAACAAGTGTTTCATTCCAGCACCACAACTATAACAACTATAACCAACAAAAAGTGGAATATTTATGTTGACAATACAATCACAGTCTAGGTAACCATTTGGGTCAATTAAGCTTATGTACAAGCAAAGATGAGACTCAACAATTCCCAGATTTAATTCAAGACACTATCCAACAAAGTCACATCTAGTCATTTCAAGTAATTCAAGTTTCCAGCAGCAGCAAATGGATCATCTGTATTGACAATAAAAGCACGATCTACTCAACCATTAGGTTCAATAAGCTATGCACATTTAAAAATGAACCTTCCATTCCCAGATTTAAGTGTCTTACATACACCAAAATTTCAAAATTCAAGCATTTCATACAAACACAGTCGCAATTATCAGTTTATAAGATTCTTCCATCCAACTATATATATAGCTCAGAGCAACAACCTAGTGTGATTCAAAATGCATTTATTAGTAATGTGTCCACAATATGACAGGGAATGAATAGCTCCATTTGGATTCCCAGATTTAGCTCATGGAAAATCCCTAAGTCATTTAATCACACGCTATCATGCACACAATTCAAACAAAACAGATATATATATATATATATATATATATATATATATGCTCAACCTTAAGTCCTATGTCCATTCTTTGGCTTACCACAATCAAAGCATTAACAGGAACTATTCTGTGGTTTAAAAATTGTTGCCAAGATAACCATAGAACCAGCGTTCACATCCTAGCAACCAGGTTACTTGAAAGTTCAAAATTTCAGTCAAAACCTGCACAAGGATTAGAACCAATTCTATTCTCATCATAATTAACAAATAGCCTCAATGATTCCCAGATTTGGAACATTACATGTTCAGGCCCAGTTCAAAAATTCTCATTAATTCAACTCCTACAGCTATTAGGTTAACCAAATAGCAGCTGTATTATTCATATCACAGAACAAGCACAAGCCAGCTTACCATTTGGTTTTGCTCAATTAAACCAGTTTATGGACAAGTTCATCATACATCAATCAATAATATGGCCTTGTCATGTAAACTCAGGTCCTGATTCATATTCAAGTAATAATTGGACCCTGAAATTTAGTCCTTATAATTGTGCTATGCATTTCTAAATTTATCAGGCAATTCATCAAACATATCATGAGCACAGTTTCAGCAATCAATGATAGACCCATTGTTGCTTTACCAATGGTGTGATTCAATGTTGGTTCACATTTTAGAAATAAGACAGAATATATATATACAACCATTATCAAGTCAATGTGTCTAGTCAACCAAATTTATTATTCAAATCAGTGCGGCTTATTTCAATCAAACAGTTGGGAGTTCACCTCCTTATGCTAAATTATCACTTGTTGTGAGCCAAACATTAAAATCAGTAAAATCATGCTCACAACAGAGTTCATATATCAAACAAACAATTTAGTATCCACCACCTTTACTGGACTAAAATCATGATGGGTCATAGTAGTGGACAAGTTCAATTCACATCATCCACAATTCACACTTAAACCTTTGATTCACTTAGATGCCAGCATGCATTTACAAAATGAGTGAACTCAGATTACAACATTTATTCTGTGAACTCAAAATTACCTTAAGGGCTTTCATGGACACCACCCCTAACCATTATGCATAGCAATTTTAATTACAAACCAAAGAATCCAATTCAGAACAACAGAACCCAATCCTTATTAACTGTGAATAGTGTTAAGGGTTTGAATTCACATTGGGCAAACTGCCCTTATCTAGCAATCGTGTAACTACATTCCAATATTCGTTGCCATTGAAGTTCAAGAAGCTTACCTTATCTCCAGCCATGGAAGCAATTGCAAGTTTGGGTCTTAGGTTCGCTTTGCAGAGGGAAAATGAGACTGAGATGGAATGCGAGAAAGAGAATGTGAGCTATGAAGAGGGGGAGTGTATAATGGGTGTAAGGTAGGGCTTTTATGGTGTTAATGGTGATTGATGATGGTCAATGGGGTGCTGGGGTCAGGGCGAGAACAATGGAGCAGTTTTGGGGAAGAAGGCGTAATTCCGCGATTTGATTTGATTCAAATTAAAAACATGTCTCGCGCGATCAGCGCGGCTCCTGGCGCGATCTGCGCCACTAGTCACTGGAAGGGCTTTTTTGTCGGCCTCTTCACGCGATTCGCGCGGAATCTCACGCCAATAGTGTGGATTGGAAAGCTTTAGGCTAATTGATGCGTCATTTTGACGCTAATAGCGCCATTTGCAGTGCTATTCGCGTGGTTTTGCTCTGGAAGGGCTTTTGGCTCGAAAGCTTGAAGCGGTTAGCGCAGAACCTTGAAGTTTGTTTAATTGGTTCGAACCATTGGCACTAGTCGCGCCGTGCGCCACGCTATTAGCGTGAGATAATGCAGAAACATTGGCTTTGATTCGAGCAGACCACGCGATTAGCGTGAGGTTCCACGCGTTTAGTATGAAAATTGAGCATGAATCACGAAATGATGACGCTGTTAGCACTGGTGATCACACGATTGGCGTGGATTGGCCGCTTATGGGCGCGGTTAGCGCCACACCTCGCGCGGTTAGCGTCATTCCTTTGGACAGCTTTTTCTTTTCTTTTTATTTTGCTTTTTATTTTAGTGACCTAACTAAAATGAAATGCTACCTAAATTGACTACAAATGAAACATGCATAATGATAAACCTAAGCTACCAAAATTTAAAAAGACTTAAATTCCTACGTATGTACATCACTAATTGCTCATTTAACGTCTTGAGCCAGACGCCTCTTGCTTGCTAGTCCTCTGTGTAATTCAGTGGGACAGAAACTGTGTTTCTATCCACATCCCCTCCAAAATAGTGCTTCAATCTATAGCCATTTACTTTGAAATCTCTGTCACTATCCAAGGGGGAAATTTCCACTGTGCCATAAGGGTAGACCTCTCGCACAAGGAATGGGCCAGACCATCGTGACTTTAACTTACCTGGGAATAGTCGCAGGCGAGAATTATACAACAGAACTTGTTGGCCTGGAATAAATTCCTTTGGGCGGATTTGATTGTCATGCCACTTATTTGTCTTCTCTTTATAGATCCTGGCATTCTCATATGCAGCTAACCTGAACTCATCTAATTCATTCAACTAAAGCAACCTTTTTTCGTTAGCTTTTGACAGTTCAAAGTTTAAAAATTTGGTTGCCCACATTGCTTTATGTTCAAGTTCAACAGGGAGGTGACAAGCCTTACCATAGACAAGTTGAAAAGGGGACATACCTATAGGAGTTTTGAATGCAGTCCTGTAAGCCCATAGAGCATCATCTAGCTTTTTAGACCAATCTTTTCTTGATGTGCCAACAGTTTTCTCAAGGATTCTTTTCAGTTCTCTGTTGGAAATCTCCACTTGGCCACTTGTTTGAGGATGATAAGGGGTAGCCACTTTGTGTTTGACTCCATACTTTGCCAACAAGCTGTCAAATTGCTTATTGCAGAAGTGAGTCCCTCCATCACTTATGATCGCTCTTGGCACCCCAAATCTGGTGAAGATGTTCTTTCTTAAGAATGAAACTACCACTTTAGCATCATTGGTGGGTAAGGCTGCTGCCTCAACCCACTTGGAAACATAATCCACAGCAACCAAGATGTATTGGTTGGAGAATGATTTGGGAAAAGGCCCCATGAAATCAATTCCCCATACATCGAACAGCTCAACCTCTTGGATGTTGTTCAACGGTATCTCATCTCTGCGAGATATATTACTTGTCCTTTGATAGCTATCACACTGCACAACAAAGTCTTTGGAATCTTTGAAGAGTGTTGGCCAATAATAGCCACATTGCAGTACTTTGTGTGCAGTTCTGTTTGCTCCAAAATGACCTCCATAGTTAGAGGAATGATAGTGCCACAGAATATCCGACACGTCGGTTTTAGCTACACATCTGCGGATAACATTGTCAGTGCATTGAAAGTACAAGTAGGGGTTATCCCAGAAATACCTTCTCACATCGTGTAGGAATTTCTTCCGCTGCTGCCAAGTTAAATCTTCTGGTATGATTCCAGCAGCTTTGAAGTTTGCCATGTTAGCCAACCATGGACTGAGTTGAACTGCAAGCACTTGCTCATCAGGAAAAGACTCATTGATTTCAATCTCTGGTCCATCTTTCAAGTCTTTCTCCTGAATCCTAGACAAGTGGTCAGCCACCTTGTTCTCTACTCCAGCTTTATCTCTAATCTCCAAATCAAATTCCTGCAATAAAAGCATCCAACGCAGCAAGCATGGCTTTGCATCTTGTTTGTTAAGCAGAAATTTAAGAGCTGCATGGTTAGTATACACAATCACTTTAGAACCTAATAAATATGACCTGAACTTATCTAAAGCATACACTACAGCTAGCATCTCTTTTTCTGTGGTGGCATAATTGACTTGTGCCTCATTTAAGATTTTGCTAGCATAATATATGACATGTCAGCGCTTCTCTTTTCTCTTTCCTAAAACTGCTCCTACTGCATAAGCACTAGCATCACACATGAGTTCAAAAGGCAAACTCCAATCCGGAGCTATTAAAACAGGTGCAGTGGTGAGTTTGTGCTTCAAAGTGTTGAATGCTTCAAGACAAGCATCAGTAAAGCAAAATTCAGTGTCTTTCTCCAGCAGTTGACTTAATGGCTTTGAAATCTTGGAGAAATCTTTGATGAACCTCCTGTAAAAAGCTGCATGGCCTAAAAAGCTACGAACACCATTCACATTAATAAGAGGATTTAATTTCTCAATTAGTAGCAATTTAGCTCTATCTACCTCTATTCCCATTTCAGATATTTTATGGCCTAACACAATTCCTTCCCTAACCATGAAATGACATTTTTCCCAGTTTAAAACCAAGTTTGTCTCTTGACATCTTTTTAGAACTTTAGCTAAGTTAGCTAAGCATGAAGTAAAGCAAGGACCAAAAACAGAAAAGTCATCCATAAATACCTCAAGGCCTCTCTACCATGTCAGAGAAAATGGATAACATGCATCTCTGGAAGGTTGCAGGTGCGTTACAAAGCCCAAATGGCATTCTTCTGTAAGCAAACACTCCAAAAGGACACGTGAAGGATGTCTTTTCTTGGTCTTCTGGTGCTACTGGGATTTGGTTGTACCCAGAGTATCCATCTAGGAAGCAGTAGTAATCATGACCAGCCAGCCTTTCAAGCATTTGGTCCATGAAAGGGAGAGGAAAGTGGTCTTTTCTGGTTGCATTGTTTAATCTCCTGTAGTCAACACACATTTCTGGTTGCATTTTGGATGACTGTCATGCCCCCTTTCTTTGGAACGGTTTGGACTGAACTTACCCAAGCTGTGTCTGAAATTAGATATATCATACCTGCATCTAACAACTTGACAACCTCTTTTCTTACCACTTCTTTCATTGTAGGATTGAGTCGCCTTTGTGGTTTCCTTACAGGTTTAACATCACTTTCCATTAGAATTTTATGAGTACAAAAGGAGGGATTTATACCTTTAAGATTGGAGATAGACCAGCCAATGGCTGTCTTGTGCTCCTTGAGTACCTTTAACAGCTTTTCTTCTTCATGCCATTCCAGCCCTCTGTTGATTATGACTGGATATGTTTCATTCTCACCTAAAAACACATATTTCAGGTGTTCAGGCAATCTTTCAGCTCAACTTTCGGTGCTCCGGCTGGAATGTCATCTTCCTTTTTCTCCAGCTCTTCCAGTACAAGTTCATTGGTTCCAGTTGTGGCTTCTTGGTCTGCAGCACTCCTTTCTGCAGCAATTTCTACTGCTGCAATTTCAGATTCTGCTAAATTTTCTGCAGATGCTGCTATGTTCTCTTCTGCAGTAAATTCTGCTGCACTTTCTGCATCTTCTTCATCTCCAGCTGCTGTAATACCTGCTGTCATGCCTGCACAAATCACATTATCCAACACATCCAGCCTAAAACAATCATGTTCATCAGCTGGATGCTTCTTGGCATCAAATACATTGAAGACAACAAACTCATTATCCATCCTTAATTCTAACTTTCCTTGCTCCACATCTATTAAGGCCTTAGCAGTTGCTAAAAATGACCTTCCCAACAGTAGAGGGATTTCACTTTCACCCTCCATATCTAAGACTATAAAGTTTGCAGGAAATATGAATTTATCTACCTTCACTAAAACATCCTCAATTACTCCTGATGGTTTCCTTAAAGAACGGTCTGCTAATTGCAAGGAAACTCTAGTAGGTTTTAATTCAGATATACCTAGGGACTTACACATTGACAATGGCATTAGATTTATACTAGCCCCTAAATCACAGAGTGCCCTCCCTACATTGATATTTCCTATGGCAATAGGGATGTTAAAGCTTCCTGGATCTTTCAATTTAGGAGGAAGCTTTCTTTGAATGATGGCACTGCACTCCTCAGTGAGTGCTATTGTTTCACAATCCTGCAGTTTGTGTTTCTTAGACAAAAGCTCTTTCATGAATTTTGCATAGTTAGGCATATTGGCTAATGCCTCAGCAAATGGTATGTTAATGTGTAACTTTTTGAACATGTCTAAAAACCTGGCAAACTGCTGTTTTTGAAGTTGTTGCTTGGTCTGCACTGGATATGGGGGTTTCTCAAAGCGAGAGAAATCCCATTTCTTCTTTGGAGGTGCAGAATCTTGGTTTTTAGAATTTTCTGCAACTTTTTCTTCATCTACATCAGCTGCTGCATTTTTCTTCTCAGCTTCATTTCTACTCAATTGAGGCTTTTCTGGTGGAGTAAGTACCTTACCACTTCTGGTTGTAATAGCCTTGGCGTGTTCCCTTGGGTTTATCACAGTGTCACTTGGGAACTGGCCTGGTGGTCTCTCAGCCAACTGTTTTGCAAGCTGACCAATCTGGTTTTCCAGGTTTCTGATGGAAGCATCCTGGTTTGTTCTATGAGCTATGGTCTCATTTATAAAGGCATTGGTAGCCTGGATGTGTTCTGTTGTTGTTTTGGACAGTTGCATTACTACCTTTTCAAGTTCAGAAATCTCCTTGTTGGGAATAGCTGGAGGTTGGAGGTAATTGTTAGACTTGTAGTCTAAACCGCCTCCTTGGAATTTTCTCTGATAGTTATTTCCCGGAGCAAAATTATGGTTTCTCTAGTATGGCTGCTGCTGTCTCTGATCATTCCAAATGCCATTAGCCTGCACAGGTCAGCTCCAACAAGAATAGGACATTCATTAGATTCGTGCTCACCTTGGCAGTACTCACAGATGACATGTGGTTTACTGGCTGCAACTTGGGCTGCAGAGACTTGTAATCTATCAATTTTCTCAATCAACCTGGCCAGCTGTTGGGCCAAAATCTTCTGCTCTGCAAGCATTGCATCGTTGCTGGATAATTGGATTGGTTCTCTCTTTGGCTGAATGGTTATGCTCTCATTTTCAGTACGAGCCAAAGAATTAATAAGCTCATATGTCTGAGCTGCAGTTTTGGATCTTATAGTACCCCCTTCTGCAACATTAACAATCATGCGTGATTGAGGAGTCATACCATTAAAGAAAATACGTACCTGCTTACCCACAGGCATGTCATATTGTGGACATCTCCTGATCAATTCTTGGAATCTGTTCCAAGCAGCACACATGGACTCTTTTCCATTCTGAGTGAAGTTGGTAATCTCATTTACCAACCGGTTGTATTTGTCCATGGAAAAGTACTGGGCAAAAAATCTTGAGACTAAGTCGTCCCAAGTAGTGATGCTATTGGATGTTTGTCTGTTTAACCATCTCAGTGCATGTCCCTTAACAGCAAAAGGGAATAGGCTTAGTCTTACCGCATCATCTGAGACCCCTTGGTGTCTGATAGTGTCACAGATTCTGAGAAATCTGTCAATGAAATCATGTGGGTCTTCAAAGTCTTCCCCACTAAACTGACTGCGTTCCACCAATGCTATCAATGTCAAAGTGGTTTGCTTGGATTGGTGGTCTCACAATACTGGAGTTTGGTCTTGTGAACATAGGAGCCAGAATATCCTCCATTAGTTTATCCTCTGGTCTTGGTCTTGGTTGATTATGTTGTTCTTCAGCCATTTCTGCTTCAGACTCTAATTCAGGGATTGAATCAAAGTCAAAATTTTCAGCTGCTCTCCTTCTTTGTCTGGCTAGCCTCCTTCTGATAGTTCTCTCTATTTCAGGATCGAACTGTAACTCTTTAGAATTGACTGAACCTCGCACAAAACTCAGAGAAGCGATTAGTAACAAAAATTCCAATTTCAAAGATTAAAATTACTGTAAAATCGGTTTACCAATCCCCGGCAACGGCGCCAAAAACTTGTTGCAAACACGGCAAGTGCACCGCTCGTTTCAAGTAATAAAGTGGGTAAGTAAGTATCGTCTCCACAGGGATTGGTGTGAAATTCACAATAATTCTAGGTCTAAGCAATTGGAAGTAAAAAGAAAGAATTTGTAAAAGAATTTGTTTGTTGTGTTGAGTATTGAAAATAAAAACAGAAATTAAAGACTTTAAGTTGCAGTAAATTGAGTTGGGTTGTTACCAATGACAGGAATAATTGTGATCAAGACTCAATCCCCTTTGTTCCCTACCTCTTTCACTTAACTGTTTATCAAGTTTGATTGTTTCTGATTGCTCAGAGAATAAACCTTTCATAATTTAGTTAACCCCTAATCCCTTAGTGAATTAACCCTTTAACCTGAATCAAAAACCTAATCCCTTAGTGAATTCTATCAAGTTAAGCATTTAAAAGGCTATATTATAAGTTTCTGCAATCACACATCCCTATCCCTAGGCAATGAACAATTGTTATCTTACTTGGGTGAGAAATTAGAATCCCAACATCCCTATTGCGAATCCTAACCCTCAGCACTTAAGTAGAATGACCAATTCTAAGTAAGAATAAAACAATTAAAAACAGAGTAAAATAAAACAATCATAACAATCTGATTCAATACCAGTCAAGTTACAGAGGAGTTCACATCGGGTCTTGGCCTAACCACAATACAGAGTTTAGCCTGACATAGGCATCAAGAACACCAAAGCTGTCATGGAAAACATGATTCTGCAGTAAAAACCCTAGCTTTGATTCTGAATTCCAAAGGTTTAGAATGATGTTTACAGGTAAGGAAAATATGTCTTTCTTCAGTTCAGAGGTCCCTTTTTATAATTGCCTTCAAGATAGTTTAATTCTGGTAAGAAAGCCTCTTCCTGTGCTAATTTTCGAACCAGATAAGTTTAAATCAGGAAACAGGATCTTCGTGGCGCGACTCGTGCGGGACTCCGCGTTGATCGTGCGGGACTTGCGGCTCTATGGCGCTGATAGCGTGGAACTTCACGCTAATCGCGTTAAGTCTGCACAATGAATGGCTAGCTCTGGACATATGGCGCTACTCGCGCGGATCTGCACGCTAACAGCGTGGAGTCTTCGAGTTGAAGGGCTGGTCTCAAGTGCTTGGCGTGACTCGTGCGGAGGTTGATGCTACCCACGCGAGTTGTTCGAAACTGATGCTTGCCTTTTTCCTTGTGGTGCGACTGGCGCGACTTCTGGCGCGGATCGTGCGAAACTTTAAATAAGCTTTTCTTCTTTCTTTGCTTGATTCTCCTCTTTTTGGCTCTGAAATCACAACTTGGTACTAGAATGAGATATAATTAAAAACAAACAACAATTAAACTAATTCTAACCTATATTCCTAAGAACTTTATTGAATTATAACCTAAAACTAGCCTAAAACTAAGATGTGTTTGCAACACATCAAGTTGTGTTTTGTTAATTAACTCTTTTCATAGTTAGTCCCTTAATTTTTTTTGTAGACATGTATATTTTGAATTGTAATTACATGTAAAACTAAATTAAGTTCTAAACAGGTGAATGATGAGTATTGATATAGTATATGTATACATGTGTATTCAATTGTTGTAGTTATATAATGTGTATGATGATTGTATTATTGCGAAAAACTTACTACCATTTTCACAATCAGATTAATGAAATTTTCATTAAAATTTGAAATTTACACGCCTAGAGTTTGTGATGCCGTAGCGACGAGTCGGGTCGTTACATTAGTGGTATCAGAGCAGGTCAAACCTTTTCGACCAATGAGTTATGAGTCTTCTATGTTTCTCTATGCATTTTATGTTTGCTTGAATGAATGTTTGATGGTTGAAGTAACTAGTTGTTTTGTTGTGGCTTGAACTGTTTGTATTTGAGACTTGCGCACCTCGTTGTGATGCATATGTTGTGGAGATTTCTTGGGATGGTCATAGCATGTTTGTATTCCTGATGTCAGTTATTCCATGAGTTCTAGTGCCTTGTCATGAGTTATCAGACTGGCCATCTAGGTAATTCGTGGAGTGCAATGGAACATTATGGCAAATAGTCAGGAATACAAAGAGTAAAGAATCGGTGTAGAATTTTCTTGTGCTTTAGTTGTGTGTTTTCCTTTCGGGTTCTCACCCCTGGGTATGTGCAGGAAGTGATGGCTGGTAGAAATGACCGTCCTATAGCTGATGCTCTCCAAGCCTTAGCTTAGGCCCTGGGGAAACAGAATAGAGGAGAAGTTGTTGGAGCTACTGAGTATCATGGGTTAGATCGCTTTCAGCAGAACAATCCCCCTACTTTCCATGGAGGGTATAACCCTGATGGGGCTCAGAGCTGGATACGGGAGATTGAGAATATCCTTTGAGTTATGGCAAGTCCAAAGGAGCAGAAGGTTGCTTTTAGCACCTACACTAGAAGAAGTTGAGTATTGGTGGGAGAATACTCGCCATGCTTTGAGGCTGAAGGTCAAGCTGTGACCTGGGAAACCTTTAAGAGGGAATTTCTGGAAAGGTATTTTCCTGAAGATGTTAGGAACAAGAAAGAGATGGAGTTTCTGGAGCTTAAGAAAGGGAACATAACGGTGGCTGAATATGCAGCTAAGTTTGAAGAATTGGTGAGGTATTTCCCTCATTACCAAGGGAGAGATGGTGAGAGCTCTAAGTGTGTGAAGTTCCTGAATGGCTTGCGACCTGAGGTGAAGCAAGCTGTGAACTATCAAGGTGTTCGCCAGTTCCCACTATTGGTTAACATGTGTAGGATATGGGATGAGGACTCTCGAGATAGAGCGACATATAATCGGAGTACAGGTCCAATGAAGAATAAGAAGATCGGGCCTCAGAACCGTGGGAAACCATATCCAGTCCCTCCTAAGCAATATGGTCATCGTCCTAACAATCAAAGAACTACTGCTATGGGATTCTCTAGTGGTAGTGGTAGCAGGCCCACTACTTTTCCGACTCAGATCATTTGCTTCAAGTGTGGTAAGCCAGGACATGTCTCTTCAAACTGTATAGATAGAGACACGATCTGTTACAACTGCAAACAGAAGGGTCACTTTAGAAGAGATTGCCCATATCCCAAGAAAGAACAGAATGGAGGAGGTCTGAAGGACCAAACCGGACATCCGAAAGCCACGGGAAGAGTCTTTACTCTTAGTGGTGCTGAAGCTTGAAAATCCAAAGATCTAATCCAAGGTAAAGGTTTCATAAGTGGGATTCCCTTACTTGTGCTATTCAATTCTGGCGCAACCTATTCATTTATATCTTGCTTGTGTGTGGAAAAGCTTAAACTTTTTGTGTCCTCTTTGGGTAATGATCTTGTGGTAGAAACCCCAACTAGTGGTTTTGTTTTGACTTCTGATGTGTGTTTGAATTGTCTTGTAGAAATTTCTGGTAACAAATTTTGTGTTGATCTAATTTGTTGCCTCTCAGTCAAATTGATGTTATTCTGGGTATGGACTGGTTATCTTCCAACCATGTTTTGCTAAAATGTTTTGATAAAACTGTGGTGTTTGGTGATCCTAACGTGAGTGAAAATGCGATGTTTATCTCTGCCAACCAAATTGTGTCATCTTTGAAAGAGAATGCTCAAGTGTACATGATCTTGTCTAACTTGGAAGTAAAGACCAAGGTTTCTCTAGGTGACCTCCCTGTTGTTAGAGAGTTTCCAGGAGTGTTTCCTGAGGATATATCCGGCTTACCGCCTGAGAGAGAGAAAGAGAGAGAGTTTTCTATAGATTTAATACCTGGTGCTGGACCCATATCCATAACCCCTTATAGGATGTCTCCTGTAGAGTTAGCTGAGCTTACGAAACAATTAGAAGAGTTGTTGGATAAGCAGTTTGTGAGGCCAAGTGTGTCTCCATGGGGAGCACCAATGTTGTTGGTGAAAAAGAAAGATGGAACCACGAGACTGTGTGTAGACTACCGTCAGTTGAATAAGGTGACGATTAAGAACAAGTACCCGTTGCCTAGAATAGATGACCTTATGGACCAGCTGGTAGGAGCTTGTGTGTTTAGCAAGATAGACCTTAGGTCATGATACAATCCTAAAACCAAGGCAAGGGAAGGAAGACTTGGAATTACACAAGGAAGCACTTCCTTTGGTGATTAAAGGGCTAATGACAATGGCTAGAGCTCAAATACTCTAAGATCATATACAATCCAACCTCAATCTCTTGGAGAACCATGGAGAAGGCTACAAAATGCTGAATTTATTTGTTGTAATCGATTACAAGTAGCTTGTACTCGATTAAATACTTTGTATAAATGTTAGATTTGTCAACAGCTCTACTGTAATCGTCATGTAATCGATTACATGGAACTTCAACAGCTCTGCTGTAATCGATTATTCCGTCTTGTAATCGATTACATGGAAGTGTGAGATTCCTGTGAGTTCCTGTGATAATCGATTATCTGGTTTTGGGAGCTCCTGTGATAATCGATTATTTGGTGAGATAATCGATTATTTTGTTCATGAGTCAGTTTCCACACTGATATGAGCAATGTAATCGATTACCAAGAGTTAGTAATCGATTATTTGATTCGAAATAATCGATTATTACCGTTTTTGCTGCAGAAGCACTATTTTTCAGTTTTTAAGTAGCTGTTGGATGGCTTTCCTTGGAAGCTACATTTGTATTTCATTTAGGACGCATTTACATTTCATTAGCTTATAGTTTTGTGGCCTATATAAGCTACATTTCAACAGATTGTAGGAACTTTTGGTTGAATGAAAATTAAATGCGCTTTGTGTGTGAGAGGTTGAGAGTTATTCTCCCTTGTTCTTAGTGAAGAACTTCTTGTTTCTTATCAATAGCTTCTGAGCTATTGTGGTGATTCTTGCAAGACTTATTGGAATTCCTATTCCATGGTGTCAATCTAAATCCACTTCTAATCTTCTTCCATTGTTCCAATTCTTAAATCACAAAACCAAAAAAGTTGTCCAAAACAGAGCATTACATACTCTATTTTTCTTTCCATTTGATTCCATTGTAGGGAAGATCGGGGCAAATAGGACTTGATTCAGTTCAGGAGTCCATATCTTGATAGTTTTGTGGTAGTATTTGTAACACCCCGTAGGCCTCCGACGTGTTATCATTAATAATATCAGATTAGCGTATGAAATAGCAAATATACAGTTCAGCGGAAACACAGGATCGTTTTCTTGATACATTATGTATGGAATATAAATCTAACAGATAACACACACCTATACAGAAACATAAACCACGCCCCTGCTGATCCAGTTCATCAAAATA
>PYAF01000089.1:4276-27204 GCA_007407185.1 Glycine tomentella
TTCTTCTAGAAGAGAAGAACGACCTCAGGGCAGGAGGCCCTAGTGGACCATCAGGCTGGATGGGAGGCTGCAGTAGAAGACCAGAGCAGAGCTTCAGGGGTTGAAGCCGGTCTTAGCATCTCTGTGTAGTGGTAGGGTATGTGTATACCCATTTCCTGTACATAATCTGATGTATGACCCAACTGTGGTCTTGTTTTTGGGCATGTATATGTACAGTTGATGTTATTGTATAAAGTATGTTTCCTCCTGATTGTCTCTGTATGACTATGTTGTGTATCTGCCTATAGTGTTGTCATGTTTTATCTGGATCAGCAGGGGCATGTTTTATGTTCTTTGTTATGTGGTTTTATATTCCATTCATAATGTAATCAAGATAAACGATTCTATCGCTTCCGTACCGCATGTATTTAACGCTGATAGTGTGTTATGTATATCATTGATGATAACATGCCGGAGACGTCCGGGGTGTTACATTGTTCTTAATCTAGGTCTTATTGAGAGTGATTGTATAAGCTTGTAAGAAACAAGATTGCCAATAGTGGAACTCTAACTAGTTGGTTAGGAGAACTGGGTGTAACTTCTCTAGGTTGAGAAGTGAACCAGTATAAATCTTGGTGTTGACTACTTCTTTATCTTTTCTTGTAGTTATTAATTGTCATTCATTGGTAAATATTTTCATAATCAAAAGAAACATTGTGCTTGCATTCTTTAAAGACTGGTGTTTGATTGATTGAAAGTGTTCTTGGGTTTTTTTGTGATATAATCTTTTTAACTCTTATTGTTTAAGAAATTTTAATTGGGCAAGAACAACCAATTCACCCCTCTCTTGGTTCTTGTGTGTTGTTCATACGGTTTTCAGTGTTGTCATTCACTTAGCCAACAGGAATGTTACACTTCCATGTGGAGTTATTGAAGATGTGCTGGTGCGAGTTAGTGATCTGATTTTTCCAGCCAATTTTTACATTTTGGAGATGGAGAATGAGTCTTCCAGCCATGGTTCCACATTAATCCTAGGAGAACATTCTTGATGACAGCTAGGACCAAATTGATGTGCATGCAGGAACTCTTTCCATGGAGTTTGGTGATAATGTTTTCCATTTCAACATTTTGAGGCCATGAGACATCCTGCAGAGGAATATTATGTTTTCCTTGTAGATATCATTGATGTTGCAATAGATGGTATAGATATTTGTACATATTTACCTTCTGAATTTTCTGACTTTTCTAATTTTGACCTTGGTTCTTTTCTGACTTTTCTAATTTTCTCTCTCACCTCTTTATATTCTCACTTAATCCCCTCTAGGGTTTCTAGGAAGTCACAAAAGGGACCAAGGCCACTCTTGTGCATGGTTGACACGCGTCGTACTGCCGCCCTCCACCCTCTTTATTGACGCCGATGACCTGGACCCACAACGACAGGGTGGATTCCACCTAGAGGATGCAAAGAAACTTGGGCCCATTAACACAGAACGTCTGGCCCAGGTCTAGCCCCAGTTGTAGAGTAGTGAAGGCTCGTGATGGGAACAGGGAAGAAGAAAGAGTGAGGTTGAGGCTGAGGAGCTTCGGCGTTGTGTTTGATATTGCGTGTGTGCTCACCGACTTTGAAAGGTGTTTTGTTTCATGCGGTTGTTACCTCTAATGGCTCCATGGATGAGCAAGTACTTGGATTTTTTATATAGTATAAAATATTGGTTTGAGTTTAGTGTAAATTATTACTACACCGGTGGCAAAATGGGCTATTTGTAGCTACTGCTTGAATGTGGATCAAGTTTTCCTTGATTCATATTATGGTGTTGCCTTCGGATTTTGTCAGATTTGGTTTGATATATTGAGGTATAGAGTTGCCCCACTCCACGAGAAGTGATGATGGAATATTGGCCCTGTCTTTTTTATCTTCCTCTGTGTCTCACCTATGTACTTTTTTCTTTGTTTTTCATACTTTCTTCTTGTTCCCTATTTTTTTCTTCAACTTCCTTGTGGAAACTATTGGTAATCAAGTTTAAGGTAAGTTCTTATTCTTTGCTTATATTTAGTCCATATAACCCATTAATTAAATCATAGTTGCAGATTATTTTTGTGAATTATGAGCAAGATATATTTGAAAAATGGAAGATTTTCATTTTATGATATGAATTGTTGTGACCTGTGAGTTTAGTTTTTTCAATTAACTTATCCTTATGTTATGCTATTTTCTGAAAATGTTCGTGCAGTCAATTGTTTCTCCCTCCTGCTTATTTTAGCCTCAAGAGCTACTCAGGATGCTGCAGAAAAGTCACCTACGGGGTGTAAAAAAGCCAGTTCTTTGAATTGAACCATTGGTCAATAAAAGACTAATTTTGCTTATATTTAGTCCATATAAGCAAATGAAGTTTTGTATTTATTTATATTGATATGAGAATTTCTGATTACAAATAGGAGAATAAATGATTTATAATTTTTTTCCGTTCCCTCGTGACTGGCTAGCATAATATTTTGTTTGGAATATTTTTAGTATTTTATTGCAAGTGAGTTTGGCATTTAATTTATGATTTCCAAATGTGATTGGCTCCAAAGCTTCCTTTATTGATGTCCATTTCTTTGCAGTTGTGAGTTGTATGTATCATTCATTTGCTTTCTATGTTATGATGCATATATCACCACCTACACCACACTAATAAGGACACTAACTTCTGCCTCTTCATGCCTCTCTTTGATGCACTTGGCAATACCCTCAACAAAAAATATGGCAATCACACAAACTACTAAGTTCAAGTTCACGTAAGCTGTCCTATGATTTAATAATGACTTCATCCAATTTTTCTTTTGTTCATATTGACTTCAATGCTTGATGGGAACTCCACATCACCAATAGCATTTCACAAAAGCTACATAAAAGTCACCATCCTTGCTGCATTGAATAAGGTCTGACACGTTGAACTTTTTTCTCTTACTATTTAATCTGACAAGCATAGTAAAACAAACTGGTTAGTTTATTGAATTTGGCCTTCTCTGAGCAAAGTTGGTGAAGGTTTGAATGCCTTGTAAGTTGTAAGGTAGTAGTAGTGTTGTACATCATAATTGCTGCATAGGAATGGTGGCTCACTTTGCAACCACTGAAACAGATTACACATGGCCTCCCATTTTTAGTCTACCTATGTTGTAGCTGTGAAATGAAAATAGTAACATATTAAGAGTTGCTCTATTCCATGATAAGTCGTTTAGGATTTCAATCCATAGCATCTGTTTTAAGTTCTCAAGCATAACTACTTTCTAGTTCTCAAGCACTTTTGACTACTTAATTGTTACCAAGTCCATGGTGTGTTGTAAACAACAATAAGATGCTCAAGGTTCTACCTTTGCCAAAAGAAAGTCAAATCTGGTAAAATTTCTCACAGTCCCTATTTTTTTTACCATTTTCCTTGCATTATACTTTTACTTTCTTTTCCTAAATTTCTACCCACTAGGTATAACATGAAATGAAATTGTAGTGCTATGAAATGGAAACATTTCAATGTTTCATTGCAGCGTGGGGTAAGCAAGGGTCCCTTTTAATCAATGATGCATATAATTAAATGTAATAACTAATAATTACTAATTCTAGAAGAAACAATTTCCATGACTCGTGAAGTTTATAAGAATAAGAAAACCTTTAACAAGTATTGAAGAAAACTTATATATATATATATAAGGAATTAAGTCCTATTTGATGTGAGCGTCAATGATTTTGTGGGAAGCTGCTCTATATTTTTTAGATTTAAGAATTATAGTATGAAATTTTTTTATTGGTAATGAAAATAGAGTTAACGAAAGTGATTTTTTTATTGGATCAAGAAGGTCTCATACTCTCATGCATTGAGTCATATTTAATCGAGGGGAAAACTCAAAGGCAATTGATTTGGTCTCATACTTTGATTGTTTGGAAATTCATTCTTCCTACTTTTTTCTCCTCCCTTGTTTATTTTGTTTCTTTCTTTTCATATCAGCAATACATATGGCTTTGTAGAATATAATTTGAGGATAATAACTTTGGTTAGAGTTAAAAGATTGGCTTTGTTACCAATTAGGCTATCATTAGTCATAGCAATTAGTTATTTCAAACTTCAACTTTTTTTTATTAAATTCCCGACAAAGGATTCAAGTAGGCATATCATATCATAGTAGTTATACAAAGAAGAGTTCTTTAAAATGGAAATAAGAAAAAAATGTCACTTTTACAATGAACGTTGTTGTCAGGTGTAGTCAATAAGTTCTTTCAACTTTTTATTTTTTACTTTATTTTTATTAAATGTCTGACAAAGGATTGAAGCAGGTATATCATATCATATCATAATTATACAAAGAAGAGTTCTTTAAAATGGAAAATGAGAAGAAGATCAAAAAAATCTATCAGTTTTATGATGAATGTTGTTGTCAGGTGTAGTTAACTATTTTTTTTAATCATTTTTCCTTCCTTGGTTCTAAGTCTACAAACAATGTGGATGCTACCGAAGATGTCTTAATTGATGGTGGCAGAACTTTGCCTCAAAACAAATTGCTTCTGGATGTATGCCTGTAATATGTCTTCTGTAAAAGTAGACAGACCTAAGCTGAAGCTTCTCTCAATAACCTTTAACTTCCTAATCTGACATTAATATGAAAATAACTGCCTAATAACTTCCCAATACAAAATTATAACCACCTAAATCAGATTTTGGATTATCATGTTACTAAGATGAGAACCTAGAAAGTGGCAGTTCATATTCCCTTGAGTCCTGACTGCAGCATTGTCGAAAATCAATTCACCTATGCCCATCATGCAAAACTTCTTTTTGAGTTGGTGTGAAGCATAGGCTCACTATTAACCAGTGCTTAACTAGGAAAAATCAAGGTTTTGGTTGGAATGGTTTTTATTTCTGTCAAGCATGAGCTCTCAGGTACAAGCCTAAGAATGATTTTATTATCAGATTTATTTTGTGGATAAAACATTTTTTGAATTTAAATTATGATATAATTTCTCCGGTTGTTTTTTATTACTTTTGCAGGAATTGATAAAGTTCTTAATGATGCATGGGGGGACAAAGCACATGGCTGTAATAGATTCAATTATTGCTAATACAATATCTCCAAGATCTGATGGATCTCAAGGTTTTAGTGCAGAAGATGCAGAGGATATATCAAACTTATATCTGGAGGTTATATTTTATTTAAGTTCAATTATATTGGAGTCTGTCTTTATGATTTAAGAGTAAAGTAATATAAAGTGTTTTTTTCTGTACTTATTAGTTATTTTCTTGTGATTTAACTAGTTAATATTAGAAAAATTTATAATCTTGTGCTTTTGTGGGTAAGTACTGTTTATTTATGCTATAGTGTATCTGCCTTAAAAAAATGATGGTTATTACTTTGTTGGTATAATTTCTAATATGTTTCTTTCTTGCATTCCACAGTAACCTCATTAACTTGTATTTAGTTTATTGAATAGAAAAAAAAGTAAAGTATTTTGAACTTTTGATAGTTTCTTTCGTGCAGGGATTGATTTTTTTGCACTGATATTTCAATTGGTAAGATTATATTCTCGTTTCTATTTGTCTATTTACGCATTTGACAGGCTTGTTATCTTTGTGGAGCTCATTTCTATTTTTCTATTTGTCTATAAAATAAAGGAAGGGCAAGACTACCTCGCCACCTGTAATGTTTGAAGATTTCTATAATTTCATAAAGATGATTTCTATAATTTCCTTTTTGGCAGGTGCTACTCAGAATTCAACTAAGGTTGGTCAGGTATGCCCTTTCTTTTATATGTTATAAGTTGAGTTTGGAGTAGTTGTGTTACTTGTCTAGTTAATCATTTGCGTTCACCTCATAATAGTGGATGCTTCAAGCACCAGGTGCCACCAGTTACATAGGTTGCATAGGAAAGGACAAATTTGGAGAGGAGATGAAGAAATGTACACTTGATGGTGTAAAGGTAACTTATTGCCTAATATGCATATTTTTATTTTTTATTATTTAATTTATTTAAAAAATACAAATGGTATTTTTTTTTAGAAAAGTAACCAAAAAAATTATTTTACTTGCTAGCTTTAGAAATTATTCATGTGACATTATTTTATTTGTTTTACCCAATTAATTGAAGTTTTATGTACCCAACTTACTTTTTTTATTTATAAAAATAACCTTGTTTTTATTTAATGTTTAAGAGTTTTTAAAATAATAAAATGATTATTGAAAAGAAAAACTATTCGTAAAAAAATTAAATAAATTTAAACTAAGACGGTTATTTGGAAAAACCATCTTAGTTTAAATTTGTTTATTTTTTAAAAAAACAACACGTTTAACTAAGACGATTTTAAGGAAAACTGTCTTAGAATGTCTATATTCTAAGACTGTTTTTCCTAAAAACCATCTTAATTAAATTTATTTTATTTTTTAAAAAAAAAAAAAGATTTTTCTAAGACGGTTCTTCTGAAAACCGTCTTAGAATGGTGACATTCTAAGACGGTTATGTCTTAAAACCGTCTTGGAATTATGACATTCTAAGACGGTTTTGGCCTAAAATCGTCTTTGATTTCATCTTTTAATTTTTTTAAAGGCTTCTAAGACGGTTTTCTGGAGCAACCGTCTTAGAATCCTTGCCTACGAAGACGGTTCAATAACCGTCTTTGAAAGTCGTACCTTTCAAAGATGCTCGCTTCAAAGATGGTTCAAGAACCATCTTTGTATGGGTAAAACAATCGTCTTAAAAAAGCACTTTTGTACTAGTGTTTGTGTAATATTTGTGAGGAGATTTCCTCTGCAATTCACTCTGATTGTGTTACAGATGTAGATTATGATTCTCCTATCTCCCTTCCTTCAACCACCAACCTTCCCTTGTCGTCCACCATTCAGCCACCCTCCTTAGAGCTAAAACCATTACCTGAGCACCTTAAATATGCCTATTTAGATGATGATCAGAAGCTCCTAGTCATTATATCCAACAGCCTGTCACTTGAGCATGAAGAGAAGTTGCTACATATTTTGAGAAGCCACAAAAAGGCCATTGGGTGGACACTTGCTGACCTTCCTGGAATAAATCCTTCCATATGCATGCAACGAATACTCTTGGGGGATGATTCTAGGCCGGTAAGGCAGTCACATAGGAGGATGAATCCCACCATTCTTGATGTGGTGAAGAAGGAGGTGATGAAGCTACTAGCTATAGGGATCATCTATCCCATTTCAGATAACATTTGGGTTTCACCTGTCTAAGTGGTCCCTAAGAAGTTGGGCATCACTGTTGTTAGAAACCAAGATAATGAGTTGATTTCGACTATAGGAACCAATAGTTAATGAGTTTGGATCGATTATGGGAGACTTAACTAGGAAACTCGCAAGGACCATTTCCCTCTCTCATTCATTGACCAGGTTCTGGAGAGGTTGGCAAGTAAATCACATTATTGTTTTCTTGATGGTTTTTCGAGTTACATACATATTCATATTACACCAGAGGACCGACATAAGACCACATTCACTTGTCCATTTGGAACATTTGCCTACACCAAGATGCCATTTGTTTTCCTATGCAACACACCTAGCACTTTCCAAAGGTGCATTGTGAGCATCATTTCTGATTTATTGGAGAGTTACATGGAGGTGTTTATGGATCATTTCACTATTTATGGTTCCTCTTTTTATGCATGTTTGGATAGCCTCTCTAGAGTTCTTGACTGATGCATTGGGACTAACCTTGTTCTTAACTTTGAGAAATGTCATTTTATGGTACATGAGGGTATAGTCTTAGGGCATTTGGTCTCTAGTAAAGGTATTGAGGTTGATAAGGCCAAGATTGATGTTATTTCTTTACCTTACCCCACTTCGGTGCGGTAAATGCATTCTTTTCTTGGACATGCAAGTTTTTATTGAAGATTCATCCAAGATTTCAACAAGATTGCCCTACCATTGTCCAAACTTCTCCAAAAGGACAAAGACTTTGTGCTTGACCAACCTTGCAAAGAGGAATTTCAAGAGTTGAGGAAGAGGCTTACTACCTCTCCCATCATGCAGCCACCAGATTGGGAGCTTTCCTTTGAGCTCATGTGTGATGCCTCTAACTATACACGTGGAGTTGTGTTGTCACAGAGAGTTGATAAACTATCCCATGTCATTGCTTATGCTTTGAGCACTTTAGGTGCAGCCCAAGTTAACTACACCACCACTTAGAAGGAGCTTTTGGCTATTGTTTTTGCTTTAGATAAATTCATATGTTATTTGCTTTGATCCTATATCACTATCTTTACTAACCATTCAACTTTGAAGTACCTGTTGAAGAAGCCTGATGCTAAACCTAGATTGATCATGTGGATGCTGATCATATGAGCAGGATTGAGGGACTTGTTGAATCCTTTCCTATTAGGTATAATTTCCCTGATGAGCATTTGATGCATTTGCATTCATCACATGTTACACCTTGTTTTGCTAACATTGTGAATTTCATTGTTGCATCTATTGTCCCACCTCATGCATCTAGGTCTCAAATAGATAAATTTAAGAGTGATGCTAAATATTATTTGTGCCCGATGATCCTTATTTGTGGAGGTTTGGTAGTGACCAAGTCATCCGCAGGTGTATGCCAGATCATGAAATTCAGTCTAGTCTTCAGTTTTGTCATGGCACACCTATTGGCGGTCATTTTCTCAGCAGACCGCTAGGAAAGTATTAGACTGTGGATTCCATTGGCCCATCATGTTTAGAGATGTTCATCACTTTTTCACCACTTGTGAGCAGTGTCAGAGAGCAGAAGGGACCATTAGACATAGGCATGAAATGCCTCAGCAGCCCATTATTTTTTGTGAGATTTTTTATGTATGGAGTATTGATTTTATGGGTCTATTTCCTATTTCTCGTGGTTTTTCATATTTTTTTTACAGGTTTGGTCTGCTTAGAGCCATTATTAGTGACCAGGGAAGCCATTTCTGTAACTGGTCATTGACATCCTTGCTCCAGAAGTATAGAGTTGTGCATAGAGTTGTTACAACTTATCATCCCCAAACTAATGGGCAAGCGGAGGTTTTTAAGAGAGAGATCAAGCAAGTGTTGCAGAAGGTAGTGTAACCTAACAGGAAGGATTTGAGCAAGCTACTTGAAGATGATTTATGGGCTCACAGGACAGCTTACCGAGCACCTTTGGGATGTCTCCCTCTAGGGTGGTTTTTTGGTAACGCATGCCACCTTCTAGTGGATATTGAGCACCATGCTTATTGGCTGGAGAAGAGTTGTAACATGGCATCTAATGAAGCGAGTATGGAAAGGAAGCTTCAATTGCAAGAACTTAAAGAGATTCGCTTAGAAGCCTATGAAAACTCCTAGATTTACAAGGAGAAAGTGAAAAGGTTTCACGAATCTAGGATTCTTAGGAAGGAATTCCATATTGGCCAAAAGTGCTCTTGTTTAACTCTCGCCTTAAGCTTATTTCCGGTAAACTTCGATCTAGATGGGATAGACCTTTTGTTATTACAAATGTTTTTCCCCATGGTGTAGTTGAGATTAAAAATGAAGTTATCAGCGAGGTCTTCAAAGTGACTAGTCACCAACTCAAGCTATTTCATGAGAGCCCTCAAGTGAAGGAGGAGCCTGTGGCAGACCTCGCTTTGGTCTTGCTAACTTTATGTGATGATGTGCCTTGAATGACACTTGAGAAGTTTCCATTTCCATTATTTTCTATGTTGTCTCTTTGATTGCATTTCATTGCATGCTTACATTGAGGACAATGGGCACTTTAAGTGTGGCGGAAGGATTTACAAAATCTGTTTTATCTGTTTTCTGTTTTATGCACAAACCTCTCGTTTGTTGTATTTGTTTTGTTTTATTGTTTTTATGTTTTTACTATTTTTACATACATAAAATAAAAATAAAAAAGATTTTGTAGTAGTTGTTTTCTATTTTGTTGAATTTAGGCACTTTTAATGTTTTTCATCGCATTTCTAACTTGTATAAATTGTGAGAAATGTATCAAATTTTGTTGGATTGAGAGGTTTTATGCTTGATGTGAATCGTTGTTGCAATTGTTGAAGTGATAAGTATGCTTGGAAAATAAAATTTAAGGTGGATCATGTGTGATTGAATTAGGCCTTGTGAGTATTTCGGCATTTGTCGATGAATCGTATTATTCCATTCATATTCTTTCATGTGTGATTTCACCCTTATGCTAGATTACTCTAGGTTTTTCCTTGTCTCTCTTGTCATTCCTTGTTACGCATGCATTGATTGAGATGATTTAGGCCTTCTTTCTTTTAGCTATTAGCCAAATAAACCTACGTTGCATTGATATCCATTGTCACCCTTTTTGAGCCTTTAACCTTTTTTCTTTCTTGTGTATCTCATTACAAGCCAAAACGTGGAAAACCATGTTATCCTAACTTTAGGAAGAAAAGGGACCTAGGAATTGTTTTTGAAGTGGGTTTCAAACAAGTGTAGGGGATTTGTAGTTTGTTTTTATTTGAAAGAAAAGAAAAAGAAATGAAAAAAAAATATAGAGTATAAAAAGCAAAAGTTCAAAGAAAAAATGTAAAAAGAAAAAAGAAAAAAAGTACAAGAAAAGAAAAAGAAAAAAATTACAATAAAAGTGTGTTGTGGTTCATTTTCATCCTTGTAAGTTCTTTTTATTTTAATTTTGTTGTTCTCCACCTTGTTTCTTTGTTTCTACCCTCTTTTTACTTGTTGGCTTACTCCCCATTGCCCATCTTTTCTCTTAGTTTTAAATATCCTTCTCTTATCCACCTTTACATAAACAATACATTTAAACCAATAAAAGCCCTTTTGATCTTTTGATGCATGTGTATTTCAAGTTGAATGAATTAGAGTCTTATCAAAATTTGGATGTGCTAGTTACATGTGGTGCTTGAGTGTAAACACAAACTCATACACATTTGATGAGGTTGAGTGTTGTTCTTTGAGAGATTTATATCACCTTCGTACATTCTTAATTTTAACTTCACTTTTTTTTCACTTTGTACTTTTTGATCATGTGTTCATGGATTGCTTGTTACCGTGATATCATTCTTCCATTTTCCATCTTTCTCACTTTTGTGCATTATTAGGATCCATTGAAAAATGTGTGTGCTTTGTTCATACCTTTCTTTTAGTTTGTGGTTTATTCTAGTTTGATTCTTTTTCTCTTAATCTTTCTTTTAGTTTTGCCCAGGAGTGCAAAAAATAAAGTGGGGGGGAATTCGATTGACCATTTTTAGTTTAGTATTTTCCTATTCTTCTTAGCTTATTTGACTTTTCTTGGATTCTTATTTTCTCATTTTACTTCACCTATCTTCCTTATGCAGGACCTAGAAGATTCTACAGAACTCAAAATGGAGCATATAAGTAGTCCTTGAAAAGCTAAGGAAAATAGATACAATTTTGTCAAAAAAATAAGCTTGGGCCAATGTTGCGAACACGGCAAGTGCACCGTTCATTTCAAGTAATAAAGTGGGTAAGTAAGTATTGTCTCCACAGGGATTGGTGTGAAATCACAGTAATTAGTAGTCTAAGCAATTGGAAAAGAAAAAGAAAATGTTTTAAAGAATTGTTATTGAGTGGTTGAATGTTTGAATAAGAGCAAAAATTAAAAGAAGTAAATGCAGTAAAATAAAGAAAGAGTTGTAACCAATGGACAGAATAATTATGGTCAAGACGCAATTCCCTTTGTTCCCTACCTCTTTCACTTAATTGGTTATCGAGTTTGATTGTTTCTGATTGCTCAGAGAATAAATCTTTCCTAATTTAGTTAACCCCTAATCCCTTAGTGAATTAACCCTTTAACCTGAATCAAAAACCTAATCCCTTAGTGAATTCTATCAAGTTAAGCATTTAAAAGACTATATTATAAGTTTCTGCAATCATGCATCCCTATCCCTAGGCAATGAACAATTGTTATCTTACTTGGGTCAGAAATTAGAATCCCAACATCCCTATTGCAAATCCTAACCCTAAGCACTTAAGTAGAATGGCCAATTCTAAGTAAGAATAAACAATTGAGAATAGAGTAAAATAAAACAATCATAACAATCTCATTCAATACCAGTCAAGTTACAGAGGAGTTCACATCAGTTCTTGGCCTAACCACAATACAAAATTTAGCCTGACATAGGCTTCAAGAACACCAAAGTTATTGAATAAAACATTATTCTACAGTAACCTAGCTTTGATTCTTGACTTCCAATGGTTTCCAAGCCCTTGAATGGTGTCTAATGGTGTGTAGAGTCCCCCCTTTCTTCAGTCCAGAAGCCTTTCTTTTATAGATTGGTTTAATTAGAGTAACAAAGCCCGTGTTTTCGTGAAATTTCGAACCATATCTTTTTAAATAAGGCAACAGCGTCTCCGCCGCGCTGATGGCGCGAGAACCCGCGCTGATTGCGCGGCTAGCACGAATGAGAACTGCCTCCAGACCTTGTGGCGCAGACAGCGCGAACTGTGGCGCGGATCGCACGAACCTTGCGGTTTGATGGCGCTACTGGCGTGAACGTCCATGCTATTCGCGTGGAGTCTTCAAACTAGGCTCTGTATTTTTCATGTGGCGCGACTCGCGTGGGATATGGCGCAATCCGCGCGAGACCTTCAGCTTGGTTTTCTTCTTTCTTTGCTTGATCCTCCTCTTTTTGACCCTGAAATCATAACTTTGGTAATAAAATGAGATATAATTAAATATAAATAACAAACTAACTTATTCTAACCTAATTCCTAATGATTTAATTGAAATATAACCTAAAACTAGCCTAAAACTAAGATGTGTTGGCAACACATCAGCCAATTTTGTCAGTTTGAGGGTCAAATTAGGCTTGGAAGTCAAAACCTGTTCATTTGAGTTTGGGGTCGCAAGTTTGGGTTTTGATTGATATAATTAGCATAATTAGTTAGTTTAGATGGCCCTAATCAGAGCTCATCCCTTCATTTTGTTTCATCACTATATATTAGTGTAGCTAGGAGTTACTTCAAGAGGAACAAACAGAATTTCTAGCTTCTTGTACAAAATTTCAGAATTAAAATATTTTCTCTCTTTTTCTCTCAATTGTTCTTCATTTTTCTTCTTCCTTTCATCTTTGTCTTATATTTTCTTACACAAATTTCGTGGTTCTTCCACTGATGATGATCATGGAAAGCTAAAAATCAATCAATCCAAGGATGCAGTAAAATTTGAGTTCTAGTTTGGTATTTTAATTTCTGTGTGAATGTTCATCTTCTTCTTCAATCCTCTTTTCAATTTTCATGATTATGAATATGTTTAGGATTGAAAACGGATTAGGTTATGGGTTTATTTCCTAATTTTGGATTTTAATCACAGATTGTTTTGATAATATTTCAATTTAGTTTGTGATTTCAATTGATTTAGAAGTTAATTCGATTGAACTGCTTCTAATAATATTGAATGAACCTTCATAATGTGATTATTATCTGAGAACTATGATAATTTGCATTGCTTGGTTTGGTGAATTGGATTGATATTCTTGAATCTATTTTACAACATCTTTTATTATTTCTGTTAGTTTCTACATTTTTCTTCAATTCTTGTTTGTGTTTCTGCAATTTTTATTCACTGTTTGCGAACTGTTCGATAAATCCCCTTACTATTTATAAGTGGATTAAGTCAGGAACCAAACTGGACTGTATCTCTGAGTCGACCTAAGTTAATCTCGTGCTACATAATTATCTTATTTTTATTTGTTTTGTAGCGGTTAGATAGTCACTATCAATCATCCAATACTTACTAGGTAACATCTTGATCTTATGTGTTAATATTATCCAAGAGTCCATATAACTTTAACATGTTTATATTACTAATATATTCAGTGTCCAATATGTTGTAATAAAACAAGCATCCAAACCATTTATGAAAACCAATACCAAAGTAATGTATGTTTTACACATTCAAAAGGACAATAACTAACTTACATAATGTCTCATATTCTATTAGTTAACATCCATATGATTACCTTGAATGTGGAAGCATTTCGAGGTTGACTCTTGTGCTAAAATATTGCATTATTTGATTTTCCCTCTTGATGTTTGATTTGAAATTTCACTAATATTTGAATTTCAAGTTGTGTGCTCTTATAGAAAAAAAAGAAAAAGAAAAGTAATAATGCAAGAGCCACAATAGTATAAGTAATGGAAGTAAAGAATGTGTTGGAGGAAAAAATTATTGTACCTTTTGTCCCTTTTCTCTCTCCTCCTACACTGCCACATAGCAAGATCGATAGTTGTGAGACAACGGTCATTTCAAAAGATGACTCTAATCTTGTAACAAATATTTCACTTAAGTCTTTCAAAAGAGTCTCAAAGCTCAGCACAAAATGCATACTGCAATCAATTTTCTTAAGTGTTGAAACTCTGTCAAAATTGAACACCAGAACTTAGAAAAAGTTTATTTTTGCTTTGCAAAGTTATTTGTATTCAAGCTTAATTGTGTATCCTCTCTTTTAAAGTTTTGAATATTGTATTTATTCAAACTATTGTTGGAAAGTTAGGAGTGACTTAGTGATCAAAGAATAATTGGGTGTTTCTTAATCTTAGGTGGAGATTAAGGGTGAGCCAGAAGTAGCCTAGAGAATACTTGTTGTATCCATAAGTGACATGATAAAAACTAGTTTGCGATTAGTAAAACCCTTCAACGATTTGAAGGAGAACTAAATGTAACTCAAGAGTTTGAGTGAACTACTATAAACCTTGTGTTTTTATCTTAAGTTACTTCTTTCTTGCTTTGGATGCACAAGTGTGTGAAAATAAATATAATAAATGAAATATAAAATTTGAAATATGAATATTTCAAATTAAATAAATATTAAATACTAAAAATCTATTTATTTATACGTCATCTATTAATTAATATAAAAGATATAGAATATCTATCTGTATATCTATATAGATAGATATAATTTATTAATAATTAAAATTTGACGCTCCTATGTAGAGTAAACATTTTGAACTTGTGGTTAAACTTGATTTGTGAAAATCTCCATCATGCGAAAAAAGCGTTAAGTTTTATCTAACACATTGTTCAATCCCCCTTCTAATGTTTACTTGTATTTCACATAATTGAGTTAAATTACCATGGTCGATTCTCAATTACTTTGTTCAAATGTATGTGGGCCAATACAACTACTCGCGCACGAATTGTGACTAATTATCTAGGATTTATATCAATAATTTTTGCTCACTTAATACACACTAGTGATAATGCGATTATGAGTCGTAATCCAAGTTTCAAAAGCTCAAATGGTTTATCATGTAGAAGACAAGTTAGATAAAAAAAAAATGGAACATACCCATACATCTAAAGTCACGAGACTTATACCACATGGGTGAAGATGATGTTGTCATTTATTAGCTATGAGGAAGATGAAGATATAGAATCAAGAAGAATGAAGAATGCAAGTTTTGATGTTTTACATGCCCACTCAATTGATGGCATTTGTAAATTCTTGCTTAAGCTTGGTTCAAGTGGTTAAAGCTTCATAATCCTCACTAACCTTGATTAATTTATGCATTCATACATACATTTCATCATGTTTAATCATATGGTAATAAGTATTTAGATATAAATTCATAAAGACAATTAGATTTTTATAAAAATTGTATTTCACTGTTTTAATCGATTACATATATAATATAATTGATTAAATGCATGTGTATGACTCTGCATATTGCCTTATGAACATTTTAATCGATTATCATTGATTTGTAATCGATTAAATGATCTTAACACATAAATGGACGTTATCTGTGATAATCGATTACTTCACGGAATAATCGATTATCTGAGTCTCTGCATATTTTACAAAAGCATTTTATCTGGTTTAATTGATTACCAGATATTCATAATCGATTAAATATGCATTGATGTGTTTTTAACTTGGTCTGTGTTAATCGATTACACATGTGTATTAGAAAACTCAGGTCATCTGGAATAATCGATTACAAGATGACTTAATCGATTGTTTTGTTCATAACATATTTCCAGATTTCTGATGAACACTTTAATCGATTATCTGGTTAAAATAATCGATTACATCAGTAAAAATAATCGATTACTTTGACGAAATAATCGATTACAGTTAGTTAAGTCTATTTTTTTATAAATAGAACAGCTTGGACTGAGTTTTAATAACAAGTATTTTGTGAAATATTCGTACAAGCCTTGAGAAAAACACTTTCTAGGGTTCTTAAAACACAAAGGAAAAAGGGAGAAGAGAAAATCAAAGATGCTAAGTGTCATGGAGTTTTACATGATTTGTTAGTCATCATTCACATGGTGTGAAGAGTTGTTCAAGCTTTCTGGTTAAAGAAGTCATCAAGAAAGAGTATTTGCATACATTCTCAGTTTGATTAGATCATTCATTTCATTGAATTTACTGAGGATTATGAGGTGATATCTTTCTTGAAGTTTAAGCTTGGTTATTTTGTTTGATATTTTGTGTTGTATTTGTGTTGAATGTTCATATAACAAATTGTAATCTTTACAGCTTTTTCTAGAAGGGTTTCTAGAGGGTAGAACAAAGAGGGGATCTCTGGTTCTAGATCTTTTGAAAAGTCTATAGGGTATAGATTTTGAATTTTGCCTAGGAAGGGTAAAAGAGATCATTGTAAGCTTGTAAAGAACTTATATTTGTTATAGTGGAACTCTGACCAAGATTTGGTTAGAAGAAAATTGGATGTAGCCTCCGAGGTTGAGAGGTGAACCAGTATAAATCTTGTATGATTTAATATTTCTGTTTATGTTCATAGTATTCTTGAAGTATTAGTTTTGCTCACATCACAATATTGGTCACAGTACAAGAGAGGTTTGATTGGTGAAAAAAAAATTGTTTTCTTTGCTGTTTTAAAAGATATGATCCTTCTTGAAAGTCTTCCGCTGTTACATTTTTGAAAGGAAATTTTTTAAAACTATGAGGAAAAACCAATTCACCCCCCTCTTGGTTATTTGCATAAGTGTTCATTATATTTTCATCATTTTCCATGGAGGTGAGCCATTTGAGCATCAAACTTTGGAAATATTATTTCCACATGGGAAAAAGAATATACATTTAGCAAGGTCTTGTTTTTAATTGTCATTTTCTTTATTAATTTGTCATTTTATTTACTAATTGTCATTTATCATCATTATTATTTATGTTGTTTATTAAATTGGTGTTTGACTTGCACTAATTTTATTGTTTCTTAGGATCTTTGAAGATGAAGAAACTTTTCACCAAGAAGACTAGTGCAGTACCACATAAGACCAAGAATGGCTCTTTTAGCCAAGTCCCAGCCACTCCTAATAGTAGTAATTCTCAACCTTCATATCCACATGCAACTCATCATAATACGATGCTCCCACCTTTACCTAATAAAAATAATCCTAGTAGGTCTTCTTAATAATTACTAATATTTAAAGTTACATTTAAGTACAACACCTTAGTAATTGATTTATAATATTTATTGGTTGTTAGGAACTATGAAGAAGCCAACAACCTTAAGAAGAATATCCTAACACCTCTGGTGCATGCTCATCATCCCCAACCTAGTATTGAACCTCCACCCCCACCTCCACATTAGTCTAGTACATTACTTTCACCTGCATCTCAACCTAGTAAGATATCTCAAGTCACACTTTAATTTGGTACTCAATATTCAATTGCATTAATTGCGTGGAATATATTTCTTAACTTATATTGTTTTATTGCTTTCTAGAAACCCTAAAGATGAGGCTCTTTTCCACCAACAAGACTAACTCTACACCTCAATAAAATCTTCAATCTCCACTTGAATCTTAGTTTTATTCTCAACCTACACATGCATCTCAATCTCATACTTATCCCACACATGCATCTGAGTTTGATTCTCAGCCTACACGTGCATCTTAATCTAATACTTAGCATGTACATGCATCTCAGCCTGATTTTTAGCTCGTACAAGATTCTTAACCTATACCTGCATCTCATACTCATTTTCAACCTACAAATGTTGTTGAACCAGAGTTCATTTTTGATAGTGAAGATGAAGAAATTGAAATGCAATAATCGCAACTTGCAGCTCGTAAGAGAGCCTAGATTGTTTATGTGATTGGTAAGCACTTTACAAGAGTATTGCATGGTTTTGGATTGAAGGAGTGTTAAACACTTTAAAAGAGTATTGTATGGTTTTACAGACTTTATGCAAATTATGGTTTGCTGTCAAATTTGATTTATTATTGAAAAGTATTTGTATTTCCTGTCATATAGTTTTCTATACAATTCATTTACTTGTATTTCTTAATCTCTTCCATTATAAGTGTGAACTTTGCACACCTTTGTTTTTGGTCTTAGTACTTATATATAATTATATTGTTGTTTTTCTAGTATATTTGATCATTTGGTCTTTATCTCCAACTGAAACAATTGTTGGGGAATGGAATGATGATGACCAAGCAATTGTAGATAGTAGAGAATTGTTCAATAGGTTCTTGGGTCACCTTGCAAGAGACTATATTTCATATCTTACCAGTTGGAAGAAGATTCCTAAAGACTATAAGCAAAAAGTACTTAAGGACATGATTCAAACAAGTGATGTATGTGTTTTACTTACACTATAATATAAATTGTACTACAAATTGTTGTTAACTTTAATTGTCAAATAATTTGAAGGCTAAGTTTGAAGTTGAACATACTCTTCACATAACTTGTGTCTTCAATTCACTTAACACAAAATGGAGACGGCATCATCAAGAATTATGGGAACAAAGGGATGATGGCACCTGTAATAGAGATCAATTGATTGCAATGGTCCCAAGAGGATTAAATAAGGATCAATGGACATCTTTTGTTGACTATCATCTAGATCGAAAAACTGAGGTAAAATTAATTTTTTATTCATCTACTTAGATTTACAAATTTTTTTGTGTTCACGATTAGGAAAAAGCCCAAAAAAATAAAGACAATAGAAAGAAGCATAACCGCAAGAAGCAAAAGATGGTAGCCTACACTTCTTACTTTTTAATAATGAAATTATTCCTTTTCTTTTTACGTATAATTTTTAATTTTGTAGGAATTGGAGTGTAGTCGCAAAGTTAGTAAGGGAGAAATATGAATAGCAACCCACAAACATGCAAATGGAGAATTTGTGAATGACATGGCTAAATTGGTTAAGTTCAATTCCATTCATTTGTTTCTTTTTTTGTGTTCTTTGTAGAAAAAAAATGAAGCATATGAATCAAATGGAAGTGTTTCAAAAGACATATCAAGTAAAGATTCCTTAGCTCAGGTTCTAAAAAGTTAAGAACATTGTGGACGTGTTTAGAGTGTAATGTTTTCAAACTTAAAAGAGGGTTAATGTAGAAAAGAAAAAGGAAAGGGTTATGTGTAATTACACAAAACCTTAGGAGATGTTGTTGTAAGTTGTTGTTTTTCTTTAAAAAATTGTGTTAATCTGATTATAAATCTCTTTTTTATAAAAAAAAAGAAAGAAAAAGCACTTATGTAATTGAATTCTTTTTTTAATGAATGGATTTTTGAGGCCCAAAAATGAAAATTATATTAGAATCCTTCTTTTCACTTCCTGCACCACACATTTTTCTTCCTGCACCTCCTAAAGACTCCAACGGACAAAAATTCCCCTCTCACTAGTCGGGATGGCTTTGGCTCTCCCTATCACTGTGAAAGACAGGCCAGATATAGTTACGAGTATAAAAAGAGGCAAACTCACAATTTAATACTCATCCTTATCCTCGTTGGATTTTATCGGGTTCGGGTATACCCGCATGTAATTCATTATACTCTTTTTTATAATTTTAATTTACTTATATATTTTAAATAAATTATATATTAATCATTTAATTATATTTTAATTCAAACAATATATAAATATAATGAATAACAAAGAAATTAAAGATAAAAATTAAGAATTAAATTATATTTTTAGTTAAATGCATATTTTTATGTTTGTTATTTAATTATTTAATTGTTAAGCTAATTGATTTATATTTGAAAAAATTATAATAATAAAATCTTTAATATATATTATGTGTATATATGTGTGTGTGTGTGTGCGCGCGCGCGTGTGTGTGCGTGTATGTGTGTGTGCGTACACGTACGCGCATGTGTGTGTGATATGTCAAAAAAATTTATAAAAAAATGTATTGGTGGAGGATATGGGTATAATTAGATACCCATCCCTGTAAAATATGGGAACACTTCACACTTAACCAAGAGGGGGGTGAATTGGTTAGGCTTGGTAATTTAAAAATTTTCTTGATCAAAATTAGAGTTTTGTCCTTTTGGATCTTTATCACTTTTGAAACCAAGAACCTTTATTCAATCCAAAGTTCAACCCAAGATATGTAATACCTCAAGAACTTGGTTGATAACAAGAACTCAACAAGAACTCACAAACAAGAAAGATAAAATATAGCAAATAGGTAGAATATGAACAACACACAAAGATTTATACTGGTTCACTTCAAAGACTATGAAGCTATGCACCGGTCGCTCAAGTAATAAAGTGATAAGAAAGATATCGTTCCCACGAGGATTGTTTGACCAATTAAACTATAAATCGTATCTATAGGTTGGAGAACAAAAGATTTGGGAGAAATGGGTGTGGTGTGTGTATGATAACTAAAAGTAAACCTAATTATAAACACAAAGTATTATAAGCAAGAAATTAAGATAGTACCAATACGTAAACTAATGTAGCTAGGGCAACCCACACTCAATACGCCTGACATTCTTACATGGATTGTTTACTACATTCATCTATACCAGTTACTCAATTCATGCATCCTCATTCAATAATAGTTAAGCCCTAATCCCTTAGTGACATTAACCCTTTAACCCTTTTCAACACCCTAATCCCTTAGTAACATTTATTAGGTTAAGCATTAAGTGATGCACTAGAAAGGATTGCAAGCATACATCCCTATCCCTAGGTGATGTAAAGCAAGTTACCACACTTAGTTCCAAGACTAAAGCCCCAATATCCCTATTGTGAACCCTAGCTCTGAGCTCTCAAATAGATTGATCAGGTCTAAGAAAGAGATGAAGATATTCAAGCAAAGTGCAGTAAAATAACTTGGCATTAATGAATAATAACATTCAACCCAATCCAAATGAAAGTTACATTGAGTATTTGGCCCTACTACAAAAGGAAACTAGCCAAACCTAGTCATGGATGGCCTTGGTACAACAAAAAGAAGCATGCTCCGCTGAGAAGCAAGCAAGGAGAGGAAGGGAAGAGGGAAGAAAACCCAAACCCTAGAATCAGCTCCCAAGCTCTTCTTTCTCTTCCTTTGGTGAAGATTTAGTCCAAAAGTCCTTCAAACTGAAGTAGCCTCTGCTATTCATACTTGGGTAAGTGAAATCCCAAGTTTAGCCCTTGACAGCTTTAATTATGCAGCTTCTGTCGACCTGTGGTGCCCTTGGCGCGAGGCTGGCGCTGATAGCGCTGAGGCCCAGAGATGGTGGCGCTCTTGGCGCTCCTGGCGCCATCTTGCAGAGATCATGGCGCTCCTGGCGCTAGCTTGGCGCTGATGGTGCCAGGTTCCAGAATGACAGCGCCCATGGCAGGGATTTGGCGCGGATGGCGCCACTTAAATCCAGCTAGCGCTGGTAGCGCGGCGGTTGGCGTGAATCGCGCCACAACCTCTCTTCATCTCTTTTGCTCAAATTCACCTGCTAAATACTTCAATCTTGACCAAAATACATCATTGAAGCACATGAGTCACATTTATACCAATTGGAAGCTTTTTATCATAGAAAATGATGCATTTAATGATTTAATTGAGCTTGGAAACGTCATGTGCTAGGCACATATTGTAACGCCTCTCTTTACTCTCTCGTGCTTGATTGATTTTAGGTGAAATTTCGTGTCCACTTTGTATTAGAATCATGTTATTTATAAATTTTACAGAAATTTTTTTTTTCGTTTTGCTTGCAAGTTTCATGGTTCGTTCGTAACGTAAACGCTTCTCCCCCACTACGGTTCAATTATGATAAATAGATACAGTCCATATTACAGTCCAAATACACGTCCAAAAATATACAGACTATCTAGTTTTAATATAAGTTACACAGAAACAAAATACACACCAAACACAAAATTACAATTCATCAATCTTCCTCATCACATCTTCTTCAATATCATCCATAGCTTATGCTTCACTGTTTCCCTGTTCGCCCAAATGAATTGGGGTCATCACAGGTGTCAACCATAGACACAAATAGGGGTAAGTATATGATAAACATAGTTTGAATAAAACATATATAAACACAGATGAATAAAGCCTTATTTATAACAAGACCGCACAACAGATCCAAATATACAGAATATCATACATACCCATCATGTGATGCATGAGATGAATGCTTATCTTTTTATATGATGCATGACTGAGATCTCAGCTTATCATAAAATGGTACCATAATCAACATAGTTTCACCCACTCTAGTGAAACCTCCCTCCACTCTGAGGGGTTATAGTCAAAATAGTTTCACCCACTCTAGTGAAACCTCCCTCCACTCTGAGGGGTTAAATGCAGATGAAATATGTAATGGCTTGCTTTTATTTTTATTTACTTTTCACCATTTATTTTATTTCTCAAATTCTCATATCAGCTAGTTCCACCCACTCTAGTGGAATACATCTCAAAGCTCAACATCTTTGACAACTCAAGGCATATATTTGTTAAACAACAAGTCAATCTTCTTTCAATCATCACATAAAGCTTTACATAACAATCATACTTCAACTTCATAAATTATTCACAAACAAGTCATAGTTCATCAAACACATGGTGAATTCCATAGGAAACACTCAGCAACACATGAAATAATACATAACTTTTCATTCAACCATGCAAATATAATTCAAATCCAACCATAAAGATTCAATCCAACAACTCTTAAACATATTTCATTCATTATGGCAAATTATCGAACACATGGTGTGCAAGCTTCAATTCATAGAATACTTTAAAGAAAACTACTTAAATATTA
>PYAF01000089.1:27304-90870 GCA_007407185.1 Glycine tomentella
CTTCTTTTATAAGGTGCTAAGCTTAAAAATATCCAAGGATGATGATTACTAACTTTCCATGTGGTTAGTTTTTCATTGGCTAGCCATTCTTCATGTTCCAAGTGGCCTAAATCATGAAAATTCCACACTTTTCCTTGGCTGTCTTGTTTTGCACGTGCATCTCCTCCTTGCCCAAGCTTGTTTACGGTTCCTACTTAATAGTGGGTATTAAGGAAGTGCAAATATCTTAGCTTGCTTTCTAGTTGGTTTTCTCCCATTGGCTAAAGCTTTTGCATTGTACAAGTGTCCTAATTTTCTCAAGCTCTCCTTGATTGTATACGTGCAATGCTTGGCTTAGAGGGTAAGTTTCACCAATTTTTGTGGATGGAAGGATTTTGTGTTTTTCCTTCATTCTTAAATTTTCCCAAAACCCGTTTCTATAAAATAATTATTCTGGGTTTGTTAACCGTTGGATTTCCTTAAAATTTTAAAGATATACTCTTATCTCACATATATAACTTTTGACCGTTGGGATTTTTGAAATAATGCTTAGAACTGTCCACGTGTTTTTCTAAGGAAACAAGATAAAAATCTACTTAAAATTAAATTTTCACCCTACAAGTGGACCAATAGCAAATTTCCAAGCGTCTTAAACATCCATGTGGTCATTCTTGAATGTTCCTAAAGCTTTCCTCCCTTGATATTGTATCATACAGCCAATGCTTGATCTCAGATAACCTATTCCACAAATTTTCCTTTTATTCCATGTAATAGCAATTTTCTAAGTTCTTATTGGTCCAATTTGTCTTGAATTATTAAAATTACTAAACTAACTTATTTAGGCAACCTATTCCTCCCATAATTAAGAGAAAACTCCACATATTTTGTCCATGCTTTTCTCATAATTTTCTGATACCTAGGATAGTCTAGATTAAGCTCTTTTTAACCTATCTTCCAAAATTCATAGAAATTCTATTTTAGGGTTCTCTACCCTCTGATAATTTGTTGTCTAAAAGTATTTTATTCTATGCTCAGGTTCCCATTAATTTCTGAGGTCATCTTGGTCAGTTTTGACTTAGGGGCATTTTGGTAATTTTACTCCTCACCCTAGGGTAAAATCGTCATTTAAAAAAATGTTCACGATATCTCTGAAATTGTTACCCTGGAGGTATTCTTGGTCGTTTTCAAAACATCCAAGGGTATTTATAAGATTTCCTCTTTAAAATATTTGGCTAAACTACCTAGGGGTATTTTGGTCATTTACCAAAATATCCAAGGGTATTTGCGTCATTTCTCCCAAATCTTTATACTGCCTCTGATCAACATTTTATCCTGGTAGTTGTCTATGCTTCCAAAATTTTGGGGTGTTACACATATCAAGCTACATCCAGTTTTCTTCCACTCAACACTAGAATGGAGTTCCACTATTGTAAATTTCAGTTCTTACAAGTTATTACAAAGCCTCTCTTTATCAATCCTAGATAAAGTTCAGAAATCTAAAATATTATTAGATTCTTAGAGACAACACACTGAGAACACTAATCAGCAATTCCCCTATAGAAACTCTATCTAGATTACAAGCAAGAAACTCATTTACAATAGACAAACCAAAACCAAAATTCAAAACATAATTACAACTTCAAAGATTAAGGAAAGAAGTCACCTGATGATCCAATGAACAATATGCATATGAATGATTTCACCAGGTAGAAGAATGATTGTAATCTTAGAACATCACTTTTCCTTAAGCTTTTAAAAAGAAAATCTTGCTTCACTAATCCCTCAAAAACCCATAAGTGTTTTGTGAAAGCAAGAACTCAATGAACCCAGAAAAACCACTACAAGAATGTTTAGAAAGCCTTAGAATGCTCAGTGTACGAATTGATCAAGTTGCTAAAATAGCTGAGCATGGGTTCTATTTATAACAAGCTTTCTAACCGTCAGTAATCGATTACATACACTCTTGTGATCGATTAATTCGCATATGTAATTGATTATTTCAAGACTATAATCGATTATACTGTTCAATAGATGTTCTGGGTTTGAGCAACGAATAGAATAATCGATTATCCCGTCTGGTAATCGATTAAGACAACAAGCTCCTATTTTTGAAATACACTATGTAATTGATTACAGATTATGGTAATCGATTAAGTCAGGAAGCTTAATAAAACACTTTGTACTATGTAATCAATTACTACCTTTGGTAATCGATTAATGCAGCAAAACATGTTAATCATAGGCACATAATGTAATCGATTACTATCTGTGGTAATCGATTAAGACAGAGAGATGATATTTCCTATTTAGCCTATGTAATCGATTACTAATTGTTGGTAATCGATTAAAGTATTCATTATATCAGTTTATACGAAATTATAGGTAAAATAATCGATTAATCCGATACGTAATCGATTACATTGTTCTTGAAAGGTTTTCCAGAAGGCACAAAGAACAAAATAATCGATTCTTATCTTAGTGTAATCGATTAAATCAGTAAGAACTTATTTTTCCAAAAACTTAGATTTAAACTTGCCTAATTTACCAAATGCTTGTATATATTAAAACTCAATTCATTAACTAAATGAATGATATGAATGCTATGCACATGGATCATCAGAAAATACTTCTTCCTTTTACATTAATCACAAATTGATCTCCAAGACTTCAAAGCATGTTGAAAGCACAAAACCAAGCTTGATCCATTGTTCATTCTTCAACTGATTCTTCTTTTAAATCAACAATCTCCCCCTTTTTGGCTTTAAACATGCCAAATCTTCAGTTGATTGATCAGTAAGGCTTGGAGTTTAATTATTTGAATCAATTTTGAAGAACCTCAAGCTTTGCAAACTTGAAAAATTTTCAAATGCTTTTGCCAAGAACAAGTGTTAAAACCATTTGTGATCCAAGTATCATTCATCTACAAGTCATATGTATTAGTTGGCTTCCTTTGATCATCACAACTCCCCCTAAATTTTAGCATTCATTTTTTGACACAAAATGAAACATAAAACAGGGGCAAACAGAGTATAATCCAGGGTATACTTAATCAAGCAATACTCCCCCTTAATCAAGCATTTATCCCCCTATTTGGCTTGTTAAAAGTCAAAAATAGATAAGGCACAACGGATAATGAATGAAAACCATTAGATTAAACATGGAAAGCCAATACACATGGAGAATTGAAAGTGTTCAGAATTTTAAAAAACATAAAAAACTAAAAACTGAAAACAAACAACATAAATTTAAAATTCTACAGAGGCATTGTCATTCATATTTGCTTCTATTGAGTCTAATCTCTCCCTAATATCCTCTAAATCCTCATGAGTTTCAGCCTTGAAATCCTGTTGGATTTTCAGCATAATGTTCATCTTCTCCAACATCAAGGACTCAAACTCAGAATAAGCAGGCTGTTGAGGCTACCTTTCCTTATCTTCTAAATCAGCAGCCACTTGATCTTCAACAACAGCAGCAGCAGCAGCTTGGCCAGCCATAATCCATCCATCTGGAGTTTTCCTCATGCCCATCTTGGTGAGATGCTTCTCCTTGATTAGGCTGTTGGATGAATTGGTATTATCAACCACTTCATTTTCAACATTGTTGCGTCAAAAACTTGATGTGTAACTCACGGCAAGTGCACCGATCGTTCAAGTAATAAAATGATAAATAGAGTATCGTCTCCACGAGGATTGAGGCACTAATTTATTCGTAACTATTATCTTTAAATTGGAAGAAATAAAAATAAAATAATTTGTTTGTAATTTTTGTTGTGAATTGAATAAATTAAAATAACAGAAATAAATTGCAATTAAAATTAAAGATAAGATTGATGATGGTTTCAGAATTTATGAAGAAGAATTGTGGTGAAAGCGCAATCACCTCTGTTCCCTACTCATGTAATTGAATGGATAATTAATATCACTTAATATAATTGCTCAAAGATATGCCTTATATAATTAGTTAAACCCTGATTTCTCGGTCATTTTAACCCTTTAATCCTAATCAAGAATTCTAATCTCTTAGCAACCCCTTTTCAGATTAAGCTTTAAGTTGGCATACTATGCTTTGCAATCCTTCATCCCTATCCCTAGGTAATGTCAAACTGTTACTTTACCGCTTTCAAAAACTAAAACCCCAATATTCCTATTGTGAATTCTAGCCCTCAGAACCCCTAATAGATTGATCAAGTCTATCAATGGCAATCAGAATTAAAGAACAAGATAAAGTGAAACAATTATAAAGAGCTTCATTAATATCAATTCAATCCTCACAAGAGTTCACATTGGCTTATGGCCTCACCACAATCAAAGAGGAATTAGCCAGACATGGTTATGTCTAGCTCAATACAATGATGATAAAATAGATGAGAAAGAATACAAAGCAGAAGAGTAATCAAACCCCTCAATCTTGGCTTTCTTCTCGATCCTCCTCCGTTCTTGATCTCCTTCAATGCCTCCTTTTTATGTTTCTGTCTCTGTGTGTGTATCTGTGTGTTTTTGTAAAACGTCCTATTACTTCCCTATTTATAGCCAAGTTTGTAAAACCCTGATATCTTTTCTTCTTATCCTATCTTTTAAGCTGATTTTGAATTTCCAGAATTGCTTGGCTCTTTATTTTGCTTCTTTTCTTCTATTTCTTGCTCCTAGACATTAAAATAATAATAATTAATAATAAAATTAATGATAAAACAATTTATATCTATTTTAAGCCTTTATTTGATATTTTATGTTTAATTTCTTAATTATTTTATCCTAAAAACTACATATGCTAGCAACATATCAAATAATTCTCAGATTTAGATATTGTTGTCCTCAGCAATAAAATAAAATATTATTGCAATGGAAACTATATTCAACAATCAAACATTTAATCACATACACAATCTCAGAACTATTCTGTTAAATGCAATTGAGTTCCACATGAAAATTTCAAGAATACTTATCAATTCCATCAACATAGAACCTTAACTTGTATACCCCTTACCAAGAAAGATAATTCACTCATCACTCAAGTGTTTAGGGTAATTGTAATCTCTCAATTCCTCCAAAGCTATAATACTACCATAAGCTTGATCATATTCTCAAGTTCCTGAAAATAAGAAACATAAATACATGCACAGTTGATCAAAAGGTCTTTATAAGGTTGTAACTTGGCCTGGCTTAGAGGTAGGAATATTTGGAAAGTAGCTAAATATCATTGAGATTGGAACATTGATCTTCTTTAGACTCAATTATATCTCAATTTGGAATTAGTTCTCCACTACTTCTTTTTATTCATACTTTTTCATAATTTCTTTCTTTTCCTCCTTTTGTATTTCCTTCCTTTCTTTTCTTCTTTGAACTTATTTGGAGACAGTTCTTTTCTTTCCTTCTTCATTTGACTTTTAGTAGAATTCACTTTGATCACTTTCGTCTCGTTTTCAATCAATCAAACATTCCAATCTCAAGAGAGGCAAGTCAATGAGTATGGTTCAAACAGTTCATCAGGTATTTGAATAGAAAAGTCTCAAGCTCAAAAAGGTTAACAATGGAAGAATTTTTCAGGTAAGCTAATTTGGCCATGGCTAAAAGAATAAAATGCCTTTATCATATCAACTATGCAAATATTGTAGAGAAACAAAGCAAGTTCTAGAGTTTTATTTACAGTGAGGTCACTCTAACAAGAAAATTTTCTGTATACGCTCAATCCTCACAAGTTATGGTATCAGCCTAGATTCTGTTGATTTCCTATCAAGTATCCTATTCTTTTCCACGATGTACTTCAATCACAAAAACAAGCCTAGTTCTAATCATGTCCACTGTAATTCTATACTATACTTGTTTCATATATGCTTCTAAAAAAAAATCATTCAATTTACCACTGCATTGGCAATTTCAAATCTGAAAATTAATCTTATATGCTCTAGATCTTTATTATCCTACTTTCTAAAAATTAAACCTAATATTTTTTTTTGTTAGACATCATTTGCTTCTTTGAATGTGATTCATCAAATAAACGCATATGCGTCCCATAATTCCCAGATTTAGATATTGTTGTCCTCAGCAATAAAATAAAATATTATTGCAATGGAAACTATATTCAACAATCAAACATTTAATCACATACACAATCTCAGAACTATTCTGTTAAATGCAATTGAGTTCCACATGAAAATTTCAAGAATACTTATCAATTCCATCAACATAGAACCTTAACTTGTATACCCCTTACCAAGAAAGATAATTCACTCATCACTCAAGTGTTTAGGGTAATTGTAATCTCTCAATTCCTCCAAAGCTATAATACTACCATAAGCTTGATCATATTCTCAAGTTCCTGAAAATAAGAAACATAAATACATGCACAGTTGATCAAAAGGTCTTTATAAGGTTGTAACTTGGCCTGGCTTAGAGGTAGGAATATTTGGAAAGTAGCTAAATATCATTGAGATTGGAACATTGATCTTCTTTAGACTCAATTATATCTCAATTTGGAATTAGTTCTCCACTACTTCTTTTTATTCATACTTTTTCATAATTTCTTTCTTTTCCTCCTTTTGTATTTCCTTCCTTTCTTTTCTTCTTTGAACTTATTTGGAGACAGTTCTTTTCTTTCCTTCTTCATTTGACTTTTAGTAGAATTCACTTTGATCACTTTCGTCTCGTTTTCAATCAATCAAACATTCCAATCTCAAGAGAGGCAAGTCAATGAGTATGGTTCAAACAGTTCATCAGGTATTTGAATAGAAAAGTCTCAAGCTCAAAAAGGTTAACAATGGAAGAATTTTTCAGGTAAGCTAATTTGGCCATGGCTAAAAGAATAAAATGCCTTTATCATATCAACTATGCAAATATTGTAGAGAAACAAAGCAAGTTCTAGAGTTTTATTTACAGTGAGGTCACTCTAACAAGAAAATTTTCTGTATACGCTCAATCCTCACAAGTTATGGTATCAGCCTAGATTCTGTTGATTTCCTATCAAGTATCCTATTCTTTTCCACGATGTACTTCAATCACAAAAACAAGCCTAGTTCTAATCATGTCCACTGTAATTCTATACTATACTTGTTTCATATATGCTTCTAAAAAAAAATCATTCAATTTACCACTGCATTGGCAATTTCAAATCTGAAAATTAATCTTATATGCTCTAGATCTTTATTATCCTACTTTCTAAAAATTAAACCTAATATTTTTTTTTGTTAGACATCATTTGCTTCTTTGAATGTGATTCATCAAATAAACGCATATGCGTCCCATAATTCCCAGATTTAGATATTGTTGCCCCCAGCAATAAACTAAAAGAAGAGTTATGCGCTAATAAAACATTCACACATGTATGCCTTATTTGAAGAATCACCATTACAAACATTGAACATTAATCTAAATAGAATTAAAATACAATAAATTTAAACAAACTAGAAGTAAAGACAATAAAATGACTAAAGTAATAAAATTAAATAAACTAACTACAAAAAAAAAATCAATAATAAACCTAAAAATCTTGGATTGCCTTCCAAGTAGCGCTTGTTTAACGTCACTTAGCTTTGACGCAAAGTATAGAAACAATGTTCCTATCCACTTTCCCTCCATAATATAATTTTAACCTACACCCATTAACCTTAAAGGGTCTCTCAGCATCTAGAGGGGAAATCTCAACAGTTCCATAGAGAAACAAATTCTTTACCACAAATGGGCCAGACCAATGAGATTTGAGTTTACCTGGAATTAGCCTTAATTGAGAATTGTACAGTAATACCTGCTGTCCCAGTTCAATTTGATGGATCTTTTTATCATGCCATCTTTTGGTCTTTTTCTTGTAAATCCTAACATTCTCAGAAGCTGGTAATTTGAACTCATCAAGCTCATTTAATTGCAACAATCTTTTATCATTAGCCTTAGAGAGTTCAAAATTCAAAAATTTAGTAGCCCACATAGTCTTATGCTTTAATTTAACAGGAAGATTATAGGACTTACCATACACCAGTTGGAATGGTGACATACCTACCGAAATTTTGAAGGTTGTCCTATATGCCCCGCGTGCATCATCAAGCCTCCTTGTCCAATCTTTCCTAGAATTTCCCATTGTTTTCTCTAGGATCCTCTTCATCTCTCGAGCTTGTATCTCCTCTTTGAGCTCTAATTTCGGTGCTTCAATTACTGTTTCAGATTTTTTTCTTTTCCAGCACTTCCATGCTTACCTCAACCTCTTCTTGCAAAGTGTCTGTACAAGTCTGTGCAAGTTTGTGCGTGAATGTCCTTGTGTCTAAGGCTTCAAGTTCCTCGTCTAGTTTTTGATCATCAGTCTTATCTGCATGAAGTATAGTATCCAAAACATCTACTCTAAAACAGTCATTTTTGTCAGATGAATTTTCCATTACATCAAAAACATTAAAAATGACTGATTCATCAAACATTCTAAGCTCTAGTTTTCCTTGAGATACATCAATTATAGCTCTTGTTGTAGCCAAAAATGGCCTACCTAATAGGATATGTATCTCACTTTCCTCCATATCTAGAACTATAAAATCTGCTGGGAAAATAAATTTGTCAACCTTAACCAAGATGTATTCAATGACTCCACTAGGTTTTCTCAATGATCTATCAGCCAATTGAAGAGATACCATGGTTGGTTTTAATTCAAAAATCCCCAAAGATTTGCATATAGAGAGAGGCATCAAATTGATGCTTGCTCCAAGATCACATATGGCCTTACCCATATTTACATTACCTATTACGATTGGAATGTTGAAACTTCTTGGAACTCTGAGTTTGGGTGGAACTTGCTTTTGTATAATGGCGTTGCACTCTTCAGTAAGCACAACAGTTTCACATTCTTGCAATTTATGCTTTCGAGACAACAAATCTTTCATAAATTTAGCATAATTAGGCATGTTAGCAAGAGCTTCAGCAAATGGAATGTTAATATGCAGTTTTTTAAACATTTCTAAAAATTTTGCATATTGTTTCTTTTGGGCTTGTTGCTTAAGCCTCATGGGATAAGGTGGTTTTTCAAAACGAGAAAAATCCATTACCTGTTTAGAATTTGTAGCAGCGGAAATTTTATCATTACCTGTTTGTGTTTGTACCTCTGCTTCTAGTTCAACATTTTGAGCGGATTCCGCTTCCTCTCCAACCTTTTTCTGCACTACTTTGGATTTTTCCTGAGGTGTAACTACAACTTCACTCCTTGTAGTAATTTGTTGCTTGAGTTTTATAGGATAAGGTGGTTTCTCAAAATGAGAGAAATCCATTGGTTTCTTAGGAGCTGCAGCAGGTTGCTTCTTTTCTTCTTAGTGTTTCCACTACTTCCGGCTCAACAATTTTAGTGGCTTCCTCTTCAGCATTTTTCTGCACCACAATAGGTTTCTCTTGAGGTATTATCACAATTCCACTCCTTGTAGTGATTGCATTGACATGCTCCCTTGGATTTACTATGGTATCACTAGGGAACTGCCCTTGAGGTCTTTCAGCAAGTTGCTTTGATATTTGACCAATCTGATTCTCCAAATTTCGGATAGATGCACCTTGATTCTTGAATTGGGCTCTGGTTTCATGGATGAATGCATTTGTCGCTTAAATATGCTTATTAGTAGTTTTAATATGCTCATTAGTGGTCTTAGACAGTTGTATCATAGCTTTCTCTAATTCAGAGGGCTCGTTAGGTGGAATAGATGGAGGTTGTAAATAATTGTTACATTTATAATCCAACCCTCCTCCTTGAAATTTCCTCTGAAAATTATTATCCATAGCAAAATTCTGATTTCTCTGGAAGTTTTGCTGGGGTCTTTGGTCATACCATACACCATTCACCTGGGCTGGGTCTGCTCTTATCAATGTGGGACATTCATTCGTTTGATGGTCCTTTTGACAATATTCACAACTGAATACTGGAGCTCTAACTGGTGCGGTTTGTAATGCAGAAATTTGAAGCTTGTCAATTCTCTCATTAAGCTTAGCAAGTTGTTGTGACAAGAGCTTCTGTTCTGCTAACATAGCATTGCTACTCCCCAATTGAATAATCTCACGTTTGGGCTGAATTGCAATTCTCTCATTCTCATTTGTTGCTAAGGAATCAATCAATTCATAAGTTTGAGTTGTTGTTTTAGATTTGATTGAACCTCCTGCTGCAACGTTAACCATCATCCTTGATTCAGGAGTCATCCCATTGAAGAAAATCCTCACCTTCTTCCCAACTGTCATATCATACTGAGGACATTTTCTGATTAACTCCTGAAATCTATTTCAAGCTGCACACAACGTTTCTCTACTATGTTGAGTGAAATTAGTGATTTTGTTCACCAATTTATTATATTTTTTCATAGAGAAATGTTGAGCAAAGAATTTGGCAGCCAACTCATCCCATGTGGTGATGATGTTAGGAATCTGTCTGTCTAACCATCTAAGAGCTTTCCTTTAACTGCAAAAGAAAACAATCTCAGTCTAATTGCATCATCACTTACCCCCTGGTGTTTTATTGTATCACAAATCCTCAAGAATCTGTCCACGAAATCATGGGGGTCTTCGTCATCTTCACCATCAAACTGACTTCTCTCCACCAACATAATTAATGATGGATGAATATCAAAGTTGTTTGCCTGTATAGGTGGTTTGACGATACTAGAATTCGGTCTGGTGAATAATGGAGCAAGGATATCCTCCATCAATTCATCTCCCGGTCTTGGCTGGTTATTGTTTCCTTCAGCCATCTCTAATTCAACTGCAGGTTGTGAATTAGAGTTTTCTGTTTTCTGTTTTTGCTTAGCTAGCTTCCTGTTTCTTCTTACAATCTTTTCTATCTCTGAATCAAACTGTAAAGTTTCAAGTTCAACTAAACCTCGCATAAACTAGAGAAAACAGATCAGTAAAAGCAAAATTCCAATATTAAAGAATAAATTACAAATAAATTGGCGTACTCAATCCCCGGCAACGACGCCAAAAACTTGTTGCGTCAAAAACTTGATGCGTAACTCACGACAAGTGCACCGATCGTTCAAGTAATAAAATGATAAATAGAGTATCGTCTCCACGAGGATTGAGACACTAATTTATTCGTAATTATTATCTTTAAATTGGAAGAAATAAAAATAAAATAATTTGTTTGTAATTTGTGTTGGGAATTGAATAAATTAAAATAACAGAAATAAATTGCAATTAAAATTAAAGATAAGATTGATGATGGTTTCAGAATTTATGAAGAAGAATTGTGGTGAAAGCACAATCACCTCTGTTCCCTACTCATGTAATTGAATGGATAATTAATATCACTTAATATAATTGCTCAAAGATATGCCTTATATAATTAGTTAAACCCTGATTTCTCGGTCATTTTAACCCTTTAATCATAATCAAGAATTCTAATCTCTTAGCAACCCCTTTTTCAGATTAAGCTTTAAGTTGGCATACTATGTTTTTCAATCCTTCATCCCTATCCCTATGTAATGTCAAACTGTTACTTTACCGCTTTTAGAAACTAAAACCCCAATATCCCTATTGTGAATTCTAGCCCTCAGAATCCCTAATAGATTGATCAAGTCTATCAATGACAATCAGAATTAAAGAACAAGATAAAGTGAAACAATTATAAAGAGCTTCATTAATATCAATTCAATCCTCACAAGAGTTCACATTGGGTTATGGCCTCACCACAATCAAAGAGGAATTAGCCAGACATGGTTATGTCTAGCTCAATACAATGATGATAAAATAGATGAGAAAAGCAGAAGAGTAATCAAACCCCTCAATCTTGGCTTTCTTCTCGATCCTCCTCCGTTCTTGATCTCCTTCAATGCCTCCTTTTTATGTTTCTGCCTCTGTGTGTGTATCTGTGTGTTTTTGTAAAACGTCCTATTACTTCCCTATTTATAGCCAAGTTTGTAAAACCCTAATATCTTTTCTTCTTATCCTATCTTTAAGCTGATTTTGAATTTCCAGAATTGCTTGACTCTTTATTTTGCTTCTTTTCTTCTATTTCTTGCTCCTAGACATTAAAATAACAATAATTAATATAAAGCAATTTATATCTATTTTAAGCCTTTATTTGATATTTTATGTTTAATTTCTTAATTATTTTATCCTAAAAACTACATATGCTAGCAGCATATCAAACATCTATGTTGAAGTGGTCAATAAACCTGAAAACCAGCACAGGATAGGGAAATGGGTAGTTAACTAGCCTCTTTGGTTTGAGCATAATTTCCTCAAAGATGAGTACCTTGTTCATGGGTATGTTGTTCTTCAGCCCATAGACTAATTGAAGATCTTCATCTGTTGCTTGGGCATGATTTGTGGCCCTTGGTGTGACCACATAGATGATGATGTAGTGGAGGAGTCTATCCTCAGGAGTCATGGGTCCAGTACCCAATCTACTCCTAAGTCTCATATGTGGATCATGGAGTATCTTCCTATAGGTGTCCATTTTGTTGTAGCCATCAGGTTCCTCATCGAATCTCCTAGCCCCCTCACACACTACTCCAGCCACAGACTCCCATATCTCTGGAGTTATCTTCATTGTCACTCCCTTAACTTTGCACATCATGTCCCCTTGCATAGAACCTTTTAAACAGGTGTAAAACACCTTCACTAAATCAGGGTAGAAGGAACCCTTCATTTCTAGAAATCTTCTTAGCCCTTGGGCTTCAAAGAATGCTGGGAATTGGAAACCTTCCCAATAAACCAATCTAACTCAAGGTACTTGGGGGAGGCTACAGGTTTAGTGGCATTGAACTATAGGTAGTTCATTTTATCAGACTCTGTGGAAAATCACATGTCAAGTCTGTTTGGTGGTTGAGGTGGTGGTGGATTGGAAGAGGATTCTCTAACTTTCCTCTTGGATGTTCTAACTCTTTTAGGAGTGGGGTTCGACATGGCTTAGGATAGCAGTATTGGGACACAGAAAATGCAGAAAAAAGTAGAGGATTCAGAGAAGAAGAGAAAGACAATGGTGCAAGTGATGTTGGTGAGGCATTGCACTATATATAGGCACCAAATATGCTTCCAACGACAATAATTTTTAAAAAACTAGTTGTTGGTGACAGTTAATGGCCTTGGGTTTGCTTTTAACTTGGATTGGGCAATTACATATTTCAGAAAAAAAAAACTGTCAGAACATGTGCAACAGCATGAATAATCGATTATTTCGTTAAGTAATCGATTATTCTAGTACAAATAGGACACAAAATTTACACACAGTAATCGATTATTTCGTATGGTAATCGATTACAGACCTATCAGATAGAGGTAGAAGATGACACGTAATCGATTATATACATAGATTTGGGAATTATTCAAGTATCAGAGCTTTGTGTAATCGATTATCCCGAGTGGTAATCGATTATTCCAGAGAGACCATTAATCCTAAACTTAAGTGTAATCGATTACAAGCTTCCAGTAATCGATTATTCCAGTGAGACACATAGTTATAAAATGAATTTTGATCAATGTAATCGATTATCCCGTTGTGTAATCGATTATTCAAGTGAAGCATAATTTCTGAAATATGAAAAATAATCGATTACCAACTTGTCGTAATCGATTACTTGGGCACAATTTGCACACTGAAAGTGATTTTTAATGATTTTAATCGATTAACCCGTAGTATAATCGATTATTCCAGTCAATTTATCAAAAACAGAGCATTTTGCAACTTGATACAGCTTTTCATTCAATTAATGATAAATGTGGCATTGAGGCTTTTATTTTTCACAAGAATCATGCATCAAACAGGCTAGTTTATGTTACTTTCATCAAGAATGCCTAGCATGTTTCTAAGTGTATAAAATCTATCCTTTGGCAAAGGCTTAGTGAATATATCAGCAAGTTGATTATGGGTATCAATGAATTCTACCTTGATGTTACATTTCTGCACATGATCTCTTATGAAATGATGTCTAATCTCAATGTGCTTGGTCCTTGAGTGCATGACAAGATTCTTTGAAATATTTATAGCACTTGTGTTATCACAAAGCAATGGTATCTACTTTAGATCAACTCCATAATCTTGCAATTGTTGCTTGAGCCATAGACTTTGTGCACAACAACTTTCAGCTAAAATATACTCAGCTTCTGCAGTTGACAAAGCTACACAAGCTTGTTTCTTGCAATGCCATGAAATGAGTGAGCTTCCAAGAAGATGACAAGTTCCACTTGTACTTTTTCTATCAAGCTTGCATCCTGCAAAATCAGAATCAGAATATCCAACAATATTTATTGATGCACCTTTAGGATACCATAGCCAACTTTGGGTATTGCCTTAAGGTATTTGATGATCCTTTTGACTACTGTAAGATATGACTCTTTTGGATTTGCTTGGTATCTTGCACACAAGCAAACACTAAGTATAATTTCTGGTCTACTAGCTGTCAAATATAGCAAAGACCCAATCATTCCTCTATATTTGGATTCATCTACCTTCTTCCATTTTTCATCTGAATCAAGGTATGTTGAAGTTGCCATAGGAGTTGCAGCATCTTTGCTTTTCTCCATTTCAAACTTCTTAATTACTTCAAGGCAATTCTTTGATTGATTGAGGAAAGTTTCATCCTTCATTTGTTTAACTTGAAGTCCTAGAAAGAATGTTAATTCCTCCATCATAGACATCTCAAACTCACTTTGCATAGCTGCAGAAAATTCTTTACAAAGCTTTTGATTAGTTGAACCAAAAATAATATCATTAACATATATTTGAACCAATAGGATCTCATCCTTGTGCCTTTTGATGAACAAGGTTTTATCAACTCCCTACTTAAAAAGTTTGGGTAATACCCGTACCTATCCCCATACCCGGTCAAAGTGGTATTCCCTGTCAAACTAGAGGTGAGTTATTTGCCATGCCTACTCACCAGACACCCCTATTCAAGAATGGTAATTTTGGAAGAGTATCATATTCCAAAATATGACTTTTTCTTAATCCATAATACATATTTTGGAACAGGTTTCCAATTTAATTATCCTATTAAGGAATAATTATTCTGGAAAATAAGAGTTCATGTTGGAGGGACCTATGGGGTGGCGACGTATGACTGTGGACAACGCGGTGGTGGTGTTGCACACAAATCTGGAGGAAGGTGGGGATGACGCAGTGTTTTCTGGTGATGATGGCAAGGGTTTCCTTGGGAGAGGGAGGAATGCTTAGTGAGGGGTACTTTGGTCGGTTTGGGTGTTTTCAAGGTGCAAGAAGCAAAAAGGAAGTACAGGAACTAATTCCGTATTGGGCCTCATAGACAGCATTCAAATTTGGGCTAGCCCATCTAATAAAGTCTAGAAGTATGAAGATGGAACAGGTGTTATAAAAACTACTCTCATCCTACTCATTAGGGTTTCTGGATGCTGCTAGTTTCTGTCTGAAAGCTATTCTCCACCGTAGCCGCAAGCTTCGCCGTTTGAAACAGTGCCTCAACCATGGCAGAACAAGTTAGTTATTTTTCTTCATAACAATGGTTCTTTCGTGGCCTTGCATTAACTCGCTATTCATAATTTGCTTTTTAAATTTTGGCTTACAGACAGAGAAGGCTTTTCTGAAGCAACCAAAAGTGTTTCTATGGTATACTGATACACAAAACATTGCATCATTTACTCTCTGCTTTGATTTTGTTTATTAATGTTTTTAATTATGTTGTTGTCTGTGTTGATGTGTTTTTGAAGCTCTAAGAAAGGTGGGAAGGGAAAGAGGCCTGGGAAAGGTGGGAATCGCTTTTGGAAGTCAATTGGGCTTGGATTCAAGACTCCCAGAGATGCCATTGAAGGTAAATATAATGATATTCTCTATTTTATGTTTCAGATAAGATTTTTTACTTTGCTCTTGTAGGATTCATGTTATTGTTATGGCTTATGAATATAGGTATCATCAGATTATATAGTAACTATTAAAATTTGAGAATATGGGGTGCTGATAAATTTCATTTTAGAGACATCAGACATGTTCCGATGTGGGGCACCATCTGCTTTTGCTTCCCTGTTTTTTTTTTTTTTTTTTTTTTTAATGGCAGTTGTTTTGTGATGTTTTGGTGTGTCATTTTGGTATATTTGTTTATAAGGGGAAGTGTGTTGATAGTAATAGAATTACTTCATACCTAAGTTAGGCGGCTGAATCCTGAGCATTTAGAGCCGATTGGAAACTTAAGTGTGATTTGTTTTTGGAATGTGCAAAACTTGTTGATACATTTATTTTGATGTCCAGTCTCCTAGGTTGCTTGGAAAGTAATTCATTGGACGGGGCTTGGTGTGAAAATGATACGTTTATTAATTCTTAGATTATGGTGTGAGACTGAGGTGAAATATTCCTTAATATATTTTGTTTTTGATGAGTTGGATTTTATAATGTTTTATATTGCATGGATGCTGGAACAAACATGTTGACGAGAGGTGTGACTGATATGAAGACCAAAGTTTATAATGTGATTGATGTTGTGTTATGAGAACTAAAAATTGTCTATGGATATGAAGATACTCAGTTGTGATGTGTCGTTTAAGTGTCTATATGGTGATTGATGTTTTGTTGCTCATATCGTAAACTTGTAACCTTCACCTTTTCTATTCCATTTGGGCTACATCTTCTTCTGTCTATATGGTGACTTCTGTTTCTAAATCATGGCCCTTATTATTATTATTTTTCCCCATACAGGAACTTATATTGACAAGAAGTGTCCCTTCACTGGCAATGTTTCCATTCGGGGTCGTATCCTAGCCGGTACTTGTCACAGTGCTAAGATGACAAGGACCATTATTGTGAGGAGGAATTATCTTCATTTTATTAAGAAATACCAGAGGTATTCCCCTTCCATACCTTTGGTGAGCAGTTATTGTTGTATTACATGGACAAAAGTAACTAATGTTTCTTCTTTGCTTGTTCTATTTAGATATGAAAAGCGGCATTCAAATATTCCTGCACACATATCACCTTGTTTCCGTGTTAAGGAAGGAGATCATGTTATTATTGGCCAATGCAGGTTAGATCTGTATAGGAGATTTCTGGGATTACTAATGTGAGAAGCTATTACTGTCTATTGTATAGATTTAACCATCTGATTGCCTTTATTTGTCCAATATGTTTAGGCCAATCTCAAAGACAGTGAGGTTCAATGTGTTAAAAGTGATTCCAGCTGGATCTTCTAGCGGTGCAAAGAAAGCATTTACTGGAATGTGAAATTTGAATTCTGTCAGTTTTCATTGAAGGGTAGGATGACTTTACGAGTTAGTAGAAGCTTCTGTTCAAATGCCTCAAGGTTGTTAGTTAATGATCAAATTAATTTTTGATATCTTTCAAGGCTTTGCCTTGATTTGAGAGTTTACGTGTTACGGATTTTAATATACATTATGGTTCTTACATAGTAGTTGCATTTTTTTTTTGTTATGCAGGCTATGCTTACTCTTATCTTGTTTCCATTTATTTATTCTCTTTATTTTTTCTCTCTATAGATTACATATTTTGCTTAGGTCTTAAATATGTGAATTTGTAGATTAAAAATTCCGTATCGACAATCAAACTTTTAATTGGTATAGTTTGTCCAAATTATTGTTGCCAAAGTCGAGGACCTTAAGGTCGGAAAGGCGATTGTTATGGAGTTTATTTTCTCTGCAGTTGGTTTATAACTAGTGGAAGGAAGAAGATACTTCCATTCCTTCCCAAATTTACCCACTTTCAAATCTAAGTCCAAATATAGATGTGGGATAGTCGTTATGGAAGAAATATACAACTCCCTGCCTTGATATGTATCAGCTCATGCTTAGTGGTGGCTAAAATTCTTTGCAGGCGATATAAATACTCTGATAGAGTGGCCTTGCTGTCACGATTTACTAAAGATTTAGCCCTCGCTTTGATTTGTCCATTCCAATCCAATCCCAAACACACCTTCTCTCCCCAAACCAATCTAATAAGCATTTTGGCCTTATAAAGGTACCATATTTTTGTTTGGTCTTCTTTGTGCTGGATGAAATTACACTCTTGACTCAACATATTCGCGCAAGGATTATTATTTAACATCCATTTTGTTTTTCACATTGGTTAGTCAATATGTTAAAGAAAATAAAATAAGTGAAAATTAATTGTTTTCATTAATTTTTCCCCCGTATGCGGGTTGTGATATTTTGAATGTTCCCATAATTTGAGATGTGATATACTCAGTTTTTCATTTGCTTAATTGTGGATTTTACCATTCAATTTTTATGTTTTACAAATTTTATCATTTAAGTTAAATTTTTGTGAATTGTTATTAAAATTTTTAATTGTGTATTTTACCATACAGACGGATCTTTTTATCAAATTAGGTAGTTTTATAAAATTATATACCAAACTATGTGTTTCAAAATTTATTTATCAAAAATGGATGATTTTGACTTGACATTGGTTGTAATTATAATTGATGTAAGAAAGTAATTTCTTGCATCGATTATACATAATCAATGTAAAAAGTCACTTTTCTATATTGATAATAATTACGATATTGATTATAATTATTATCGATGTAAAAAAGTCTAAAAATTAGATGGTAAAAATTTAAAATTTAATGGTAAAATCTATAAAATTATGAAAGTTAGATGACAAAATTCACAAAAATAAAATTTGAGTGATAAAGGTTGCAAAAATAAAACTTAAGTCTTAAAATTTGCTAAATAATGGAAGTTTGATAGTAAGCATTTTGGGTAAATAGTTATTTTTGTCTCTAAATGTGTAGGAAGTTGATAAATTTGTCCTTGAAAGATGAAAATTCAAATTTTTGTTCTCAAAAGTGAAAAAAGTATGATAAATTCATTAATATGTTAACTTTGAAATTCATCAATATGCTAACTTTTGTCCGTTACAGTTATTTGAAGAGCTTACGTGATACATTTCAGGACGAATTTGTAAGCGCTCTATTCAAAATATAATTTAATCTTCATTTTTTTCTTTTTTTAATCATTGCAAGCAAAAATTACAATAAACACTTAAAAATTAGAAAAGTAAGCATAAATTAGAACAAACATAATAAGAAACATAGTATTGATTAATAAGCATAATATATCTGTTGCTCTGAAATTTCTATTATAACATTAGATAGTGACAAAATCAAGTTGAGTCTCATTTTTTTTAAGGATTAATTTAATGGCTGTGCATTTTTGTTTGAGTCTCATATTTTAGGTAAGATGCTGTCACATTAGAAATTTCAAAGCAAATATATGAGACAATACCTTACCCAAAATATGAGACTCAAACAAATTAAATGCACAGTCATTAAGTTAATTTTTTTTAAAAAAAATGAGATTCTACTTGATTTTGTCACCACCTAATGTTGTCATAATAGAAATTTCAAAACAATATATGCTTATTATTATGTTTATTCTAACTCATGTTTGATTTTCTTTTTTTAAATGTGTATTGTAATGTTATGTTTGCAACGATTAAAAAAAGAGAAAAGATGAACATTGACTTATATTTGGATAGAGCGCTGAAAAATTTGTTCCTGAATGTATCACGTAAGCTCTTTCATTAACGGTAACAGACGAAAATTAACATATGAATGAATTTGTCGCACTTATTTCACATTCGGGGAAAAAAATTTGAATTTTCATCTTTCGAGAATGATTTGTTAGCATTCTACACATTTAGGGACGAAAATGATTATTTATCCAAGCATTTTTCATTCAAGCTGAGAAGTGCTCTCGTAGAAATCTACTCATGGTTGTCATAAAGCACCATATCTTCCTCTTGTGCTGTTCAAAGTTTGATCATCCTCTAGACAAAAACAGTCGAAATTCAAACAAAAGAAAGATCATTATCTAGGCAAAAACGCATTACCAACTAGTTGAAATTCACACATAAAAAAGGAGGCAGAGGTATGGAAACAGAACAGGCTATTTGTTGTGTCTGATGCCAGAATGTCTAATGTTTTGGCCTTGTCTCAAACTTCTTTTATGGGTTTCTTTTTTATTGTTATTTTTAATGTAAAATAAGATAATTGAATATAATAATTATTACAAAAATGTTGTATATCACTTCAATCAGTTATAACTGAAGGTGTGGAGAAAAGTTTTTAATCTCTACTATATTAGAGAATTAATTTTCACTTCAATTTGATTTCTTTGATGTATTTGCTAAACGTTAATTACAAAAGACAATAGTATGCAAAGCGCAAGTAATATACATTCATATTCACCGATATTGTGAATAATGACTATTGAAAAAAAAGAAAAAACTACGTACCCATTCTCGAGAGGCTCCACACTAGGTGTAGTTAAGGGAGATAGATATTGTACACAGCCTTACCCTTGCATATGCAAAGGCTATTTCCGGATTCGAACTCATGACCAACAAGTCACCAAGGCACAACTTTACCGCTATGTCAGGGCTCACCCTCACTATTGAAACAAGTGTTATGAAAATCAGTGACAATGTTGATGAACTGATGATATTTACAATAGTGACGATATCAACTGTGACCTTGATATGGAGCTGAAGCTTCTAACTATGATGAATATACTAACTGTGGATATGATGCTAGAAATAGGCCGATTTTGTATCACCTTTTAATTTGAATTAGTAAAAGCAATGTCTCCTTGCATAATATGGATTCCTAACATCCATGATCTAGATGTGAATGAGTCAAATTAGGATCATATATTTTAGTTAAATATTTTATTTTAGTTTTATCATTAGACAATCGAATTCAGTCATTAACATGATTAAGACACTAAGTCAATAGGTCAGAGGTCAAATTAGTTGGTCACTTAACAGAATGTGATCAATCCATATTTTTATACTTGAAAATTAAAACCATTGTCATAATCAAACTATAACTATTATATAATCATTTATTACTATAAATTATTTTGTTGATTATTATCATTAAATTACTTAGAAAATTCTTATTTTTCAAGAATAACAAGTTTGTTGAAGAGGTATAAAACACAAATATTAAATCATATAATGATTAGTATGACAATTAGTTTTTATATATTGTCATCAAAATTACATGAGCATATTATATGTTATTTATTAATAATTTGACATGTTATATGAATTATAAAAAAAAAAAAAAATTCAACCAAGTCAAATTGGACCAACTTGATCCGGATTATCAGATTTGATCAAAACTAATCGGATCATACCATATCACTTACATTTTTTACCCTTTACCTGACCCAAACTGTCAAAGATACCGGGTTCCAATCGAAACCGTCGGATCAGCCAGCCCAGTTTTTACAACTAATTGAAACAAGACAAAATCTAGCATGCAGAAGTTTTTTGGACCTTAAAATATAAGTCTAACATTGGGCTTCTGCTTCCTACACCATTCATTTTTCTACTACACCATTTTGTAACAGGGGAATTCCCAAAATATCTTTCACTATTTTATGCGTTTTGCTTCATACGGATCCACATAATTCATACGGATTGGCGAATCCGTAAGAACCTTATGGATTCGCCAATCCGTATGAGTTTCTTTATTTACGGATTGGGCCAATCCGTAACCGGTTACGAATTCGTCAATCTGTATGTTTTTTTTCTTTTATGGATTGGGTAATCTGTAGGTTTTTTTTTTTACATTAAAATATATTTTATGACAAGTCTCGAACCTGCGACCTTCGTGTTATTAACACAATGCTCCAACCAACTGAGCTAATAGGCCAATTATGTTAAAAAATAATTAATGTTGATACATATAACATTAAATTTTTTAATGTATGTTTAATACACATATAATTTTACATAATAAATTTTGTAACAATTAATTTTGATCTAATAATTAATTTATAGTTTAATTTATCTAATAATTTATAGTTTAATTTATCAAACATGCGAATTTATCTATAAATTTTGTTTTGTAACATATAATATTAAGAAATAATTTATAAATAAGTAGAGAGAAGGTAACCCACAGTGATGGTTAAGAAATAATTTATAATGTTAAGATAACCTCACTCTTCTAGGATAGTGTCTCCTATGATTTTCTCTTCTATCATGTTGTCTCCTTTCCTCCCTCTCACTCCGCTCATCATAGTAATCCATAAGAAGAAGCATAATCACTTCCCCTTCTACTACCATAAGCCAATCCATCCACACTACCCATGGAAATACTCTTTCTTGTTTTCTCCTTTTGCAACTCTTCAAATTTTGCATCCATTCTAGTTTCCAATTTCTCCATTTGCTTAGTCATGGATCTCATCAACCTAGAAGTTTTAGGTGACAGAGCATCTCCTCCACTTGAACTCATCCTTTAAAGAAATTGTTAGCAAAACACAAGTATATATAAGAAATTCCTCACCACTCTCTAAGTGTTTACTCTCACTCTCGTGTTTGCACACTTTCAAGGTTTTTTCTATAATTGTAACATCCTGGGCACTAACGAGGACGGGGAGTGATCGTCGGTGCAGTGAGGCACAGACAAGGAGCGGCTCCTGGCAGGCTTCTAGCGGGAGGGGTACATGAATGAATCGAATACACACCCGAACGAGAGGGATCCAGAGGCTGTGCAGGTATGAGACTGTACAGTTGAGGATAACTTAAAGGATTTAATAGGTACTACCTATACCAACAAGGTGCATCTACTTTTCAGTAGCCCATAACATAAGAACTCCACAGTTAAGCGTGCTTGACTTGGTGCAATCTTGGGATGGGTGACCTCCTGGAAAGTTTCTCAGGAAGTGTGTGAAGGATGACAAAGCACACTGAAAAGTCTTGTGTTGGTATGTAGGGACACTGTCGAGCGTTACAATAATATTCTCTCTTGCCTTTTTCCACTCTTATTCTCTCTTTAGTTCTTAGGCAAAAACTTCAAATCAAGCCTCTTTGCTATAGTGAAATATGAAATGATTCTAGACAAGGCTTAAGAGTCCAAAGAATAGAAAACTTGTAACGACCTAAATATTTACTTATTTTTATTTTTACTTAAGGATAAATTTCTAAGAAACGTATAATAGTAAAATTTTTAAAATGTAAAATTTGCAAAAGATCTGTTACTCATATACATATCCAATGTGTTTGATACAAAAGTTTATATAATACAAGTACACTACTTTCTCAAAATATCCAGCTTATTACATAACTTCTTTTATATTTCTTCACTACTCCAAGGCTTCATGGAACCTTTCCATCATTGCCATCTAAAAAAACACATGAAACAAATCGGGTGAGAAATAAATTTCTCAGTAGGTAAAGCTAAATCCCGAACCTATTATTAGGTTAGTAAAATCATAAAAAAAATCAAACACATCCACAAGCAATATGCAACTACATGAATGCATGAGATGAACTATCCCAAGGCAAATGACTCCCACATATAGTACTGTATGTGGCCACACTGAGTGTGGTCGCTGCTATAGTCTTACGCAAACATGCATGAATTTTGCCATATATCCTTGTCCATGGGTACTACATATCGTACTGTATGTAGCATCAGATTCTGTTTAGCCAAAGTCTCGTACTGGACTTGGAACATGGAAACATGAATCCACCTATCTTAATCACATCAACACCCATAAAAATCAAATCCATAAGCAAAATACACATCATATCATCATATGTATCATAAGTATGGTTACACCACCATACCTTATCCAATAAGTATATAAGTATGGTTAAACCACCATATTTTATTCAAGCAAAGTCATTACCAATTTAGACATGACCTAGGAATATCCTCACAGAAAATTATGTTAGTATTCTAACTAATAATCCATAATATGTCTTTCAAATAATTTCTAATCCCTTGAAATTTTCATAATAAGAGATTAAAGCCTAGTATGCATCTTTTATTCTCCTTTCACCTACCACCTCACTAATTAATCTTCAAAATCAAATAATTAATCCTCAAAATCAAATCATCAAGTATCTAAACCATTCAACTCCACACCATTCATCCTCTACTTCAAAATATAATCAAAACATGTCCATAAAAATATAAACAGACAGTCCAAAGTATCATTGAAATAACCTCAAAAGATTATCAATTGGAGTTCCATACTTCATTAATATTAATGGGTATAAATCATAGCCTATCTTATAACTTAACTCAACATATTATCATCAAAGAATAACCTTTAAACATCACGAAATTCAAGCCTAAATATCAATCATAAATCAGCCTACTAAAACATGTAAATTAACCTAAACCATTGATTAACTAGAGAATTAAACTTCACCTACCTCAAGTGAGTTTGAATCTTGATATCCTTCTAAATGCTCCTAGTTCCATGTGAGATTTCAAAGTAGCAAGGCTTAGGGTTTTTGTTTTTAGTCTACTTGAAAATGAAAGGTAAAAAGGATGGGTAAAAGATGGAAATGAAAGGATGCAAGCAAGAGAGGTTTGGCACGTTCACTTTTGCTAGAAGGCACTTGAAATTTTCGGTCCATTTATCCCTATTTATAGAGTGGATGAATTGCTTTGCCATGAAAATATCCCTTAGGTCATTATGACCTTGCTTTCCAAATGGACCAATGGCAAGGTTTCTAGCTTTTCCACCAACCAAGTGTCCATTTTCTTGAATTTTCTCAAGTCTTCCCTAATCCTCTTGATTGTGCACATGGATTTGCTTAGCTTAGAGAGAAATCTTCATCAATTTCCTTCTTCTTTACGTGGTATAGCTAGGTGTTAGAGATATTTTGTGCTTTTCTTCATTCTTGAATTTTCCCTAAAATCCGTTTTAGTAAAATAGTGGTTCTGGGTTCGTAAACCGTTGGATCTCCTTAAAATTTTAAAGGTATACTCCTATCCCACATATGTAACTTTTGACCGTTGGGATTTTTGAAATAATGTCTAGAACTATCCACGTGTTCTGCCAAAGGAGCCAAGATAAGATTTTTGCTTTTTAAGAAAAATCTACTTAAACTAAATCTACACCATACAAGTGTCTTGACACTTATTCAATTCATGAAGCCTTCTCTTAATCTCCTTCCAAGTGTCTCTTTGAGTTGGCAAAATCATGAAGCTTCACCATTATTTTCCAAGCTTCACATAAATGTTAGAGGAAAAATCTTCATCATGTGCCTTACAAGTGTCTTAACACTTGTATTCATCACATGACTTCACTTTTGCAAGTGGCTTTCATGAATATTCTCCTCCTTTCTACATGGTTCTTCACATGCTCTTCACACCTAAGTTTTTTTCCTTTTATATCATTGGATGCTTAAGAAAAACCTAATTCCACTTATAGTTTCCTGTCACAAACTATTTTAATAATCTGTTATCTAAGAGTATTTTGTATTTTCATCATAAAATATTTATTCAAAATATCTAAGGGTGTTCTTGTCCTTTCCAAAATATTCAAGGGCGTTTATGTAAGTTTCCATTCTAAAATATCTTTCTAAAATATCTAAGGACAGTTTTGTAATTTTAAAAATATCTAGGGGTATTTTCGTCATTTGACCTTAAGGACATTTCTGTCATTTCTAATTTACGGAAAGGGTAATATGGTCATTTTCAAAAATGTCTAAGGGCATTTTTGACATTTTCATCATAAGGGTTTTCTAGTAATTTCTACTTCATGGAAAGAGTGATATAGTTATTTTTCTCTAAACATACTTGTATCCAATTATCATCACATTTTTTATAATTTTGGGGATGTTACAAAACTTCTAAGGCAAAACTTTTGGAAATTTAAAGAGACAAGCAACAAAGCACAATTTAGAAAGGACCACTCAAATTGGAATTTATGAAACAACTCAAGGAATGTTACATCTGTAATAAACTTCACAATAAAGATATGCCAATGAATTCAATTGCTAAAAGACATTTTCATCAATTTTGAATGTCATACACTTTCACTTGAATTCGTTGTTCAAAGCAATTTTGAAAACTTGTAATTTTGTAGCTTGCTTCTAATTTTCTGTTTTCCAGCTACTCTTCAATATTTCTTTTGCTTTCTAATAACACTTGATGTAATTTTTGTTTTTCTTTTTGTTTCTAACACTTGTTCTAGATCAAGCACGGCATTGAAATCAAACAAAGTATTACACAACACAACAACAATACTAACACAAATTGATAAGAATCAAAGCTAAAAATTAGGGAAACTATGAAGAACACATGAAGAACATGAGAAACATGAAGAACATAAATTCACATGGAAACTTGAAGAAAACCTAGGGTTTTTGTAACACAACACTTAACAAAACTACAACACTAAGAATCACAAGAAAACATCAAGAAACAAGGAATTACTAAGGATTTTCGTTTTGACTCTAATGCAGAATTTTACCTTTGAAGAATCCCAAAACTGAAATTGAAGAAGAATTACACAAGGTTTAAGCTCTAGATACCAAATGATGGACTCCTAAACTGAATCAAGTCCTGTTTGCCCCGATCTTCCCTGCAATGGAATCAATTCTTCAATTGGAAGAAAAACAGAGTATGAATGCTCTGTTTTATGACAACTTTTTAGGTTTTTGTAATGTAAGGATTGGAACAACAGAAGAAGAATAAAAGTGGAATTGGATTGACACCATGGAATAGGAATTCTAATAAGTCTTGCAAGAATCACAACAATAGCTCATAAGCTATTGATAAGAAACAAGAAGTTCTTCACTAAGAACAAGGGAGAATAACTCTCAACCTCTCACACACAAAGTGCAATCTAATTTCACTCAATCCAAAAGTTCTTACAATCTGTTGTGATGTGGTCTATATAGACCACGAATCTACAAGCTAAATGAAATGTAAATGCGTCCTAAATGAAACCTAAACGTAGCTTCCAAGACAAGCTTTCCAAAACAACTTTTAAATCTAAAAATAGCGCCTCTGCAGAAGGAATGACTTTAATCGATTATTTCGTAATGGTAATCGATTATTTTGAATCAAATAATCGATTACTAGATCTTGGTAATCGATTATTTGTTCATACCAGGCCTGGAAGCTGATTCATGAACAAAGTAATCGATTATTTCGCCAAATAATCGATTATCACAGGGACTCCCACTTCCTTGTAATCCATTACAAGACGGGATAATTGATTACAACAGAGCTATTTACAGAATCTACACTACTGATGACTATTTAATCGATTACATATGACTCGTAATCGATTACAACAGAGCTATTTACAAATATAACATTTATACAAATGTATTTAATCGATTACAGGCTACCTGTAATCGATTAAAACAGATAAGCTCAACATTTTATAGCCTTCTTCATGGTTCTCCAAGAGATATAAGCTGAATTGTATATGATCTTAGAGTGTTTGAGCCCTATCCCTTGTCATTGGTCCTTTAATCACCAAAGGAAATGCCTCCATGTGTAATTCCAAGTCTTCCTTCACTTGCCTTGGTTTTAGGATTGTATCAAAAACCCAAGGTCCGCCCTTGGTAAAAAGCCCAAAATTTTCTCTTGGCACGAAGACCCAAGATCCGTCTTGGTAGAAAAACCCAAGGTCTACCCTTGGTCCAAAGCCCAAGAGCTTCTCTTGGCATAAAGACCCAAGGTCCACCCTTGGTAACTTGCGGTTTGTAAATCCAAACTACGCCAAACCTACGATTAATAAGTCTAAATCTTTGGTAGATCCCTACAAAACCCAAGGTCCACCCTTGGTAACCCACGGTTTGTAAATCCAAATAACGCTGAACCCATGGTTAGTAAGTCTCAAGCTTTGGTAGACCCTTACAAAACCCAAGGTCTGTCCTTGGTACAAAACCCAGGACAACCTTCTGGTAGGAAGACCCAAGACAAGCTCTTGATAATTTGCAGGTTCATAAAACCAAACTATGGTAGACCATCAAGGTTCATAAACCCTAAAGCTTTGGTCGACCTCTAAAAACCAAGGGTGGATGCGCCACTAGTACATCTGCAACAATGCAAAGGATCCAAGAGTAGCTCTTAGGACCACTAACCCAAGATCATATATTGGAAAAACTCGACGAACAACTCCACTAGTATCAATTTTGGCAAACATGAGGTACGACTATGTCAACTTTCAATATATGGTACCATTGTCGCATTTTCCTTGCAGGAATACAAGTTCTCAGGAATACAAAGCCCAAGATACACGCTTGGCATACAAAGGCTAGGATCCACCCTTGGCCTCCTAAAACCCAAGAAAAATCTCTTGGTACTACTACACACTATGGAACCTTGACATCGTAGGCCGTAGAATAATGTTGCAGAAACAAATGCTCAAAGTCTATCTTTGACTCACATAGTTATCAACAACTCACAAAGCTCGAGGACCACCCATGGTCAACCTCGTATTCACCAATTTCTCCATAACGGAAACATGAGGTATTTAAAGCTTTCCTTTGATGATTTCAGCACTCATAAATTCTATTCGTGCAGGAATACAAGCTACACAAAAACCCAAGGAAACATCTTTGGTACAACAAAGCCCAAGGTCCCCTTGGCACGATAAATCCAAGAAATATTCTTGGTACTCTAACTCCCATGGAATCTTGGCGCGCAGTACCATAGGAACATTCATTTTGTAGGAATAATTGTCTTAAGGTCCGTCCTCGACAATTCAAACCCAAGAAAACTCTTGGTACTTTCATCTGGTGGTAACCTCAGCAAAAGAGTTCCACCATGGCATTCCAAACCCAAGAAGCACTCTTGGTATTCTATGGAGAACCTTGACAAGATGGGCTAAAGGCTTATTCATTTACAGAAGCAAGAGTTCAATGCAGATGTCGATGGTCAAGACATACTCTTAGTATACATCAGCAACGGGAACCTCGACAGACAAAGCTAAAGACTTAGCTATTTTCACAAAAGCAGGAACCTGACATTGCTCTATGATGTACAAAACCCAAGAAGCATCCTTGGAACCCGACATTGTTCTATGACGTACAAAACCAAAGAAGCATCCATGGAACCCGACATTACTCTATGACGTAAAAACCCAAGAAGTATCCTTGGAACCCGGCATTGCTCTATGACAACACTAGCTCATGACATACAAAGCCCAAGAAGCACCCTTGGTACTTCAATCACTTAATAATTCAGCAAGCAATGCTGATATGTCAAACCACTCAAAAATAAGAAGACATTAACGTAATGGGACGTCTTAAGTCGGTTCGGCTACGATATTTCTCAAACGACTTATTAAGCAAGAAAGCAGCATACAACGTAAAAAGATTGACAAAACACTAGATGGAGAAATACAAAAAAATTTCATTAAAGTTCGAAAATAACTTTACATGGCCCCTTACGACCAGCAGTACAAAAAGCAACAAAAGAAAAGAAACATAAAACAAAAGCAGCCTAAACATCAGCTGCATCACTGGCAGTATCCTCCGCAGACCCAAGCTTCTCCTCGTCAACCAAGGCACCATTCTTCACATCCTTGAAAGGATCAAACGACCCAGGTCAAGGTCCTTCACAAAGAAACTAGCTTGGCGCACTGCCTTGCAAAATCCTTTCTTGTGTTGCTCTACTGCTTCCCCTTTGTACACCTTCAGCTCTTCATCAAGCTCTTTGCTGACTGACATCTCAACAGCAAGCTCAATCTGAGCCTCCCTCAGCCTTTCCTCTAGACTCGCCGCCTTCTCAGCAAGCTCCATCTCAGTAGCGAGTCCGTCCTCAGCATCCTTCAGCTTGGTCTCCAACTTATCCACCTTCTTCGCCAATTCCTCCTTCTCGGCCAAAGCCTTATCAGCCTTGGCAGCAGTTGCTCTGCCATGGGCGACCAGCTCATCACCATCAAGCCTAGTCTTGGTGGACACTTACGGTTACACCTAATCGCCTCAGCAAGGGCCACCACGACGCTGTTCAACCTATTGCGCTCCAAGCGCCAAACACCATGAACAGTTGCCCTCAGCTTGTTGTACTCTTGCTCTAAGGAGGCAGCCTTGTTCATGGCCTGCTGATGCAATTGTCGATGTTCTTTGATGATGGCAACGCCCCTCTGAAGAAAGAGCTCAGCAACGTTAAGTGAACAATGAGTAGTAGCCGACCTAATCAAATTCCTATCAAAAGGAGTTGACAGTCCTCGGTCAAGCCTATGCTCGACACTCCACAAAAAGTCAACCTCCCTTGGAGCACTCAAAAACTCCAAAGGAGTAACAGGATGAGCAGCAGGTGGCAGCATCGCAGTTGGAGGAGGTAGAGAAGGAGAAGGAGCAGCAATAACAGGAGAAGCATGACGAGAAGTAGGCAAAGTCGGAGTGGCAGCCATAGAAGCAACAACAACAATAGTGGCAGTAACCGCCACAGGAGGCATAGCAGCTTGGAAGAAGGCGGATCCCTGATAGGAGGTGGAACCCGGATAGGGGGAGGATAAGTCGACAGAAGCCCGACAGCCTCCCTCAATGCACGCAGGCCACGAGGAGGATGGGCGGCCCAAGACTTCTTGCGGCCATACGTCCCGACACTCTCATCCCTCTTCTTCTTTGCTAACTCAGAAGGAGAAGGGATGGGGGAACACAACGGCTACCTCAATAGGGCCAACTCGGATAGTGGGTTGACCCTCTTCTTCAGCCGGGGGGAACAGGGGGCAGCACAACATCGCCACCTACATTGCGCACCAATGGCCTCCATTGGAAGTCACCCATGATACCTGCAAAAACACAAAAACACGAAAGTGTCAGAGTTCACACACCAGAAAAACAGAGAAGTTATAAGGAAGGAAGATTACCGTCCAGTGTGGCAGAGGGGTCATTGGTCGAAGGCAGTGACAAAATACCGCCTGCATCCAATAAGGTCGGGAACAACTCCAAGGTTGCCTTGTCAGACCTCTCCACAAGGGTCTGTTGAATTCAGGGGGAGCTTCTTGAAGCATAAGCAAAGATTCATTCAAGTTTCAAGTTTTGAGCTTTCAAACATGCAAATGACAACTTGGAGATTAATTAGGATGAAATGTAGGAGAAAAGCAATTCTAATTATCCTAAAGCATTGCATTCATTCTAACTCACAAATAACTTAAAATGGTTTAATAAAAATCACAAGGCTTTCATAAAATGGTTAAGTTTCAAACTTGTTTCAAAGGTTTTTGGAAAAATGGTTTTCTTGTTGTTTTAATCTATTACAATAATGTATTAATCGATTATTTTGTTCTTCACTTATTCTGGAAAAGCTTTCATGAACATTATAATCGATTACATATCGAATTTATCGATTATTTTGCCTTTAGTTTTTAGAAACTGCCTTGTTGAACGTTTTTAATCGATTACCTATGAGTAGTAATCGATTACATGCTTAAAAATGTATTTTAAGAAATGTTGGGATAATCGATTACCAGTATACTGTCATCGATTACATAGGCTTATCTGAAAATAGCCATCCCTGCTTTAATCGATTACCATAGGTTGTAATCGATTACACAATATAATCAGAAAGGCTATGGCTCCTGCTTTAATCGATTACGATTTCCAGTAATCGATTACTTAATGTATTTTGAAAAACATGGATCTTCTGTCTTAATTGATTACAAGACGAAATAATCGATTATCTACTTTGGTATAGAAATTCCAGAAAAGCTCATGAACATTTTAATCGATTACAGTCTTGGAATAATTGATTACATAAGCAAAACAATCGATTATTTGGTGCGTCTTAATCGATTATTTCTGTTACGTTTTTCTGTTATAAATAGGAAATCACTTTGCTTGATTTTAGAACGTTGAATATTGATACCCATTGAGCCAAAACAGTTCTAAGAGCCTTTCTAAGTGTTTTCAAAGTGTTTTTACATGCTTGCTCTGCCACAACATTGATCATGAGTTTGTGAGTCAATCTTGAGCAAGATTTCATTCAAGATTAAGGGAAGCTGATTCAATTTGTCCATTCAACCTGGGTTTAATCCATCATATGCATTGTTAATCATTGGATCATCAGGTTGTTTCTCTCCTTAATCTTTCTGTAATTTTCGTTTTGATTTTGGATGTAATTCTTTGTCTATTGTGATTGGGTTTCTTGCATGTAAACTAGAGATAGGATTTCTCTAGGGGTTGTGTTGAGTAGTGTTCTCAGTGGGGTTGTCTCTAAGAATCTAATAGTGTTTTAGATTTCTGAACTTTATCTAGGGTTGATAAAGAGAGAGACTTTGTAATTACTTGTAAGAACAAAAAATTGCAATAGTGGAACTTCATTCTAGTGTTGAGTGGAAGAAAACTGGATGTAGCTTCATAGTGTTTGAAGTGAACAAATATAAATCTTTTGTGCCTTGATTTTAATTTCTTTCTTGATTATATTCAGTTCATCTTGATTGTCTTGCTTTGCTTATCAATTCAATTTTGAGCTATTGGATACCTTCGACTGAACTTTTAATTGAATAAGGATTCTTGGTTTCAAAAGTGATAAAGATCCTAAGGGAAAACTCTGATTTTGTTTAAGAAAATTTTTAATTTACCAAGCCTAACCAATTCACCCCCCTCTTGGTTAAGTGTGAAGTGTTCTTATATTTTACAGGGTCAGCATGTCCTCATCAAAGGACCTGAACCTGGTAGGGTCAACCTGCCAGTGGAAGGGAAAGCGAGCTTCCCCATCCCTGTTGTGCATCAATGGCAACCCATCAGCCACGACACCACTTTCGCGGATCTTGAAGAATCAGTCCTTGAAGCGGTGGAAGACGTTGGTGTCTACCTCAAATAGCTTTTTCGAGACACTATGCAAGGAGACCTAAGCGACCTTCCCGAACATCTTGGTCTGGAAAAAGAAATAGAAAAAAGGAACAGTAGCATGAATGTGCAGATGAGAACACAAAATCTCAAAGGCCCACACCACTGCCCAACTGTTAGAGTGAAGTTGGGAAGGGGCCACATTCAAGTACTCCATCAGAGCACATTGAAAGGGAGAGAAGGAAAGAACAAGACCCAACACCTCGAAGAGACATCAGTACATGAAGAAGAAGGGCAGAGCGCCTGGCACTGCCCTCAAGCAGGGAAAGTCATCTTTCCTGAAGGGCTCGACGATGACTTTACAGGCGTCCAAAGAAGCCATCATCTGCAACGTTGAGCGAATGACATTTACGGAAATAGCAGAAGTTATGGAGGAACGATATTTAAACACGTCCTTCCTTACCCGCTATAGCCACGAATGACTGGAACAACCGGTAGCGACCCAGCACCAGGGTTGCATCGCACACGGGAGGAAGCTCTAACGCCTCCCGGGCTAGTTTGTCTCATCTTCCCTGAAGAAGAACTAGGGATGATAGAAAGTGGCAGAGGCTCATTCAACCTTACCCGCTGACGAGGACGAGAAGTTCCCTCATCAGCTTGACGAGAGCTTGCCTTCCTCCCAGAGGAAGAAGATGACCCATCAGAATCTTCGCCATGGTTATTCTCCTCTGAAGAGTCACCCACGGAGATGACTTCGTGCATGACATGCTGTTCTATCGAGCCACTAGAGTCACTACCCCCCATGTCAAAAGTAGAGTTAGAGATGGGCGAGTTTGACATTTTTTGCAAGGTTACCTTAAGAGAAATGGAAGCTTAAGCGAGAAAAAGAATGAAGAAGAAAACTCAAAAAGCAAAGGTACAGGAATGATGTTTGAAATTGTAGAGGTCCAATCTATTTAAGGAAGAAGTGAACATCGACGGTTACTGGCGGGATTTCAAAATGTCCCATGGAAGCTCGCGCCACGATTTGACTCCCTCCACCCACTGCTGCATGTTCTCTAGTACATGTCCACTCCCCGAGTAACACGTGTATACGAGTAATGGTGCGTAGGCGGCACATTAAATGTGAAGAAACACATGTTTTCTATAATCACATCAACGGTCATATTTTGGTAGAAGACATCATACCTAACGCTTCACTTACCTGCCATGCTCAGAATTATCATCATCATCGACACCTTACTTACTTGCCAAGTTCAGACTTATCCACTAAGCAGTCTACCTTGGACAGCTCAGCAGTTATAACTTGGACCACCTTGTCCAGGTTCAGGTATCGATACAATTTGGTCAACCCAGTCCAGGTTCATGATACTCCTTAATAAAGCTACTGACCTCGACACGCGACATCACTTGTCCACACTCAGGGGCTAACAACACTTATCATATTACTACCATGACACGGACATTCTTCATCGACACTCTTTCACCCTCTTTCGCCCATAAATTGGCTCAGAGGCTGGGGGCTTATGTACCGCCCAAATATGGTAAAATTACACGTGACCATTACTGTAAGGTCACCGTACACGTGGACATCCTCCATGTCAGCACTGCTACATTAATAGTGCTTATTCACTCTCCAAGTGCCAACCTTGACACACGTGTTCGTCCTCCACGTTAGCCCTGCTACTAGAGCGCGGATGTCAACCTTCTACAGGAGTGCTGACATCTACAGTATTTATCTCCTTATTAATAGCATAACAAATATGCCTGGATATTTAAATAGGTGCAACCGCCTTATCTTATCATATCTTCACAAGTTATCTATAAGTTGTTACTCATCTACAAGTAACATTATATCAATAATGTACACATTATCTTATATCTTAATTAGATCATTGCCTGCTATTATCTGTTATTATCTTATCAACAGATTACTAACAAACAAAGGCCTAAAGCCCATACTCCACACTATAAATACATGTTCTCTCTAAACCTTTACTCACTCCTGATTCAACCTAGAATCACTGAATATATCTTCACACAACGTGATAGATATATTCATAATCTTCTAATACATACTCAGTTATTCTCTTATAATCGATGTACTTACTGGAGCGTCAAATTGTTTTTCCTTTGTTTTGCAGGTTCCTCCTGTAAACAAAGCCTACTCATTGTCCGACGTGCAGAATTTGGAGTCCACATTGGCCATGCCTAGCTCACACGTGGAACCTCCGAATTTTGGTAAGAACACCTTCCATTTGCATGTGGGAGAGATAACACTAGATGAGACATCATTGTTACTTCATATTCCATTAGTGGAACTTTTTAGAATTATGACCATATGGATAAGGATGCGACAATTGTCATGCTTATGGAGGGAGAAATAGTTGGCTTTGGAGAAATAGTTATGCGAAGGTTGATTACTAACACCCTGTCAAGCCTTTTGGCCATCACTTTCCCCACCTATTTCTGGTACTAGGTAAATTTCAAACTCATAGCTTCCATATCCAAGAGCTCACACTTATCCATCATATCCAACATAAGGCCACTCTTGATACTCTGAATTTCCCCCTCAAACTTTAGATAGCTTCACATTATAGTTCCCGACAAGTAGGGGTGGGCATGGATTGGATTTTTAAGAATCCAATCCATATCTACTTAAATGGATTAGATTTTAAATCCATATCCATATTTTTTAAAAACTAATTTGGATTCAAGATCCAATCCATTTAAGTGGATATGAATTTGGTCATATTCAATTAAAATCCACTTAAATGTTATAATATTTTTGTTTTATAAATTTTAGTACTATGATATATTTTATAGATAAAATGTAGAATTCTTATATTTGTATCAATATCTGTGCATATACATTCAAATATGGTCAGATACGATATTAAAGTCAAGCTGAAATATAGAAGGAGCAAGTTATACTAAAAATTTCTCAAGTAATTTTTCCATTAGATGAAGGGCTCTAGATTCTACAGTGTTTTTGAACTACAAAGCAAGAATCAAACACCTCTAATTCAGCTACAACGTGTGTTTGTGATTTAATTCAAAGTGCCTATCTCCCTTTCTTCTTTCTTCTGCAATGTTCCTGCCACAATATTCAATTTTCATATCTCAGTAAAAATTGTAATTGTTAATGGGTTGTAGTGAATTCAACTAGCCTGTAAAAAATATGTACAACAATTCAAGTTGCATGATCAGACCACTTGATATATATTAGAGATTTTGAGAGTTATCAATGGAGACACTTTATGTCCCCGATTGTGGAGAAACTTAATTAACTACAACCTAATGTAATCACACTTTGATGAGGATATATTACTTGGAACTGTACCAATGGTGATGACAAGTTAACGTCTAAAAGTTTATTAAATCTGAAAGATTAACTTATTAGGCGAGGCATGTACCATAAAGGTCCTCCAAAGCTAAAACCAATATTCACGAGTCTAAATGGTTTAAATCTGTCTAGCAGACATTGAAACAATATAGACAAGAGGGGAAACATATGGCCTATAATCTTTTTTATTTAATTGTACCATTATATTTCAATGCTACTATGGAGAATCTACGACTATAACTAAAGAAGGTTAGTGCATTTGGAGGTCCATACATCACACAAAAGTAATCATAAAAAATGAAGAGATTGCTAGAAACATAGAATGAACTCAAATAAAAGCTAGCATTAAACAATTCTAGGAATTTAAAGTAAAATGGTGGACAGATTATTTTTGTAATATAAAAAAAAGGAGAGATACAAATGGTAGAGGATACGAAGTCCTTAAAAGCTAAAAGAGTTGTAGAAAATGGCATATTCATTTTCAAGCTGCAAATTTGAGAAAAGTACTGAAAGTAATTTTTATTGGGAAGTTTTGAAAAGTACTTCTATCCAAATTGGCTTAAGAGTTCGATTCCTATGATTTATTAATATTGAAAAAAATCTATTAAAAAGTTAATCTTTGAAATGAATTATATTACCTAATTAAAGAATTAGTCCTTGACATTTGAGTGAGAAATAACTTCGTTCACCCAAAAAGCTAGTACTGTCTGTAACCAATACCTCAACATCCATTACAACAACAAACCCGAGCAAGAGTCCAACCCAAAACCCACTTCTCAACAACCATTCCATCTTTTCCCACCCAATTACTTCTTTAGAATCAGTCTAAGCTCAGTAAAAGGAAAAACAAACTAGATACAATCACAAATACAACACACACATCACAGAAAGAAAGTGTATGGAAGAGAAAACAAATATGCCATTTTCTATAGCTTGGAAACACACATTAGAGATTATTTTTGTAATATAAAAAAGGAGAGATACATACGCTTTTTAAGAATTTGTACTTGCAAATTTTGTTTGCTTTAACCTAAAAGAAAAAACCCAAGGAAAGGGGCACAGTTGTATGTGAGAGCCTGAGAGGAATTACATTCACGAGTGAGAGAGGAAACCAAGGGCACGTATGAGAGAGGAATAGCGAGAGTGAGAGAGGAATTCGTAGTTTCTAATTTTTCAGATTCGAGTTTATGGACTTCAGATTTGGGAGACGCTTCCCTGAAAAAATGGATTTTGTTTTTTTTTTTATCTAAAATCTGTATAAAAAGAAAATGAGTTTCAGATTTATAAATAGGTATAAAATATGAATATGGTAAAATAACAAACTGATCCATTAAAAAATAAATAAAATGAATTAGATCAGATTAGTTATTGGATCACATTTAGATATTAGATTTTTTTGCCCATCCCTACTTACAAGCATCCATGGGTTAGAGATATTAGAATGAATGGACATAAAAGGAGACCAAAGAGAGGATCGTTTTCTAAATTGGGGATTAGCAAATACAACGGTGCAATACCACCTCTAAGCGTTTCACAAAATGCCAAAAGTGATAGCTTGGGGAAAGCTATACATCTCAAAAGTATTCAAATTGCTATGATTGTTTACTAAAATCCAGATGCCCTTGAAATGACCCGAGGCTTCCACCAAGTGGTAAATTTCAAAGCCCAAGGACTGACATAAGTTTTTTGCGGACGCAAAGAGCGAGGCAGTGTGTTTCCATTAAGATGAAGATAGTTGGTTTATACAACATCACCAGTTCTTTAATATGACGGGAACAGTGGCCATTGTGCCACTGTTTTTTAAAAAAACTCCCTAACTGCCACGACCAACTAACTTTTTCCCTAAATGTCACATTACCAATTTAGCTGGTATTATTGGCGAACTATGTACGCTGACTTGGCGCCCTCCCAGTCGCCGTGCAAAAAAGCAAGACACATGGCGTGCTCCCATTAGGTCGCAGGATGTAGCAGCGGATTAGGTGTAATTCGCTTGGGCCTATAGCGAATTACACCTCCTTAACATTTAACCATTATTATTTTCCATGAGTTTAAAGGGTGTTACTTTGAGATATTGATTGAATAAAATGCTAGGGGCTAAGGAGTCCAGACAGTACACACAAAATAAAATTTGAGTTCGCGAATTATACGGATTACAAATTACTTGTAGCAATGCGTTCAATTTTATATATTTTTAATGACTTTTATGTCTCTTATATGATAAATATTTTTATTAAACACCCCATCAGAATGAAGTGTTCTTAATTATTTAATTTCCTTAATACTAAGTTGTTAAAAAGAAAATCCTTAATACTAATATCATCAGACCATTAATTACAACTTTTAATTAATGTAAGCTAATAATGGTATTCTAACACTTTGATTGAGACCAAAAAATCAAATATGGTAAAGTTAATAAGTAACATTACGTTTTTAATGAATTTTTACTGTATGTTTTTATTGTAAAATTTATTACTCACTTTATCATTTTATAACATTGTTTGTCTATTTTTATATGTGAGAATCAAGATAGTTAGAAAATTTATTATAATTTACGTATTTTATTTAATAAATTAAGTTAGACTTCTTAAAAAAATATTTTTTATAAGACATATATTAGTATAAAATATTACTTGTTTTTTCTTATAAAAAATGATAAGAGATAGTATTTTTCTTCTGAAAGTATCTGTAATTAATTAATAAATTTTTTAGACAAAAAAAAAATAAATGTTGGAGTAAATTTTGTATTTCTTTTAAGAAGTTAGAGAAGATGAATAACGATTAAATGGGAAGCAATAAAGGAAAAATAAAAAGATAATTAATTTTTAAAAATAAGAATAATTTTGATAAAGTGGTGAAACAAGTGGGAAATGAAATTTTAAAAATGGAGGGAATATAAAAGGAACAAATCATTCAAAAAAACATGTGCAAAATTGAACTCATTTTTACGAAAATTAAACTAAAAAAATTACTTTTAAAAGAACATGGAGAAAATAAAATATCCCTTTTAATTCGCTTTGTCCCACAACAGTTTAATACCAAGGTGACACGTGTCAAATTCCACGTTTTTCGCATTTCAGCCCAGCGAATTAGGACTGGTCGTCACATGTCCTGCAGCGTCGTTGACTGGGCCTGACACACGTAATTCGCTACAATGCCTAGCAAATTACGTGGCCTATAAGGAGTCACCAACTTAGCATACGTAGTTTGCCATTGCTGTCAGCAAATATGGTGATGTGGCATTTAGGGAAAAAGTTAGCTTGCCATGACAGTTTGAGAATATTTTTAAAGAACAGTGGCCACTGTTCCTAATATGACGTTGCCCTTTAGCATCAATCGTGCCCCGGGTATTCCAGGACACAATATTAACATCATTGAAGATATTATTATTCATAAGTAACTATATATATAAGAATGAGGGAGCGGGTGATTCCTTGAGAGCACATGACCATGTGTTGAGGAGGAACAATCACCTGATCATGATGGGTACGGGAAGACTCTTTCTTTTGAGCAAGTGGGCCACTTTGGCCATCAACTGGATCAGTGTTGCTAATGATCTCCCATTTAATGTGAAGCTAATATTTGTATGTGTTAATCTTATAAAAAATGGTATGTTTCGTTAACGGATTTGAATTTGCATGTTAGACTTTTGGTTCATGTATAATTCATATTTTTAAATGATTCTATTATTATTATTATTATTATTATTATTATTATTATTATTATTATATGTAACCATGTATACAATTTTAGACTCACAAATATACTATTTGTCCCGGACGGATCATATTTTTTAGGTATTATTAATTTTGTTAAACAACGTACAAAGAAGTATTAATTTAATTTGTTGTACACTCAAATCTTCTCACGTTAAAATCTCAATCATCAAATTAAAACAGCATGTCTACATTTTTTTGTTATTTAATTTTTTTACACTGTATGCTTTATAGTGCCCCTAAATGCCCCTTGCGTTGACGGGTAACGCATTAGTGTGTATTATCAACATGGCAAATTTAAATTGATAATTAAGATTAATATATTTCTTAAAATAAGTTAAGAATTATAACTTTTTTATGATAATAAAAGATAAGAACTTTTTTGATAAATTAAAAATTAACATTTATTAATAAAAAGTTATAAATTTAATTTTCTACTAACAAAAATAATAAATTAATATTATTTACTAATAAAAAAAAACAACTTGCCGATAGTATTAGTTTAATCTTAAGGTTGATTCTTTAAAAAAATATATTAAAAAATAGACTTAAATATATTTTTTTGTCTTTATAATTTAATATTTTTATTTTATTTTTGTTTCTATAATTGTTTTTCGTTTTAGTATTTTAAAATTGTGGTTGTTTTGTTTTTGTTTTTAAAAAATTGGAGACTGCAAAAATATGTGTGGGCTTTAAATAATAATAAAAATATTCAAACGTTTTAAAGATAAAAAATAACCTAATTTCTTAATTTATGGCCAAAAACAAAACAGCATGTCAGAGCCTAAAACAAATTAGAGACTACAAAAACATGTCCGTCGTATCACTTCTATTGTGTGTATTTATATTGTGTCAGTGTCATTGTTCAATATGCCAACACATCCATCAGTTCGCGTGTCCTTGCTTCATAGTTTCCTTCCTACGTGTATATGGAAAATTAATATCAAACAATTTCTTATGTGAACAACTATGTTGACAATACCATTGGGTTAAATTTTCACGCGATTGTAACTTGTATGCATTTAAGAGTCAGCTTTTCCATGTACCAAAAAAAAAGAGTCGGCTTTTCCTTCCGTGTATGTTATGCAAAATTAATATCAGCGATTTCTTATGTGAACAGCTATGTTGACAATATTCAGGAGAAAAAAAACTATGTTGACAATACCATTGGGTTGACTTCTTACCTTTCATTGGTTTGACTTCTATAGGGAGTTGACGTTCATGATTAGTTTGTATTTATGATACGCGATGCAGCATTAACACATGTTAGCCATGGATGGGGACATATAGTTTACCTTATTTTTTCTTACCTTTCATTGATTCTTATCTATTTACATCTTCTTTTTACTCTCTCTCTATATATATATTATTTTATTTTTATAAAAAAAGGTTAAGACTAAAATATATTTTAAATTTATGATAAATTAACAAATTTTGTTTTAAATTTATAAATAATTTTTTTCTTTAAATTGAGTCTCTAATATATCTTAATTGATTTTGTTTTGGATTTGTAACTAATTCGGGTGGTTTTAAAATCATCAATTTTTAGTTTGAATTTTTAATGGAGATTTTATTGCTTAACTAAGAAATCATAACCGTAGAAAAAAAAAACAAAAATTTTCATATATTAGGAACTCATGTAAAGAAAAGTTTATTAGAAACTAAAAAAATCTTTAATTTATCATAAACTCAAAAGATTTAAATATAGTTTTAATTTCTACAATTTAGTATTTTTATTATTGCAATTTTTATTTTATTTTCAGTCATTATAAATTATGTTTATTTTGTTTTTAGTCTTTAAAATATTTTAAATAATATTTTTCACTAGTCAACACGTTATATAAAGTATTTTAAGGATTAAGAAGATAATATATTTGTTCCGTTCAAGAAAAACGGAGATATCCAACACAGGATGTTGGGTGATTTTATGTCTGATCGAACTCTCCCTTCACAAGAAGCTTATTGAGAGGAAGCTAATAATGGAAGGGATGATCACAACGAACGCGGGAGCAACTGGGGTGCTGTGTGTGCTGTGTGAATGGAAAGAAAGAGTCAAAGTGTGTGTACCTTTCACCATGGGAAACCCTGAATTTATAGGGAGCTAACCTGGATCTTGAAGATGATCTTGTTCAGGCCCATCACTTATCTTTGGATATCTGGAGATGTAGCTGCAATCTTTCCCTTTTTACACTATCACAATATATCCGTTGATACTCTCAATATTTAGTCTGATTTTGTGAATATTTGAATCATTATGGCAGAGATTTGATATTCTAATATCCGTAACAGATGCCCCTCAGCCCGGTCACCTAGAATTCTGGGTGGCCGGGATGTGTTTTGGTTCGACCAACCCAAATGCTGACCTTCCTTTGGCCGAGCCGACCTAAGGTGAAGGAGGCCGCCCTCGGGTTGAAACGACCTCGAACGATTGTGGCCGTATGCTGCAGACCCGCTTCGAGGTGAGAAGTTTCCCTTGCTTTTTTCCTCCCTCTTTTACGCCGAGCTAGGCCTTGTCTTTTCAAGCAGTGGTTTGGTTCTGATTTCCAGCAAGTGAAGCGACTTCTTATTTTTACTCCGCCACGTGTCGCGACGTGATTGTTTCTCATTTCACGCTTTAATCATTTTACTGCTTTGTGTTAATGAGGTAACCGCTTCTCCCACGTCCTTTATTATCCATCGGTTACTCCCCCACGTTTCTTTTTGAATTTCTGATGGTTACTTTTTTCCTACTCAATGTCCCTATTAGTATTCCACTTTTTATCCCCATAGCATTTCATTCCTCTAGAATTTTCCTGCATTCCTTGTGCCTTCGCGACCGCTGTTCACTTCACCATCGTTTGTGCTTCCTGTTGTTACCTTCTTCACTTCAGGTATTTGTTACTCGCCTTTATTCATTTTCCTTCCGTTCACTGTCATTTCCTTTTCCTTGCCTTGTTTTGCATAAGCCCTGGGTTGATAGTTTTCCGCTGTTCTCATTTGTCCCCTGTAGTTCTCGCTTACTATTGCACATTTTGTCCTTTCATCATGAAATATACCCCCGATGAGGAGGCTAGGATCCGTAGAACAGTTCCTCCTTGGTCTGCGTTTTGGTTATGGGGCCTCCCTCTTTCTGAAGAAGAAAAGAAAAAATTATTGCTCCAAGCTCCTACTGCCCCTAACACCTCCAAACCAACCTTTCAACCTTCTAGATTTCTTCGAGCCGGGTCTTCTGGGCTAGGGTTTCCCTTGCGACAGAGGCCTATCCTATCCTCAGAGTCTATGGTACCTTCCAATACTTCTGTTCCCTCCGGTATCGCCCTTAGAGATGCCCCTAGTCCTGACCCCCAATTTAGGATTCGGTATGAGCCTTGCTCGAAATGCGTCAATGAGTTTATGTATCTGGCCAGTAAGGATTTTGATAGACAAGCCGATGACTTACTAGACCGGTGCCGTCATAATCCTATTCGTGAGCTTGTATCAATTGACACACAATTACATATTTTAGATGTAGAAGTGCCGACTTCTGCATCAATCCGGGCTCCGCCGGGTCCTAGCCCCTTGACACTCCGTCCTCCAGGTACCTTACTAACTGTTTCTTTATTTGTCGTAGGTAATTATGGACCCGCCTCTCATGGGAAATGTAGAGGGATCTGCTGCCGGGCCTCACGCCATTCCCCTAGCCTTGTCAACTAGGTTTCCATGGGTTACTCACGAGGTCCTGAGTTATACCTCGGTATTAGACCTTGAGAGCCTCGCCCTCGTCCCTCCTGAAGTCCAAAATGGGTTTTCTGTTTGTCTTCCCCGCTCGGGCGAACCCATTTGTTCCACTCGGGAGGGGAACGATCTTGAGTTTTTCTTATTCTACACCGATGTTTTTACCGAGATAGGGGTTCATTTCCCCTTTTCCGAGTTTCAGATGCAAGTATTAGATCATTTGCATCTTGCCCCTTCTCAAATTCACCCTAACGGTTGGGCTTTTATCCAAGCCTTTGAAATTTTGTGTCAAAAGCTCGAAGTCCCCTGTACCTGCTCCTTGTTCTTTTATTTTTTTACTGTCTATACCGGTCGGTCGGGTAAGGAGCCCCCTGAGCGGAAAGGATGGGCCTCTTTCCGGGGTCGTACCGACAAGGATTCTGACCGCCAGCTATTCGACTTATTCTCTGAATCCTTCAAAGGGTTCAAAGATAAATTCTTCAAAGTTGTCGCCGTGCCCGGCCGCCGTCCCTTTTTTCTAAGCTCCTCGAGCTCTTCGATCCCTTGGAGGTTCCCCTTGTATTGGACCTCTACCCATTATGATTTTCCTCCCATCTCCTACCGAACTGACAAGGCCCGATTGTCTGATTCCGACGTTGATTCTATGGCTCGGATATTATCGTACAGAGATTCCGGGAACTTGGGTCCCATATCGTACTATATTCACTGTGGTTAGTTTGGGTTTCTTTTGACTGCTTGAGTATTTTAATTAGTGTCTTGCTAATCGTTTGCTTCTGCTATGCAGCTATTGACATGGACACTGTTCCCATTCCTCCTCATCTTGCCGCCCTCAAAGGACCAAAAAGGCGCAAGGTGGCTAAGAGGAGTAAAGCCAGCGAATCAAGCCGAGCTCCTTCCTTGGCAGCCCCGACCACGGATGCTTCTGGGGGTTCGGTTCCGGGCTCCCCTCGCGTTTCTCCATCGAGCCCTCCTCATGCTTCTCATCCGTCTTCGCCTCAGCCTTATCGGTCGATCTCTCCTCAGGCCTCTCTGCCGAGTCCTTCCCATGCTGCTCGGCCGAGTTCCCCAGTTGAGGTTGTAGATGTTGATATGATGGAGGCTGCTACCGCCCTTGAAGAGGCTGGGGCCGAGGTTATGGAGGTCGCCGCTGAAATTGGGGCCAACACTATTAGGACTGCCCTTGAAATCCCGGCTTCTGTCCATAGTGCTGAAATTTCTTCAAGAGTCCCAAGCACCGGGCCCGGGTCTCCTAAAGAGCTTGTCCAACTGCCTTCTCGCGCTCTTTGGAACCAAGGCGTCACTTCCGAGGTGTTTGAAGTCATTCGGGCGCCCAAAAAGTTTTCCGAGACGGTCCTCTATCCTGATTCTGATTTGGAGGAGTTGAGCTCTCTGTAGTTGGCTTGCCTGAAGAGTGGCAGTTTGCTTGGGAGCTTGGCTTCTCTCAATAAGAAGGCTGCTAGGGGGGCGACCGAGCTTGAGGCTACGAAGGCCGAGGTCCAGAGATTGCGAGAAGAGCTGGACCGAGCCCAAGTGGATGTGGCGACCTCGGTGGATGAGGTGGAGGCTTCCCAGGCTAAGATCGAGGAAGCGCAAGCGCTGTCGGCCAAGCTTACTGCGGATTTGGAAGCTTCTCACTCAAAAGCCAAGGAGGCTGAAGATTTGGTGAAGACTTTTTCTGCCGAGCTGGAGGCTTCAAGGGAAGAGGCATGGGAAGCGCAGTCCTCGGTCACCGACCTGTCGGCCGACCTCGAGGCTTCTCGGGCCAAGGAAGCAAAACTGACTGTTGACCTACGAGTTGCCCGGGATTCTAAGGCTAAGTTAATTACCGAAGCCGACACCCTCGAAGCTCAACTTGCCGCTCTTCATCGTGAGGCTTCGTCTGCTCAGTCCACCATAGCCAACTTGGAGGCGAGTCTTACTAAAAATCGCGACCGGTTCAAGGCGGTGAAGCTTTGTTGCGATGAACTCTCGGCACTGAACAAGAAGAAGTGCGAGGAGGAGAAACGACTTTTGGGCGAGCTGGTCCAGGTTCGTTTGCAGCTGAGGAGATCTACCTAAGCCTCCTTCGAGAATGCCATGAGCCAAGTTCGTTTCCTGAATCCTGGTGTTAACTTAAACACCGAGGGCATGCATTTTAGAGCCTATGTCGGGGGCGACAAATTGCTCATGGTTTCTGAGAGCGAAGATGAAGGATCGGGAAGCTCTGATGACGCTGCTGACGATGTACAGCCTCAAGCTGGTGCGGATTAAAGGGCCGGGATGCCGGTTTAATTTTGTAATAGTGTTTATATTTTTGTTTTTAATGTCCAAGATACATTACTCTTAATAATAACTTCGTACCTTGTTTGATCCTTTATAATCATGTTCTTTGTTTTCATTTTTGGGCGTCGGTTCCAATGACCGACCTTCTTTTTGAAATTGGCTAAGCGTTGGTGGTGGCCGGGACCATTGGTCGGGCTCTTTGCTTGGGAATCCTTTCCCTAACTTTAGCAATTGTTTAGCGTATTCGTAATATTTTGCAGATGTAGTTCGTTCGGTCAAGCCGATGACTCATCCATAAATGATTACGTCGGTTTGATCAAGCCCGAATTATAACACGAAACAACGACTAAGTACAAAAATTTGTGCACAGTAAATTTCCTTAAAAGGATTTTATTAATATTTCACGATCTCAATGACCAATTAACACGGGTACATATGTCCGGTTTACATGACCGACTAAAGAGAAACACGTGATAAAAACCGAGGTCCCTATGTAAGGAAAACCGGGTTGATTCCCCATGACCCCTATGACGGGCTTGGTAGCAGGCTAAAGGGGAACACATGGTGTCCATGATTCCTATGACGAGCTTAAAGCCAGCTAAAGGAAAACACATGGACTGTCTTCTTTCAGCTGTAGTATTTCTTCAGCTTATCTGCGTTCCATGTTCGTTTGACCTGCTTTCCTTCCAATGTCTGCAGCGAATATGCTCCTCGCCTGAGGTTCCGAGCAACTCGATATGGGCCTTCCCAATTTACCGCCAACTTCCCTTCTTGTGCGTTCTTGTTGCCGATGTCGGCTCGTCTTAATACGAGGTCTCCATCTTCAAACGACCTTTGTTTCACTTTTTGGTTGAATCTTCTGGCCAGCTTTTCCTTTCCTTGTAGATCTCGGCTGTGAGCGGCTGCGCGGACTTCTATTAGATCGAGGTCGGCCCTTAGTAAGAGGTCGTTCTCTTCTGACTCCCGTATGTTCTCCCTTCTCCAAGACGGCTGGCCAACCTTTACTGGTATCATAGCTTCGCAGCCGTACGTTAGCCTGAATGGAGTTTCTCCCGTAGATGTTTGGGCCGTAGTTCTGTATGCCCACAATACGTAGTAAAATTGTTCGACCCAGTTTGGACCGGCTCCATGCATACGCTTTTTCAGCCCATCCAAGATGACTTTATTTGCCGCTTCAGCCTAGCCGTTGGATTGTGGATGTTCAACGGAGGCGAAATGGTGCTTGATCTTGAGGTCGGTCATCAGCGCTCTGAACTTGTTGTCGGTGAACTATGTCCCGTTGTCGGTGACTATTTCTGCTGGAATCCCAAACCTTGCAATAATGGTTCGTTCTAAGAACCTTTGTATCCGAGCCGAGGTAATCGTCGCCAGAGGCTCAGCCTCAATCCACTTGGTAAAATAATCGACAGCCACTACCAACCACTTCATTTGTCCCTCCGTGGCTTTGAACGGTCCTAGGAGGTCTATCCCCCACTTGTAAAATGGCCAGGGGGCTGTAATTGGGCTGAGCTCCGACAGGGGAGCCCATAATATCTTAGAATGTTTCTGGCAACTGTCACACTTCTTGACATGTTCTGTCGCGTCAGCCTTCATTGTCGGCCAGAAGTATCCTGCTCGTAGGGCCTTCAGGGCCAAGGCCCTCGCTCCCATGTGTTGTCCGTTGATTCCCTCGTGTATCTCTGCAAGCACGTACTCCGCTTGATCCGAGCCGAGGCATAGTAGCAGGGGGTGTGGAGGCCTCGACGGTATAATGCATCCTCAATGATCACATACATCGCAGTGTCCCGCTCGAGTTTTCTTGCTGCTTGCTCGTTGCCGGGGACTATTTCTCGCTCTAGATAATCTGCAAGAGGCTTTCTCCAATAGTCGTCGGTTAGGATGATCATGACGCACGTGGGTTGAGCAATTTCCTGGTGATTGACCGACCTGTGATTGGGCGTTCCTTTGGTGCTAGCCAGTTTGGATAGTATGTCGGCTCAGACGTTTTCCTCTCGAGGTATGTGGGCAACTACTACCTCGTCGAATTCTGCCATAACTTCCTTTACCTTAGTTAAGTACTTGGCTAGCAAAGGTCCCTTGACCTGATACCGTCCTTCGATCTGAGCTGAGACGAGCTGTGAATCGGTGAAAATTTTGACTTTCAGTGCTCCTTGCTCCCTGGCTTGTTTGAGCCCGGCGATGAGTGCTTCATATTCTGCCTGATTATTAGAGGTCGGGAAGTTAAGTTGCAACGACTATTCAAGGGACACGCCCTCTGGGTTCTCCACTATGACCTCAGCTCCACTCCCTTTTGCATTGGACGACCCATCTACATAGACCTTCCATACTCCTTCTTCTTTCTGTGTGGCCGACGTTGGAGTTAGCTCAACGACGAAGTCGACCAGTGCCTGTGATTTAATGGCGCTTCGAGCTTCATACTTTATGTCAAATTCCGAGAGCTGGATGGCCTAATTCATCATTCTTCCTGCTAAATCCGGTTTGTGCAGCACCTGTCGGATCGGTTGACCTATTCGGACAACGATCGTATGGCTTTGAAAATATGGTCGGAGCCTCTTGGCCGTTGTGAGCAGGGCAAAGGCTACTTTTTCGAGCTTCTGGTATCGCAGCTCTGAGTTCTTGAGAGCTCGGCTTACAAAGTACACAGGAAATTGGGACTTGCCTTCCTCTCTGACCAAAACGGCACTGATGGCTTCATCTCCTACTGACAAATAAAGTATGAGCACCTCCCCAGGCTCGGGTTTTGATAATACTGGCAGCGAGGCCAGACAGGCTTTGATCTTCTTAAAGGCATCTTCGCATGCCGAGCTCCATTCATTGCTGGCTTCCTTTTTTAACAACTTGAAGAAAGGAAGAGCTGTCTTTGCTGACTTTGGGAGAAACCGAGTCAAAGCTGCTAACCTTCCCGTTAATTGTTGAACCTCTTTTTTGTTAGCGGGGGACCGCATATCCAGGACGGCTCTGCATTTGTCCGGGTTCGCCTCTATTCCTTGGTGGGTTAACATAAAGCCCAAGAATTTCCCCGCCTTTACGCCAAATGCACATTTCGGCAGGTTCAAGCGTATGTCGTGTTGTCGCAATTTCTGAAATGTTTCTTCGAGGTCCTGGATATGGTCCCCTGATGTCGACGTCTTTGCAATCATATCGTCAATGTAGACCTCGATATTTCGCCCGATTTGGTATGAAAATACTTTGTTCATCATCCGTTGATAAGTTTCCCCAGCATTCTTCAAACCAAAGGGCATGACCTCGTAACAATAATTTGCCTCAACGCCTCGGAATGTTGTTTTCTCCTGATCGTCCGGATGCATGGGTATTTGATTATATCCGGAATATGCGTCCATGAAGGACAGAAATCGGAAGCCAGCCGAGCTGTCTACAAGTTGATCGATGCTTGGCATGGGGTACGAGTCTTTAGGGCAGACTTTGTTCAGGTCGGTATAATCTACGCAAACCCTCCACTTTCCGTTGGGTTTCTTTACCATAACGACATTGGAGAGCCACGTCGTATATTGTATCTCCCTTATGAATCCAGCCTCTAGAAGTTCGTTGATGTGCTTTACCAGGGCCTGCTTCCTGTCCGGGCCGAGCTTTCTAGTCCTCTGCTCCACCGGTCTGGACCCGGGATATACAGCCAATTTATGACAGCAGAAGGTAGGCTTTATCCCGGGTATCTGGGAAGCCTTCCACGCAAAAATGTCCTGATTTCTTCTCAAACATTGTACCAATCTATCTCTTTTTCCGGACTCGGATTGCTTTCCTACCTTCGTGATTTGGTCGGGAGAGGATCCGATCTGGACTTCTTCAAGTTCGTCCATCGGCTCTGGCCTCCATTCCTCGATGTCTCTCATATCCAGTTCTACCAAATTAACCCGTCTCCTGACTCGTTCTGCCGGCCAATTCGTCGTCTCTTTCTCGCGGATCCGAGGCGGAAAAGACGGGCCGATCTCGGTTTCCCGAATGGTGTTGTAATAACACTGCCTTGAGTCTTTCTGGTCGCCGCAGATTGTGATGACTTTTCCGAGGTGTCCAACCAGCTTCATCTTCTGATGTTTTGTTGACATCAAGATATCCCATTTGTTTAGGGTCGGCCTTCCCAATATAATGTTGTATGGTGAAGGGAAGTCGGCCACTGTAAACGTGACCCTTTCCGACCTGAATCCTTCCCTTGTCCCCAAGGTGAGCTGAAGATCAATTACACCTTTTAGTCCGGTGCCCTCCCCATTGAATCCATACAGCATTGTCTGACAGGGTCTTAAGTCCTCAACCCTCAAATTCATCTTTTCGAAGGCCGCCATGTTTATGATATCAGCCGAGCTTCCGTTATCAACAAATATCCTTTTGACTCGGAAGTTGGCCACTGTCCCCGTAATCACAAGGCCATCCTCATGGCCTGGAACAACCCCCTTCATGTCTTCCTTCGTGAAGTAAAGTAGGGGCGGCTCGGCCTTCCCGCTGCTGCCGCCACTCTCCTTGAACCGAGGTCGGTCTCTTACCGACATTACCTCCTTGAGGTATCTCTTTCTTTGTCCTGTGGTGTCGCCTCTGCCTCCTAGGCCGCCAAAGATAACGTTGCACTCAAATTCGGGCTCGGGAAATTCTTCATCTTTCTTGTTCTTCTTTCCCTCTCGCGGTTTACTCTCCTGCTGACCTTTTCTCTTGCCTTGGGTTTGAATTACATACTGTCGTAACTTGCCTTCTCGCACAAACTTTTCTATTGCATCTCTGAGCTCCCAACACTGGTTGGTTGTATGGCCCGGGCTGTTGTGGAAATCACAGTATCTGGAGTAGTCTAATCGTTCTTTTTTCACTATTGGGGGAGGTCGGTTAACCTTCCTCATCTCGTTGAAAACAACCTCTTTCCATATCTGACCGCGGGGGGCTGTCAGCGAGGTGTACTTTTCATACTTTGGTTCATATCTTCCTGACCTCGGGCGAGAGTCGGGGAGGCCTCGTGGAGGTCGGCCAGCAGGAACGTTCGAGGGCTGCCAACTGTTCTGCCCATGATGCATGTATTCTTGACGTCGGTTTCTTGGTGACGGGAGTTTCTTGCCTTCCCTTGGGGCTGAGTTGGCAATTTCCATCTGTTCCAACTCTAGATACTTCTTGGCCCTCACTTTGAACTCGTTTAAGGATCTCACGGGGTCCTTATAAATCGACTTGGCTAGTCGAGACGACCCATTGAGTCCGGCTGAGATGAGGTAAACATGGACCTTCTCTTCTAACCCCTGAACCTACAATGCCGCCTCCTTAAATCGGTCCAAGTAGCTTTGCAACGTTTCTCCGGCCTGCTGTCGTATTTTTCCTAAGGCGAATTCCGACTTCGGCTGCTTTTTGCTGGTTGCAATGTTTAGTAAAAACTTCTGGCCGAAATCTTCGAAGCTGTGGATTGACCTCGGCGGCAATGAATGGAACCATGTCTGGGCGGCTCCGGTTAAAGTGGTGGCAAAAATACGTGAGATGATGGGCTCGTCGATGCCCCTCACACACATCTGAATGTCAAATTCATCGATATGGACCTGTGGGTCCTGGCTTCCATCGTATTTAGATAGGAATGACCCGTCGAAGTCCTCTACAAACTGAGCGTCCACTATTTGGTCGGCAAACGGGCTTTTGTTCTGGTGGCCCCGGCGATATTTTCTTCGATATATGCCCTCGCCTTGGTCTGCCCGGCGAATGACTTCAGTTGATCCGGGCTTTGGTGCTATTGCCGAGGCAGCATGGAAAGCCCCTTGGTGAGAGCAGGACATCCTTTCATGTTCAGACTGGCGCGTCGATTCCCTATTGCCAGTCTCGGCAGTTCGAATCGACATACCAGGCCTTTGTCCTCCATTCTCGTGGTCTCGACGGTCGGTATTTTGCCGACGTTCTCCCTCCCTTCGTCTGTTACTACGTTCTTCCAACTGAGCAATAAGTCGTTGAATGTCCTCCTGGCGTTGAAGTTCATAGTGCTTTTCCAGGTTCTCCATCCGGGCCAGCAGGGATTGGAGGGCGCTTTGGATAAAGCGCTGAGAATTCCCAGGATCCTCCTCCTGCCTTATGTTGTCTAGTGCTGGTCTCGACGAGGCGGTGTGGGAGAGCGCATCCTCTGGTTCAACGTTCTCTGGAATCGCGTTCCTGGGTGGTTCTTCCTGCCTTGCCATCTGGTGTCTTCTGGTGTCAACCATCGCGAGTTAGTGGGACTCGAAATTTATCGTTCCCACAGACGGCGCCAATGTTCCGTTCAAGAAAAACGGAGATGTCCAACACAGGATGTTGGGTGATTTTATGTCTGATCGAACTCTCCCTTCACAAGAAGCTTATTGAGAGGAAGCTAATAATGGAAGGGATGATCACAACGAACGCGGGAGCAACTGGGGTGCTGTGTGTGCCGTGTGAATGGAAAGAGAGAGTCAAAGTGTGTGTACCTTTCACCATGGGAAACCCTGAATTTATAGGGAGCTAACCTGGATCTTGAAGATGATCTTGTTCAGGCCCATCACTTATCTTTGGATATCTGGAGATGTAGCTGCAATCTTTCCCTTTTTACACTATCACAATATATCCGTTGATACTCTCAATATTTAGTCTGATGTTGTGAATATTTGAATCATTATGGCAGAGATTTGATATTCTAATATCCGTAACAATATTTAAATCAACTTAAAACAAATTTTAGCCAAATCATTGGTTTGAATTTTCACGCGATTGTAATTAAAGCATTTAACAGTTAACTTTTCCTTGTGCATTTTATGGAAGACATGTTTTGTTACCCCCTTCCAAATGACCAGTAACTGAGTGACATCATGTTTTACCCCAAATTTATCAATATTGCCATGTTATTCCGAAGGACTTGATTGCAATTTCTAACTTTATGCTAAGTGTAAAACATTATATAAACCAAGTAAATGCAGGTGATGGAAACAAAGCAAATTAAACGATTAAGCAAATATCGCTTGCAGTAGTAATGGATAACCAAAATGCCATCGAGCTCTTTGAAGGCCAAAACCTTTTGTACATGCAGATATATATTTGGCAACCTAAGACCTGTGTGTCTTAAGTGGGCTGGCGAACTAGGTATTCCGGACATAATCCAACCATGGGAAACCTATTACTCTTCTTGAGTTGGTCTCAGCCCTGCAAATTCTACCATCTATGATGGGTTTTGTCAGCGATTCATGCCCTTTGGGCACACAATGGAATCTTCGATATCCATGAGAGTCAGGAAGATCATCATGAATTAGCGTATGCTCTAACTCCTGCATCAAAGCTTCTAGTCAATGACAGTATCCATTGTTTATCTCCAATGCTTCAGTTCATGACTGATCCATTTTTCACGAATGCATACAATCACTTGGGGGAATGGATGCGCTGCGATGACCCCACATTATGTGAGACAGCCTTTGGGACAATGCTTTGGGGACTTCTTGAGAAAAAACCTTCATACAATAGTCTTTTCAATAAGGTTATGACAAGTTTTTTTTTTTCTTTTTTAAATACATATTTCTCTCTATAATTTAGTGTTTTTTTTTTTATATTTTTGTTCTTATATTTTTTTTTATTTTCATTATTGTAAAATATTTTTATTTTATTTTTTGTCCTTAAAATATTTTAGATAATATTTTTTTATTATTCAAAAACTTTCTTTTAATGTTTAAAGTGTTATTTAAAATATTTTAAGGACAAAAAATAAAATAAACACATGATAATTTTTTTACAAAGAAAAAAATGAAAAAACATATTAAATTACAGAAATAAAACATATTTAAACTTTTTGTAATCAACAAATTTTAATTATTAATATAAAAAATCAAATCTTTACAATATAATTCTCTTCTTTCTTAACCTGTCCACCAACCTTATATAACCAGGATATGGCAAGTGATTCCCGGATGGTAGACTTGGAACTCAAAAATTGCACTTCGATTTTTGAGGAGCTAGATTCCATGCATCGTGGATGCATGTAGGTGGTGGAACTGGAACCACAGCCAGAATTATCTGCGAGACATTTCCTAAGTTGAAATGTGTTGTGCTTGACCTTCCTCATGTTGTAGCAAACTTGACGGGAAGCAATCATTTAAGTTTTGTCAGCGGCGACATGTTCAAATCTATCCCTCAAGCCGATGCAGTCCTACTAAAGGTGAAAATATATGTCCAAATATTTTTTGATCTTTTTATTTGTAAAAAATGAAGATATTATAATAGACTTTATAACAATTTATACACTCTTGAAATTTACATACACCATGTTATGTATATATCATTATTCAATTTACTGAGTTAGATTCTCTTGACTAATATTTTCTTATTTGAATTGGAAAAAGAATATTACATATATATAAATACATATTTCTAAATTTTTCCTTATTTAACTTTCTTTTTACAGCGGGTTTTACATGATTGGAATGAAGAAAATTGCATAAAGATCCTGGAAAGTTGTAAAGATTCTATTTCAAGCAAAGGCAACAGAGGGTAATTATAATCATAGATGCAGTAATAAATGAAAAGCTAGATGATCAAGATAAGACTCAAACAAAGCTCAGTATGGATATAGATATGATGATCGCCTTTAATGAAAAGAGCGAACTCAAGAAGAATCGAAACAACTCTTCATTGGAGCATAATTTCAACACTACAAAATATCTCATACTTTTGGTTTTAGATCTCTTATTGAGGCCTATCCTTAATCCTTAGGCATTATATATTTTAGGTTAAACTAGTTTTGTTACTTTAATTTATTATTTAGGTTTAATTTGATTTTCAAATTTATAAAATAGATTTAATTTGATATTTAATTTTTAAAATCAATTTTTTTTGGAAAAATGTATATTTTGTGACAGTTTCAAATTACTTAGTGACAGTTTTAAACCATGATAAAGTATAATGTTTTATAATTTAAATTCAAAGTTTAAATTAAATCGATTTAAAAAATTAAAATGTGAAGTTAAATTAAAAATTAAAAAACTAATTTAAATCTAAAAAATAAATTAAAGAACTAAAAGATTAATTTAACGTATGTTATGCTGTATGTTGCACAACGTTACAAGATATTGTGGTGATGTGTTAAACAATTCCTATGTTGTGTGTTGTAGCTGAATAAAGATGTCATAGGAAGGTAGCTAGCTAGCACTGTCAACATGGTAGATCTTATTCGCTAAGTGATTAAATGTATTACGTATGAATTTCTCCTTTCCTATTTAGCAAAAATAAATGGAATAAACCTGTAATGGATTTAATACTTTAGTTTTAGAAGCGAAGTGAATAAGTTTACAATGTTATGGTGTGGCTTTTCATCTTTAGTTATGAGGGGGTGCTATTTGGTACGAGAAGCATAGGTACGAATTCTTACAAATTTAAAAATCGCTAATCATATTATTAATTGACCACCATTCAGAAATGAAAGATATATTATCCCCAATAAATTTATGCTACTTGAGATTCGTGCGATTCGTGTATATATCTATTTCGTATTGATTATCATTTTCCAATTAGAATATGTATTCGTATTTTTCAAACCAAAAGTAATTACTCCCAACTCACAACAATGATTGTACTCACAAAATTTTGGAGGTACGACATGTCAGGGTCGACATGGTCAAGATAAACTCTAGATCTCATACGTCAGATAATGGATTCTCTTTATTAAAAAAACAGGAGGGAAGATTTATAAAATAAAAGACTTTGACGGTCAAATAAATACATGAGTGAGTTGAGAATAAGTGAGTAAAAAGGATGAGATGAAACCTGGTACTTATAGAGTGGAGGGGGAACCTCGGGTCCTTGTGTGTCGGAGCTGTTATAGTGGTGTAATAATCCTTGCAAATAATCATTACTCTGTAAATAATGACTAATAGATAATTGTAAGTTACAGATAATTATGTCTTATAGATAAATGTACCTTACTGGATAAGGAGGTTACAACATTATCATTAATATTTGAATAATAAGATGTTAGAGATAACCTGTTTGTCTAGTAACTCGCTACTAAGAGCGAAATGTCTATGCTCCTATGCCAGGGCTGACATGGAGTGTTGACGTGCGTGTTGGAACGTCATGTCACTAGCCACACATATTTTGTGGAACCTGCGTAGTACGCTGATTGAAGTTGATCTAGCTTATACGGCATATGATACTTCAGTCAGTTCAGTGCACATATACAAAAATACCAGCTAACTGCCTACCAAAGAGTCACAATTGCTGCAAACCATAGTTGTTATTTTCAACTGATTCAGATCTACGTTCAAGGCATATAGCTTGAATCTAGGTGCATTAAGGAAAGTAAATAATTTTATTTGGATAGCTAAAAAGAAACTAAATTTACATTAGATGATGGGGAGAGTTAAAGTTGCCTCTCAATCTACCGCCACTTTTGCATTTATGGCCCTTTTTCTTCTAGAACTTTTATTGCTTCGTGATTTCCCCTTCTCCCTTCAATCATCTTTCTTCCTTCAAGGAATTTTCCTTTTTGATCATGTCTCTTTCTTTCATTTTCGATTCTGCCATGGGCTTGGGCGGTAGTGACTCCAGGGGTTCGATTCAACAACCCCAGGTAGATCAGGAGGTTATTTCCATCGGTGACTCCTAAGAGGAGGAGACACGCCATGTAACCTCTGACAACGAGTCCTTTTCTTCAGAGAGGAGGGTAGACTTGCGCAATGCTGGAAAAGGATCTTCCTGCCTTCTCAAGAGGGCACATCCTTATGCTGGCTTCTGAGATAGGGAACCCATTCCAGTCACAATGATCCTTCCCCTTTTTGCTTTGGGGGAAGTGAGAAAGAGTGGTGGAGAGGATGTTAGGGCTTCCCCTCGTGTGTGACATAGCCATAGTGCTGGGTCGTCGTCATCCTCTCTTGTCGCCGTTGGGTATGAGTGGGTGAGGAGTGATGTCTTGAAATATCGTTCCTCAATTTGCTCCATAGCTAGTATCGTTGCTCTTCAAAGTCAACTTAGGCTAGCCAACCCTAAGGACTCCTGCAAGGTGGCCACTGAGGCCTGTGGGAGTGACGATTTCCCTTTTCTGAGGACAGCGCCAGGTCGATCACCCTTCTTTTTCATGTACCTGTGCTTCTTTGAGGTGTTGGGCTTGATTCTTCCCTTGAATTCTTTTCACTGTGCTTTGCTTGAGCATTTGAATGTGGCCTTTTCTCAGCTTCATCCTAATAGTTGAGATATGGTGAGGGCCTTTGAAATCTTGAGCCCTTTCTTCAACATCCAACCTAGTGTGTCGGTGTTACTGTACTTCTTTCAGAAGAAGTTGATAGGCAAGATAGGATGGGTTTCTTTGAACAGTGTGTCCAAGAAACTATTCGAGTTCGATTCAAATGTGTTTCGCTGCTTTAAGGACCGTTTTTGCAAGGTTCGGGCTACTGATGTCGTGGTTGATGGGTTGTCATCGATGTTCAACCAGGACGGGGAGCCTCGCTTCCCATTCTACTAGCAGTTTGATCCTACTAGGTTCAAGTCTTTTGACAAGGGTCTGTTGACCCTTGTAGAGAGGGTGGACAAGGCTATTTTGGAGCAACTGCTAGTAAAATGGGATCATACTATGTGTAATTGGTTGTGTATCGTGCACCATAGAAATCATAATTATAGAATTGGTGGTTTTCAAGCCTATGATTAAAAATTCAAACTCAAACAAATGTCATTATGAGCACATGTAACATCTAAAGATATTTAATTCCAAGTTTAAATAATTAATGTGTGCTTAAAAAGAAAGTTGAAATAATCAATGATAGAAGAATGTCTGCTATCTCGTTTAGCCTTGGATAAAAGGCACAAGTTTCATAATAATGGTTCAAGCATTGAACATATTTAGAACTCTCCCTTTGTTTTGTAGGGTGGGAAGAAAATGAGAAGAGAATAGTTTGAAATTTGATTGAAGAAAAATAAAAGAAAAAAGTTTGAATTTTTATTTCTAAAAGTAAACTTTTTTCTCCATTTTCTTTCCACTGTCTCTTCAACTAAATAAAAAATGTTATCTATATTCTTTTATCTCTAATATTCTTTCCTCCCATCTAAACATACCAGGATCAAGTTAACAAGGTTATTGTTATTTTTTTTTTAAATAACCTTCCAAATCATCCAATGACTTCAAATATTTACCAAGATACTTTAAGCATTTTTTCTGGAATGGTACGCATTACGCATCATTCTTAGTGAAACAGACAACAAAGTTCTAGACTCAACCACTACCATTTGCTGCTATTAAAAATAGCAAAACTTCATGACAAGAATTAAATAAAGAAAAAAGTGATTTAAAAAAGAGAAAGCCAAGAGTAATTACGGATCTCTGCATGTCCACTACAGTTAGAAGTGGATGCCCACTTCTTTATCTCGTTAACTCCACAACCTGTCTCTTTCAACCCTGGCCAAAATCCAAACACCATCAAAATTCAACGTCAAATCTTGCATCCTAAAAATCTTTTGGTGTGGCCTATTCAAATGAAAGAGTTAAAGATTTAGTACATATATATCAACTAGGCAGCCATACTATATGTCAGGGAGGAAAAAGTTGAGTTATAGAGCAGGAAGGTACTTGAGAAAATAATGGCAGAATAGTAATGGCAGCATTGTTAGGATTATAAATATTAACCATATGTGTCTATACAAAAGACAATTGATTTCTCTGAAAACAGTCCTTGCATTGCATATTCAGGGGACATATAGCCACTGCATTCAAATGTAAATTAAAATTAACTCTTCAACTATTGTACATTTGTACTATAATATTGGACAAAAAAAATTTACTCACTATGTTCCAACAACCCTGTTAGTATTGGCCTGATCTTCAGTCCCTCCAAAAATTCTAGCCATACCAAAGTCTGTTATTTTTGGAGTTAGCGCTTCATCTAACAAGAAATTACTTACCTTCAAATCTCTGTGTATGATTCTTAGCCTGGAGTCTCTATGAAGATAAAGCAATTTAGTCACATCTAAGAGGACAAGAAATATTAAGAGGACAACTATAAACATAGGATTCAAATATGATAATTACAGCTCCTATTGTCACTGTAATTATAATGATGGTTGTGGTGTTTGTCCCTTCATCTGTTGTGAAGGAAAATATGAATCTAAAATACAGGGAATTTAGTTCAAGGAAACTATGTTTAAAATGATTGAGCAGAAGCATACCATGTTCAAGTTCAGTATAGGCTACACGAACATATATATCAAGTCCATTACTCGAGAATTGTTGTATGTCAAGTAGATTTCCAGTCCAAGACACAAAACCAATCATATCATCATGAGAATACGCAACACAAGAGCAATTCTCCAAGCATTGACTTCTGCATGTGTCAGGCTCAACAGGAGAACTTTCTGGAAAATCTGGAACTTTAACCATTTGCAGTTCCAAAAATCCATCTTCCCTTGTGTCTATACTTGTGTTTAGATCTTTGACCCTTTCACACAGCAGACCTGTGTTCCTAAAGCATCCACTAGTCCAATGTTGTCTATTCCGTTCCTCTTTGTTCCTTGGCTCAAACCCTTTCAAACAGCTGCATATTGGTGAGCTCTGTGCATTACAGATTGCAAACAACCCACATATATCATAAATATCACAATCTGATTTTCTACTAGTCCACATAACTTGTCAAGCAAACTCTTTTGTAATTGGCGAGGTACTTATGGTACTCTTAAAATTATACCTTTGGCTAGTTTTCAAAAAAAAAAAAAAAAAACGTAGCAGATATATATAAGATTTGGATATGTGATGATTGAAGGAGATACCAGGATCATTGGATTTCTATATAATGATTAATCAAGGGCTGCGATGCTGCAGGATGATGGATGCATGGAGATAAAAAAATGTTGTAGAGGATCCAAGTATACAGGATCTGATATCTAATGAAAGAGATAAAAGAGAGAAACATGAATAGCCGTGTAGTGCTCCAGCTTCCCCAACAAACGCCAACACCACTCGAATTTGAACAACCGTCTGAAAATTTAGCCCAAAATCAGAACCACCCAGATGCAAAAAACACACAAACCAACATAATGATGACAAAGGGGTCCCTTTAGTCTCACCTGTTCTACAATGTTACCAGCTTGAGAAAGAGCTTTTTGGCTTTTACTAGATAGCTTGGCCAAGGTGGTGGTGTGAATGCCTCCAATTACTGCTATTATAGGAACCACAACAAGGGTAACCAGTGCCAATTGCCAAACCGCAGTGAAGCCCACAACAAAGCCATAAACAAATGTAGCTACGTAGTGAATGAAATTACCCAAACTACACACAAAGAAACCAGAATCAGTAATCATATTAAACACTAACAAGTAACCATACAAGGTACCAACATAAATTTGAGAAATTATTCTAATGCAAAAAACAACAAAGGCTCGTGCTTTTGAGCTTCACCATCTCGCTAATGGCATCTTGTACCATAACAGCATCAATGTTGATGGCATAAACAACTTCGGATGTTCAAACCTCGGTGTCAGAATTGAATGTCCTGGTCCAACGCTGCTTCAAGATACCTGATCCTCATCCTCGTTGAGGTAAAAGCGGTGCAGGGCCATAACGGCCTTCTTCCGAACGACGTCCTTGGAGTGGTTAAGAAGCTCGACAACACGCAGAAGCACGGCGGGGATGCTCTCCGTTGATGAGCCTGCAGACAATGTTAAGAGCGATGCAAACGACGAGGTAGTTATCGGAGGCGAGGTCTCTTTGGATTCTGTTGATGATGATGAGGTCGTGGTTGTCGTTGAGGAAGAGCGTGAGGACGAGGTAGCCAGTGCGCTTCAGGAGGAGGGAGTCGTGGTGAGTCATCTTAATGGCGTGGATGTATTCGAAGGAGGCATCGTGGCCGGGCATCTCGACGTAGATGAGGCGGACGATGTGGTCCTCCTCGGCCTTTGATCGAGCAAAATGATGGAATTTGAGTTCTTCAAACTCCATTGAGTTGCCATGATTATTGGTCCTCATTGCTATTGCTAGCTCCCTCCCCACTAGCGTCTTGCTCCACCTTTGAATGTATGGGAAGAAGAAGAAGAAGAGATTGAAAGAAGGTTGCAACAACGCGTAAGGGTTTGAGGAGAAAGGAGATCGGAATCCTAATGGTTTCAGGAGAGAGAGAGTGGACTGGAATTAATGAGAGCGAAAAGAATTTCAAAGACAGTTTTCCACGAAAATCATCTTTGAAAATCAATAATTAACCAAAAGAGTGTAAAATAGGTACGAATTACAAAGACGGTTTTACGGTTTTAGTCCAGAACCGTCTTTGTACATGCATTTTTAAGACGATTATTATAATATCGTCATTGTATATCTTGTGTTATTTACAAAATTGTCACCGTCTAATATTCTAAGACAATTTTTTGGGAACCGTCTTAGAAGGTGCGTCATAAAAAACATATTTTATAGTAGTGTAATGTCATGTTTTGATTCATGGATGCCGAGGATTCTATATCCATGAAACAAGGTCAAGGTAGGTTTAAATCAACGACGAACTTGTGATGATATTCATACCATTTGAGAAGGAGGGAAGCATTATATTAAGAGAAAACTTGGGTAGTTTGAAGGAATATGATGTTAAAAACTATGAGATGGTGTGGAAATTGTTAGCCCCCTGCTTTGTATTTGGGGAATTTATCTCTAATGTTGGATTACCAGTTGTAGATTAAGTCAAATTTCTGTTTAGACTAAATGCCCAATCTCATTTGTTAGACTAACCAAAATTGTTTAAACAACATAGAATGTTGTGTCTATACCCAAGGCCAAAGCCCACAAGAATGAGAAGTAGAAGAGAAAATGCAGTTTTCGCGACTATTCTTATGTATCATGGGGTTGTTATTTGATATTTTAGAGGGTGCGAATTGGTGAAATTCTTAGTTGTGAATTGATCGTTTCTCATGGCCCAAAGTTGAACAGGCTCGAAAATTATATATTAAAATTTGTTTATATAGGAATTTATCCATGTAAATATATTAAATATTTTTTCCAAAAAAAGTTAGTTCAATTGGTAAGAAACAAACTCATGTTACAGAAGGACTCGAGTTCGATTTCTACTGCCGATGTAAAGACCTCGTCAGTGGGTAATATCTAAGTATCACTATTAGCGGTCTTTGAGTCTTAAGATTTGTTCTGATTAGCTCTTAGGACCCAATTCAATTTATATATAGTTATTCATCTATGTAAATATATTAAATGTTTCTTTTTGCTAACAAAGAGACGTAAGTATCTTTGTAAGCATTCTTTAATTTTAAATGATTTTAATATTAAAAAATTTCAGTTAATCTATAGAGAAAGATAAGTTAACTATTTTATATAAACAATTTTGTGTATAATTTCAAATTTTAAAACATTAATTGTAAAATTATATTAATAAACATATTATAAAATTATATATAGTAATTCAATGAAGCACTGTCGTACAAGAAAACACCAGCTGGGTTATTAATGATGATCAACGTGTTAAGTTTTGGATGGATGCATGACTCCTTTCTTGCTGATTTGCTTGATTTTCACAGGATATTAGGAAGCTTATTACTTTAGATCATATTTTCCTTAATAGTTCTTTTGCTGGCAGACTTTGGACTTGGCTGCAAAATATTATTCACTTACGTATTGACAAAACGTCTTGTGTTGCTGTTTTGAACTCGGTGACTGGCAGGTAGTAGTCAGATAAAGGAAGTCTTAATCTAAGTTATTATTCATATCTTCCTGGTTATTTGGCATTGCCGGCCGTAATAGTCTGAGATTTTGAGATAATGGTCTTTCATTTCGTCAGGCTCAATCTATGTAATTTCTGCAGTTCTTTTGACAGTTTCTATTTCCAAAGGCAGTGCTTCCAATTCCATAACTAAGTTTACTATATTGAAGTGTTTTATATATGGTAATGGCTAGGCCCTCTAAAAGTGTAACGTACCGTTAAGCAAGTTGGATTACGGGTTTGTGTAATATAGAAGTAGATAAAATTTTATTTGCGTGACGGGCGTGGAGCTTGGATTACGGGTTACTATGGTTCTTGACTTCTTGTGGCTCCACTACGTCGCTTCATGTGGAATTGTTTGTCATTTACAATGGTTTGCAAATTGCATGGTAGCAAGGCTTTAAAAAGATCATTTGGAACTCATTCTCGGGGATGTAAATCCGTTTCATCTTTTTTATCCTTTAATCTTGAAGAATCAGAATTTCAGAAACTTGCAGTGGGATCTAAGTTTTAATAATCTTTATAGGGAAGGAAACAAGATGGCAGATTGGCTGGCTAAAGAGGGATCCTCCTCCCAGCAACATTTTGACTATCTTGCATCAATGTCCAACTTCTCTTTTCTCTAATTATTTTGCTGATTTTACGGGACACTCTTATGTGAGGTCTTAGTCTTGGTTTTGTTGTTTTTCCTTTATACTTTCCCACTCATAAAAAACAAGAGATAAGATTTTATTTTAAAAATATTTAAGAATTTTTTTTATCAAACATATATGAAATTTATTGTTTAAAATCTATTAATTATATCCTTAAAAAAATCTATTAAATATAACTATCTTCTATTGCATTATATAAGGGTTGACTATATACTTCTCCTAAATTTTATAACTTCATAGAATTTTTATTTTTTAATTATTAATTGTTTTTATTTATTGGTTTTAATCTCTTAACTTTATTCTTCCCTACTTTTAGTCCATATTAAGAGACTAAAATTAAGGAAAGAAAAAAAAAAGTAAAAGACAGAGATTAAAAAAAGTTCAGAGTCTACGAACCAGTGTTTTAAAATCTAGACCGACCTGATCGGACCGTGACCCGGTGATTAGACCGGGTCGAGTCAGGCAGTGAATCGGCCATGTTTTCAACCCGGTGTAACCAGGTTGGGTTTATGGTTCAACCGCTGACTCGACGAATCGAATCGGGTCACTATTAAAAAAAAAACCTCTTCTAAAACAACGCCCCGTCTTCTCCCTCCACGCACTCGCGTCGCAGTTTGGTTTTTGTCCGGGGGTGTGGGGTTTTGTCCACGGTAGTGGTGGTGGCCTGTTCACGTCGAGGGGGGTGGGGTGGGGTAAAGGGCGTAACGATTGGAGGTGCGGTCGAGTGGTTTTCGTTATTAACAATGATTGAGGGGTGTTGGGTGGGTTTTGTTTTTGTGGGTGGGGTGGTGTGGGCTTTGCCTGTTCGTCGAGGGGCCAGGGGGTGTTTTGTGTTCGCGGTGCGTTTCGCGGTTGGGGGGTGTTC
>PYAF01000089.1:90970-102337 GCA_007407185.1 Glycine tomentella
AAAGATGTTTTCTATTTTTTGAGGGGGTGGGGGAGCGGTTGCAAGGACCGAGGAGTTATTATTGGGGGTGGGGAGTTGTTGCAATTGTAGTGCTACTTTGAGTTCCAAGAATTTGATTTTAAAGGTAAGGAAAATATGAAACTATTTTTTAATTTTTTTTCTTTTTTTAACCCTGTTTTGAGTTTTAATTTAAGTGATTATATTTTTAAGATTTGAACTTTATTATTTGTAAATAAGTGGTGTATGTAAAGTGAGTTTTTTTTTTTTGTTTTTCAGACATATAAAATCTGTTTTCAAAATAGTCATCAATTGTTAATAATATTGATATAGAATAAAAGCAAATTGAGTATAAGTATGAGTTATTGGATAAGAATTAACATTCTATAATTTTTTATTGATGATTTTATTTCTTGAACTTATTTTATTTAGCTTATGTTTGTTATATTTGTTACTTGTTTGTTTGAACTTAGATAATGATGCTTTTTTAATATTTTGGTATCTAATTATCTCTGTTAGGAAATAATATTAATTTGTGATTATTTTTTAAATATTTTAAGACATTGTCATGCATGTTAATCAATAACCCACCAGTTCAACCATGGGTCAAGTCATATGGGTCAATTAGTGACTCACTGGTTCGACCACTGACTAGGTCATGCGGGTCAATCAGTGACCCCATTGATTCGATCAGTAACCCATTGATCCAGTGTCTTGATCGGGTCAGTCACCAGTTCGATTTTTAAAACATTCTTACGAACAAAAATCTTAAAATATTTAAGGATTCAAGATTTTTTCTTTATCAAGTACTAATAAGATAACAAACTCATTATTCAATTATTGTTGCATTGACAAGCCTTCAACAAAAGTTAAGTATCAAAAGTTTTAAATAAACCATAACATGATTTTTTTTATCATATTATCAATATAAAGTATTAATTTGGTAGCTTTGTGAACAATTAACTTTTGGTGGAAAACTTGATGAATAATTTTTAATTCCTTCTAATCATATTTTTTTCGTGCACAAAGCTTGAATTTAACACTTAAAAGATTTTTTAGTCAAGGTCAACATGAACCAACATAATGTTGGCCCTAGAATGGCCTCTTAGTGCACCTCTAATAAGGTCTCTCATTTTAATATTTTTACCTTTATTTGTTTAATTATTTTTATAAAAATACCTGTTATTATGCAACTCTTTAAGTTTTTTTTTTTAAAAAAATATCTTAAACATGTAAAAAGAAATTAATAATATTATAGGATTATATTTTTAAAAATCATTTTTTTTTACAAAATGAACTTGTTTTAAGATAACTCAAAAAACAAACTAGTAATGACTATTTAAATTACCTTGTTGTCATTAACAAAAATAATTTTTGTCCAGATTTTAATTATCTCCCAATTGAATTTTGAATTATTTAGAGTTTTTTTTCTTTATGAATTGGAGGATTAAAGATAAAAATTACCTTGTTGATTGTTAGGAATTGCAACTATCATATACCACCACCGCCGACAGCTGCTTCCGTTGTGGATAATGCTGATAACGAGTTTGAATTTTTGATAGAAAGTTTATTGAAGTTTCTCCCCAGCAACCTAATTTGTAGTTGTGTTAGGCACAGAAATAGTATAGAACAAGTGTTTGATTAAAATATATAATAAAAGTTTAATGGTGATACATTTTAAGTATAAAATACTTTTATATAGTTATTTAATTATAATTTATTATTGATAAGATTTTTAAAATAATTATCTTAAAAATTAATAAATTTATTATATATATATATAATATATAATAAATTTATGATTAAATGACAATATAAAAAATTTTATACTCAGTCTATAATTTTTTTTTCATATAATTATATTATTATGATAGCCAAGTGTGAATGCCTGGAATTATTGAAGTTCTTTGCTGGCTTCCTTGGAGTTGGACCACTGCAATGCGTGCCAGGTACACCTACTACAACTTAAAACAAATTATTTGTTTACATATGAATAACTTAGTCAATGGGCTAATCTTATAGAGATTTCCGACACCACGAATTATAGGTGTCAATACATTGTACAATTACCATATAATTGGTGATTGCTACCATAATTAAATTTTAACTTGTTAATTATATTCTTATTTATCACGTAATTGGAAACATTCTATTGCATAAATAAAGGATTAGACTGTTTTCATATTTATTTATTTTTAATCGTGGATTTATTTAACTTGTTTGTTATATTTTGAAAAGTTGTATTGTAATCATTTCGAATGGGAATCATTGGCAGAGGCTATATAAAGTATCACTAATTGTAAGTAGAACTAAATAATTGATAATTCTCTGAAAAAAAAAACTTTAGGAAGATTCCATAAAAGCATTAATAATTTAAATTCAGTGAAGACAAATGGAGGAACAATATCATATATAAACATCCAGTAAAAAAAAAAATAGATAACCATAATACGTGTTGTTGACACATTCATTAGATTATGTTAATACTTTTGTTAGTTATCCATGTAATTAGTAAATCGAATTTAAATAAAAGATAGTCTAATATAATTATTGTTGAGAATTGAATAATTATAATTAAATATCAGTAGAAGTTATTTTAAGAAATATAAAATAAAGCTAAGGATTAAATACAAATTTTGTTCCTTATTTTACTTAATCTGCAATTTTGTTAATCTCTCCATTTTAAAATAAAAATATTTGATTCCCTATTTAAAAATTTACAATTAATTTAAGTCAAATCTTCAATTTTATCTGTATTCTATTTCTTTTTATTTTGATTCAATTGAATCCTAAACTTAATATATTCATTTAAGATATAAAATAAAAAATGATTTAATTAATTAAAATATAATAAATAAGATAAATAAATGTAGGAAACAAATTTCTCCGTAAGACATATATGCATAATTATCAATTTTCCGCTACAGCAACTCTATATAAAGAACATGTCACAAAACAAAAGGAGGCACATATTGTCAGAAAAATCATCACTTAATCATTAAAGATACAAAAATAGAAAAGACTATATAAGAAAAATTAAAATGACTTTTAAAAATCAAGGAAAGAATGAGTAAACACAGAAGCAAAAAAAAAAATACAAGAATTTCTATATTCTTATCATTAAAATAGTAAATACTATAATATATATCCAAAATTCAAAATATTTACACAAAACATATCAAAACACTATTATTTCCCTTAATTTCATGAAAAATCTCAACCCGATGAAGATTTTAAATTTTGAGAATAACATTCATTCTAATACCAATAATCAAGAATAACATGATTCCCGTATGTGATTAAAAAAGTATTATAAGAAATAGTACTCCATACTTTGAACTATAGCCTAGTGGTAGAGGATTGAAGTAATATGTGTGAAGTCATAGATTCGAATTTCGGTTGACAAAAAAGGTAGAAAAAGTCTATGTCTTTACTAGGTTCCTCCACTGCTAGGATTCTGCCTTAATTGGGTTGGTGTCACACCCTGCCCCTATCCTCATTAACCCTCTGTCATGGAGGTTGTGGTCATCTGTCCCTGGTCCTTCCTCGAACCAGTGGAGGAGGGCCACATCAAAGACCCCTCAACTTTTATATCAAAATCCAACAAATCATTTGTTTATGTTGTTAGCAACTCTTTTAGCATCCCCTTCAATCATCTTCCTCAACATGTGTAAAATGGGATTCGATTTCTATCAAGATCCTAGAAGAATACCAGATGGGCTTGCTTAGTTGCAAAAATAGCTTGCACAACCGTTTCATTCTGTCAAAAGGAAAGCCCTCCTACAAATCCGAAGACCTAAAGAAGAAGTTGACTTCCTCATGGAAGCCCTTATGCCAGTGGCGGTCGACGCCATTAGGAAACAGGTACTTTAAATTTAATTTTGCTTCGACGAAGGACATGAGAAGCGTGTGAATCATGAATGTGCAACCTCGAAATCCAGACATTGACTTTATAGAGGTTGCCACTAACAATGGGGACAACTCTTTGGGTAATGAAGGTGACACTAATGACTATGTTTTAGAAACACAACTCATCAGAGGCTAGTAAAGTGGACATAATCCAACATGATTTGATGATTATCTCCTCTTCGTGGGCTGACATGGCTGAAGAGGATCATAGTCTCCACCTGGATGAAATGCAAGAAGTGAACATTGAGTTGGTTGATAACTTTCAAGAAGTTATATCCAAACCAAAGAAGAAAAAGCTCAAGAAGTAGAAGAAAAAAGCATCTCCTCAAGTGCCTCTTAGCACAAGAACTAAACTGGGGCAGGAAAAACATAAACCCTTATCATGAAAGTTTCATACTAAAATGTTCGAGGAATTTCAAACCTTGACACAATGATATGAACACACACAATAACCAAGAGGGGGAGAGAATTGGTTTAAACTTGACCTTTTAAAAAACTTTAAGAATCAAAGTAATAGGATCTTTATCACAATTAAACAAAGAATGCTAGTAAAGTGGACATAATCCAACACGGTATGACAATTATCTCCTCTTCGTGGGCTGACATGGCTGAAGAGGATCATAGTCTCCATCTTGATGAAATGCAAGAAGTGAACATTGAGTTGGTTGATAACTTTCAAGAAGTTATATCCAAACCAAAGAAGAAAAAGCTTAAGAAGTAGAAGAAGCATCTCCTCAAGTGCCTCTTAGCACAAGAACCCGAACTAGGGCAGGAAAAACATTAAACCTCATTATGAAAGTTTCATACTAAAATGTTCGAGGAATTTTAAACCTTGACACAATGTTGTTTTTAAAGAACATGTGCTCCACACATAAACTGAATATTCTTTTTATTTCTGAACCTATGACTGACCTGAACAAAGTCCCACCCCTTTTATGGGAGCACCTCCATCTTAAGCCTTTCACTACTAAATCCAGATTTCCTCTTGCTCCTAACATTTGGTGTATGTGTGATGAAATGTTATCCATTGACATCATCTATTGCTCCAAGAATTTTGTTGCTAGCTCTGATAAAAATAATCAAGAAGTGTTGCACTTGGCTATAGTCTATGCCTCACCTCCCAATCTGTTCGTAGAGAGTTATGGGAAGTGTTAGCTTCTTGGCATATGTCTTATTTTGGAGCATGGTGTTACATAGGAGACTTCAACGTTGTTTTGGGGTCTCATAAAAAAGGGGTGGCCTCCTTCTTTCTTAAAGTTCTTGCAATGATTTTAGGGTGTGGATAGATTCCTGCTCCTTGACGCATATTCCTACAAGTGGAGCTTTTTTCACTTTGTTGAACGAAAGAAAATGGAAATTTTCTATTGACCTACGAATGGATATGGCCATATGTAATGAAGACTTTCTTTCTTTCTGGGATTCGATTAGTTGTTGCACTTTGCCTTGTTCCAGATAAGACCATCACCCTCTGTTCCTCTAGTTGCAACACTATCAATCTTCTTTTGCTTCTTCCTTTAAGTTCCTCAAGTTTTGGCTTGAGCACCCCAACTACTCTAAGGTTGTCGCAAACTCCTTGGGTTTTACCCATACTGGTTGCTCGATGTACATTTTTTTGCAAAAGCTGAAGACTCTAGAGACAAGGCTTTGAATAACCTAAAGCACATTCAAGATCAATTGGAGAGACATGGGCCATCTAATGATCTTCCTAAATTTGAGAAACAAGCTCAATCAGAGTTGCAACAACCCTTGATTACTCAAGATTTCTTCTGGAAAGAAAAGTCCTGAATCCAATGACACACTAACGGGGACAAGAACACCAGTTCATTCCATAGAGTGGTGTACAATCCAAAAATGGTAAAGTTACATGTGGCCATCACTGCTAGGTCACTATACATGTGGACACCCTCCACGTCAGTGTTGTTACATTAATAGTGTTGATTCACTCTCCAAGTGTCAACTTGGACACACGTGTCTGCCCTCCCTGTCAGCCTTGATACAAAAGCGCGGACGTCAACCTTCTACAAAAGCACGAACACCTACTGTGCAAATCTCCTTATTAACAACATATCAACTATGCTGGGCCATTCAAATAGGTGTAACCACCTTATCACATAATATCTCTACAAGTTATCTACAAGCTGTTATTTATCTACAAGTAACAGTATATCAATAAGGTACACATTATCTTCTATTTGAATTAGATAACTGCCTACTATTATCTATTATTAACTTATCTATAGATTGCTAACAAAGAAAGGCCCAAAGCCCACACTCCACACTATAAGTACAGCCTTACAGGTTCTCTCTAACACACTGATTTACACTGAAATACAACATTCACTCATATTTGAGTACATACTCAAATACTCACATCCTACTGATATTACACTCAGTTATTCACTTATAATTGATGTACTTACTTGAGCGTCAGAATGTTTTTTATTTGTTTTGCAGGTCCCTTTCCTAAACAAAGACGACTCACCGTTCGACGTGCAAAATTTGGAGTCCACATTGGCCACGTCTAGCTCACACGTGGAATTTCCAGATTTTGGTAAAAACATTTGGCGCCCATCGTGGGGCCGCGGTAAAACTTACCCTGCGGCCTTGCACCCAGATAAGTCATCGGCACACATACATGGTCAGCACACACTCCAGTGTTAGATGTGATACCCTTGTCGAAGCGTCTAACCCTCCGCAAGCTACCATGACAAATGTCGATACCATTCAACAACTCCAGAACCGCATGACAGAGATGGAACAAAGATATCAGTAAGAAATTCGAAGGTTGAAAGCTGACCGTGATCATCAGGAAACCAGAGCAAGACATCCCCAGGGAGATGAATGCTCCCTTATCACCAGAGAAGAACAAACACAAGGAGAATCGCATCCCCGACAACATGTCGACCCTCCAGGTATTCGTAGTTCAAAACAAGGCTACCAACTGGAGAGGCATAACACACGGCGTAATCCTCTCGTCAACCGCATCAGGGAAGTCGATATCCCATTCGGGTTGAAATCTCTACACTTATAAAGATATGATGACACCACCGACTCCGACGAACATCCGGATGCCTTCCTATCACAAACAAATCTTTACACAAACAACGACACCATATTATGCCGAGTGTTCCCTACCTCCCTGAAGGGGAGAGATTTAGCATTGTATGGTAGCCTCCCTGAATGGTCCATTGACAGTTTTGACACCCTTGTCGAAAAATTCAACGCACAATATGCAACCAGCCGGGCCCATAGGCTGACTTCCGCTGGACTAACGACATTGTGCCAAACGGACGATGAACCTCTCCGCAGGTTCATGGAATGATTTGGGCAACTGAATGTTCAGATCAGAAACCTCAACCCTGAGGTAGCATTGCATTCCATGATGCTGGCCCTTCGACCTGGCAAGTTCGTAGACAATCTATGCAAGAAACCTCCCTCTAGCATGGACGAAATGCGTGAATGAACCAAAGGTTACATACAAATGGAAGAAATGTCAAAGTTCAGAAACAAAGTCCGACGGATTGGACAGAATCAAGAGAAACACGAAGTATCCACCAAGGTCGACCCCCAGATGTCAGACAAGAGGCAAAGGCAGCACAAGCCACAGCTTCTCCCGAAAAGACCCAGGTTCGAGAGATACACTCCCCTGATGATAAACCAAACCATAATCATGGAAGAAGCCTTCAACACAGAGGTACAAGTGACACTTCCATCTCGCTCATCATCCATGAAACAGGGAGGAAACCCTAATAGATACTGTCGCTATCATTGTGGCAATGGCCATAACACTAATGAGTGTTAGGCCTTAAAGGATAAGATAGAAGAACTTATCTAAGCGGGGCACTTATCACAGTTTGTAAAGAGACCTGATAATCCTCCAATACAGAATAGACAAGAAGGATGACAAGAGGATTGATTCAAAAACAGAGAAAATGATAGACGAAGAGATGGCACAGAGGACAGAGGGAGGCAAAGACAACCGCAACCTAGACGCGAACATCAACCCCCTCGCCAGCAGGAAAAGGAGCCTGCTCAGCACATTCGCAGTGTGATTAATACTATCGCAGGTGGTTTCTCATATGGAGGATCATCCAGTAAATCTCGAAAGAAACACCTGCACTCCATTCGAGACATCGATGTAAATTATATCAATGCTCTTCCAGTGCGGAGTTTACCTCCTATCACATTCACTGACACTAATCTCGAGGAAATTAATCCTATCAACTGAGACGACCCCATGGTCGTATCCCTTATAATTGCCAACTTTAAAGTGACAAAGGTACTCATCGATCAAGGTAGCTCCACTGATGCCTTATACCTCAAGACCTTTCAGAAACTGGAGTTCTCATCAAGTATCATTCAGCCTTACCCAGGACCTCTCCTAGGCTTTGTAGGAGAAAGGGTAGAAACCCTGGGCTATGTCGACCTAATGACCACTTTCGGTCAAGGTTCACTTTCAAGGAGCTTTACTCTCAGGTACCTAATCGTGGATGCCGACACATCGTACCTCGCCTTGATTGGCAGAAAAACATTGAACGAGCTGGAAGTTATTGTCTCTACGCCTCACTTGAAGATGAAATTTCCTACCATAACATGGGGAATTGTTATTGTGAGAGCAGATCAGAAGCAGGCTAGACAATGTTACGTCAAAAGCCTCAAAGTGGCACCATATCCTCCTGACAGGAGGTCATACAGACATCGTACCACTTCGAGGGGCACCACCCAGGTTATGAATATAGACAGAGAGTCTACCCCTTATACATTGACGATATATACAGCTCACCATGAGGATACCTTCGACGTGGATCCGCGTGATGACAACATCAACAAAGGAGTAAAACCGATCGAAGAACTAGTAAAGCTACAACTCGGGACCAAACTCGAACAGTGCACACAGCTTAGCAAAGAGCTTACCAGCCACAAGTACAGACATATAGCTGACGTACTCCGCAAGAATGCATCTCTGTTCGCTTGGCAACCATCTGATATGCCAGGTACTGATCCTAATGTCATATGCCATAAGCTGGCAATATGTCCACAGGCTAAACTAATAGCACAGAAGCAGCGGAATTTGGGAGAAGAAAGATGAAAGGCGGTGAAAGATGAAGTAGACAAGTTGCTTAAAGCCAACTTCATAAGAGAAGTCAGGTACTCTACCTGGCTCGTTAACGTTGGCATGGTCAAAAAAGCCAGTGGCAAATGGCGTATGTGCACAAATTTCACAGACCTCAACAAGGTATGCCCGAAGGACGCATACCCATTACCCAGCATTGACAGACTGGTTGATGAAGCGTCTGGGTTCCAAATCTTGAGCTTCCTGGAAGCATATTCTGGTTACAATCAAATCAAAATGCATGCCCTAGACGAAGAAAAGACGACCTTGACCACTGAAGATGTCAACTACTGCTACAGAGTCATGCCCTTTGGTCTCAAGAATGCAAGGGCCACATACCAACGACTAATGGACCGTGTCTTCGGAAAACAGATCAGACGCAATGTCGAGGTCTACGTGGACGACATGATCGTCAACTCCCAAAATGTAGCCCAAGATGTAGCAGATCTGGAAGAGGTATTTTAAGAGGTTTGGAAGTACGACATGCGTCACAACCCCGAAAAATGCACATTTGGGGTGGGTGGTGGCAAATTCCTTGGTCTCATGATCACACACCGAGGAATTGAAGCCAACTCAGAAACTGAATGGAAGACTAGCGGCCTTATCAAGATTTCTTCCGAAACTCGCTGAGAAGGCAAAGCCTTTTTACAAGCTGCTCGAAAAGACAGAACCATTCCTCTGGGATGACACTTGCGAGCGGGCCTTCAAGGAGTTCAAAAAGACAATTGCGGCGCCACCTGTCTTGAGTCGACCTCGACAAGGGACACCATTGCTCTTATACCTCTCAGTGGCGAATGAGGCTGTCAACTAAGCACTTGTCCAAGAAGAAGGGAAGCACCAACTCCCTATCTATTTAACTAGCCGCATGCTACATGACTTCGAGAAATGCTATCAAATGATTGAGAAGATAGCCCTGACACTAGTCACCTCCGCTAGGTGCCTCCGGCCTTATTTCCAAAGTCACCAAGTGATAGTCAAAACTAACTATCCCATTAAACAGGTACTGCAAAAGCCCAAACTGGCAGGCAGGATGGTGGCATGGTTAGTCGAACTGTCAGAATTTGACATTCGATATGGACCACGTGGTCCCATGAAGACACAATTCATGACAGACTTCCTGACAGAATTTGCAGGAAAAGAAAAGTTCACCCTAAACTGGTGGAACCTTTACGTGGATGGAGCATCCAACGTACAAGTAAACGGAGCAGACATTATACTTGAAAGGACCCAGCAACATCTCATTGGAACAAGCTCTCAAGCATAACTTCAAAGCCTCAAACAACCAAGCCGAGTACGAAGCACTCATAGCAGGACTCAAACTCGCAAAAGAAGTCAGAGCTCAATGTTTGAGATGCTATTCCGACTCGTAGCTCGTCCAGGGACAGATAGTTGACAAATATCAAACCAAAGAAGCCATACTCCTCCAGTATTACCATCTGGCCAAAACACTCATCGACTATTTCGAGTGTTTCGAGATGTATCACATACCACAAGAGAGTAACACCAGGGCTGACTTGTTATCCAAATTGGCCAGTATAAAAAGACCGAGCACCTCAAAACAATCATCCAAGAAACACTCTAAAAACCCACCTTTAATACCCAAGAGGTAATGGTTGTCGAATTGGAGGAGCCCAATTGGATGACCCCTTACAGAGACTTTCTCATAAAGGGAACACTCCCCGAAGATGAAAACGAGGCCCAACGTCTAACGAGGAAACCCAGCTACTACATCATCATCGATGGCAAGTTATTCAAAAGAGGGCTGACAACACCTCTACTCAAGTTCCTGGATAGCCAATAGGCGAACTACATCCTGAGGGAACTCCATGAAGGAATCTACGGCCTCCAAACAGGGGGACGCTCTCTTGCCACCAAGGTAGTACAAGCAGGATACTACTGGCCAACACTCAGGACTAATGCCTTTGAGTTCACACGGAAATGCAAAAGGTGTCAAGAGTTTGCGGACATCCCACGGATTCCCCCTAACAACCTTCACACCATCTCTTCCCCATGGCCTTTTGCTATGTGGGGAATGGACATCTTGGGACCATTTCCTAAAGCTTTAGGAATGGTCAAATTCTTGCTGGTTATTGTGCGATTACGCGATTGATACGGCAAGTGCACCGATCGTTAACAAGTAATAAAGTAGGTAAGTGAGTTATCGTCTCCACAGGGATTGGGGTAATTTTCACAATAATATTAATTCTAAATGATTGGAAAATAAAAACAGAAATAATAAAGAGATAATTGTTGATATTGGATGATTGAATCAAAATAGAAAATAAGTGCAGTAAAATGATAAAGAAGTTACCAATGGAAGAAACAGTTGTGGTCAGACACAATCCCCT
>PYAF01000089.1:107075-132347 GCA_007407185.1 Glycine tomentella
ATTCGAAATTAGGCATGAATCCATAACCTAATCCGCTTTCAATCCTAAACGCATTCATAATCATGGAAAACAGAATAGCAATTGAAGAAGAAGATGAACATTCAAATAGAATTCGAAATACTAAACCAGAACTCCGATTCTCCTTGTGCCTTGGTTGGTTCCTTGGATTGATTGGTGATTTAGCCTTCCATGATCATCACCAATGAAAGCCCCATGGATTGAGTGCACGAAAATGGAAGAACAGAAAAACGAAAATGAAGAACAATGAAGAACAAGGAAGAACAGTAGAGAGAAAATGAGAGCAAGGGTTTTGATCTAAAAAACTAAAAGAAAGGAAAATAAAACTTGTTTATTGAAATTGTAAAAAGTGTGTGTCCAAGTCTCACTAAAGTCACTAATATGTAATGACTGAGTTCTGAAAACGAAATGGGCCACAAACAAGCCCAACAATCTAATTATTTGCTAATTACAACCATGAAAGTCAAATTCGCAGCCCAAAATTACAAGTGCAGAGGCGTTAACTTCAAAGCTAAAAATGACCCTCTAAATGACAGAATTGGCCTCGGGTTATTTGTATCAAACTTGTAGATCTTTTCGTTATCTTTCCAGGAACTCCTAGAACGCTCCATTCGGAGATCGGTAGCTCCCTATAGACCCTGCACAAGTCAGATACATTAAGTGAGCAAAAATCCGAAAATACGCAACAATTAGTAATTAAGCCCACTTACTTGCCTAGGCCCAAAAACTAAATTAGAATAGGAAAATAAGGGTCAAAGAGAGGTCAAATAAGCTAAGAAGGATAGAAAAATATTCAACTAAAAACCCTCTATCAGACGCGCCGCTGGTACATTCTCAATGACTCATGGATCCAAGACCAGCTCTTATGACCACAAACCCAAGGCCACATCTTGGTGAATTTCGACAAAATCCAGCTTGGACAACTTTGTTGGTATCAGCCTTGACAAATACGAGGTACAACCATGTCTACCCTCGACATAGGTTATTATTTCTATATTTTCTTCCTTGCAGGAATATAAGTTCTTAGGAACATAAAGCCCAAGATACATACTTGGCACACAAAGGCCAGGGTCCGCCCTTTGGTCTCCTAAAACCAAGAAAACTATCTTGGTACTATTGTACACTATGGAACCTCGACATGGCAGACCATAGGATTGTTTGTTTTTCATAAACAGGTGTTCAAAGTCCATCTTTGACTTACATAGTTATCAACAATACTTGGTAAATCACAACTTTCAAATCTTGAAGACCACCCGTGGTCAACCTCATATTTACCAAGTTATCCATCACAGAAAGATAATGTATTTAAAGCGTGACTTTGATGATTTCAGTGCTCATAAATTTTATTTGCGCAAGAATACGAGCTACACAAAAACCCAAGAAACATTCTCGGTACTCAATCCAAGGTTCGTCCTTGGTATGCTAAACCCATGGAATATTCTTGGTACCAAATTCCAAGGCCCATCCTTGGCACAATAAACCTAAGAGACATTCTTGGTACCAAAGTCCAGGGTCCGCCCTCGGTACTCTAACCTCTATGGAACCTCGACACGTGGGACCATAGGGTTATTTGTTTTGCAGGAAAAGATGTCCAAGGTCAATTCTTGACATTTCAAACCAAAGAAAACTTGGTACTTTCATCTGGTGGGAGCCTCGACAAAAGAGTCCACCCTCGAGATTCCAAACCCAAGAAGCACTTTTGACAAAATAGGCTAAAAATTAGCTATTTGCATATTTCAACACAGATGTCAACAATCAACCTCGACATTTCCAAGCCTAAGATACATTCTTAGCACACTTTAGCAACGGGAACCTCGACAAGCAAAGCTAAAGACTTAGCTGTTTTTGCAAAAACAGGAACCCGACATTACCTCATGACAATGTTAGTTCATGACATGCAAAACCCAAGATGCATTCTTGGTAATTCAGTCACTTGGAAGTTCAGCAAGCAATGTTCATACATCAAACCATTTGAAAAGACAGTGTTATAACGAAGCGTCTTAATTGGTTCGACGACAATGCTATTCGAGTGACTTATCAATGTAAAGACAACATGCAATAGAAAGAAGATTGACAAAGATGGAGAAATAAGGAATGTTTTCATTAAAGTTAAAATGTTTTTACATGGCCACCAGCGACCAAAAGTACAAAAGAAGCAAAAAGACAAAAGCAGCCTACACATGTGCTGCATCACTAGCGGTCTCCTCAGCGGAACCAAGCTCTTCCTCATCAATCAAGGCACCATCCTTCACATCCTTGAAAGGGTCAAACTGACCCAAGTCAAGGTCTTTAGCAAAGAGGTCAGCTTGGCGCACCGCTTTGAAGAAGCCTTTCTTGTGCTACTCCACCGCTGCATGCTTGAACACCTTCAACTCATAATCAAGCTCCTTCCTGACCGCTATCTCAGCCTTAAGCTTGACCTCAACTTCCTTCTGCCTCCCCTCCAGACTCACCACCTTCTCAGCTAACTCCATCTCAGCAGCGAGTCCATCCTCAGCATCTTTCAGCTTCGCCTCCAACTCGGACACTTTATTCGCCAACTCCTCCTTTTTAGCAACAGCCTTATCAGCCTTGGCAGTAGTTGCCCTGCCATGAATGACCAGCTCATCACCATCAAGCCTAGTCTGCAACAACTTGGACAAAGCTTCACTAGTCTTGGTGGATAGCTAATGGTTACACTTAACCGACCCGGCAAGGGCCACCACAACGTCATTCAATCTATTACGCTTAAACCGCCAAGCATTACGAACAACACCCTTCAGCTTGTTGGACTCTTGCTCCAAGGAGGCATCCTTGCTCATGGCCTCTTGATACACTTGTCGATGTTCATTGATGATGGCAAGGCCCCTCTGCAGAAAGAGCTCAACAACATCAAGCGAACGATAGGCACCGCAGACCTAATTAAATTCCTGTCAATGGGGGTTGGCAGTCCTCGATCAAGTATGTTCCCAACGCTCCACAAAGAGTCAACCTCCCTTGGAGCACTTAAAAACTTGAGGGAGGTGACAGGACGAGCAGCAGGCAGCGACATTGTAGACGGAGGAGGCGGAGAAGGAGAAGGAGACGAAGTAGCAATGGAAGGAGAAGCAGGTTGAGAGGTGGGCAAAGTCGGAGCGGCAGCCCTGGGAGGCATAGTAGCAGCAGTGATAGGTGGAGATGGAGCCATGACCACAAGAGAAGCAGCAGGGGAAGTAGTGGCAATAACCACCGTAGGCGTTGGAGCTCGGATAGGAGGCGGAGAAATAGGCAAAAGCCCGGTAGCCTGCCTCAGTGCACGCAAGCTACGAGGGGCATAGATAGCCCAAGACTTCTTACGCCCAGACATCCCAACACCCTCCTCTCTCTTCCTCTTTGACAACTCAAAAAAAGAGGGGCTAGGAAAAGCAGCAACAACATCAATAGGGCCAACCTGGACAGTGGGTCGACCCTCTTGTCTAGTTAGGGGGAATAGAGACATCGCCACCCATATTCCTCACCAGTGGCCTCCACTGGAAGTTGCCCATGATACCTGCAAAAACATAAAAAACACGCAAGTATAAGAATTCCCACACCAGAAAACAAGGAGGGAATATTACCGTCCAATGCAGTAGAAGGGTCATCGGCTGAAGGTAGCAACATAATGGTGCGCGCATCCAAGGAGTCTGGCAACAACTCCAAGGTTGCCTTGTCAGACCTCTCCACAAGGGTCAGCATGTTCTCATCAAAGGACCTGAACCTGGTAGCGTCAGTCTACCAATAAAAGGGGAAGTGAGCCTCCCCATACCCGTTGTGCATTAGAGGCAACCCATCAGCCATGACACCACTTTTACGGACCTTGAAGAATCGATCCTTGAAGCGGCGAAAGACGTTGGTGTCAACCTTGAACAATTTTTTGGAGACATTGTGCAAGGAGACCCAAGCAACCTTCCCGGATAGCTTGGTCTGGAAAAAGAACAAGAAAAGAGGAACAGTTGTACAAATATGCAAATGAAAACACAAAATCTTAAAGGCCCGCACCACTGCCAAACTGTTAGGGTGAAGTTGGGAGAGGGCCACATTCAAGTACTCCAGCAAAGCACATTGAAATGGAGAGAAGACGAGAAGAAGACCCAACACCTCGAAGAGGCATCGGTACATGAAAAAGAAGGGCAAAGCGCCTGGTGCTGCCCTCAAGCAGGGAAAGTCATCCTCCCCGCAAGGCTCGACGATGACTTTGCAGACGTTCGAAGGAGCCGTCATCTGCAACATCGAGCGAAGGACGTTTACGGAAGCAGCTAAAGTTATGGAGGAATGGTATTTAAACACGTCCTCCCTTACCCACTCATAGTCACGAATGACTGGAACATCCGTTAGCGACCCAGCACTGGGGTTGCGACGCACACGGGAGGAAGCTCTAACGCCTCCCGGACTATTCTGTCTCATCCTCCCTGAAGAAGAAGTAGGAATGATGGTGAGTGACAGAGGTTCATCCAACCTTGCCCGCTAACAAGGACGAGAAGTGTCCTCATCAGCTCGACGGGAACTCGCCTACTCTTGGAGGAAGAAGAAGATCTGTCAGAATCTCTGCCATGGTTATTCTTCTTCGAAGAGTCACCCATGGAGATGTTAGGAAGGATCCTAAGCCTAAAACATGTATTAAGTAGCTAAAATTGTGCCTAGGAACATGCCTTGCTTCCAAAATCTGTGGGGTATTTATAGATGGAGGTCCTGTATGCTTCCACTCACCAGGCGGCCAATTCCTTCATGTTTTGCTCTCCTGGGCGGGCTTAAGTTATCATTTTGGGAATTGTGGCTCGCCTGGGCGACCAAATTTGTCTTAGGGAGCTCACCTGGGCTAGCTTAAATCTTAATATTGAAGAAAGCTTTGGGCCATGTTGGTTTCTGGGCTTGGAATGCTTGTTGCACCTCCCATTCTTGCCATGTAAGTCTTCCTTGCTTGATTTGCTTATTCGGAAGCCTCGAAAATCCACGGAATCTATCAAAATACAAAACATGATTAGATTAATCTTCCAAAACAACTTAAAAACAAGTACTAGATGTTATTTAACTAGGTTTAGGGAAATTTATAAGCTAAGTTAATGAAATCAAAAGATAAGTGCCAGTATTTGAAACATGAATTTTACTGAAATGTGGCACTTATCAGGAGATGACTTCACACATGACATGCTGCTCTATCGAGCCACTGGAGTCACTACCACCCATGTCAAAAGCAGAGTTAGATATGGGTGAGACAGACATTTTTGCAAGGTTACCTTGAGAGAAAATGGAAGCTTAAGCGAGAAGAAGATTGAAGAAGAAGACTTGGGAAGCAAATTGCTCAAGAATGATGGCTAAAATCGCAGAATTCCCATCTATTTAAATGCACAAAGAGCCTCGACGGTTACTGGTGGGATTTCAAAACTCCCCTAGAAGCTCGCGCCACGATTTGACTCCCCCACCCACTACTGCACGTTTAGTACATGCCCACTCCTCGAGTGACACGTGTACACGAGTAATGGTGCGTGGGCGGCACAGGACTGCAACATTTAATGTGAAGAAATGCATGTTTTCAATAATCACATCAACAATCATATTTTGGCAGAAGTCTTCATCTCTGACTCTTCGCTTACCTATCATGCTCAGACTTATCCACTAAACAAATTAGTCCACCTTGGACAACTCAGCACTAGCAATCCAGACTACCTTGTCCAGGTTCAGATGTCGATACAATCTGGATAACCTCATCCAGGTACCTGATACTACTCAGCAAAGCTATTGACCTCGACGCACGACGTCACTTGTCCACCCTCGGGGGTTGAAGCTCTCACCATTGCTACCATGACACTGTACGTACTTCCTCGATGCTCTTTCAGCCTCTTTCGTCCACAAGCTAGCTCCGAGGATGGGGGCTTTTGTATAGTCCAAAAATAGTAAAGTTACATGTGACCATCACTGCAAGGTCACTATACACATGGACACCTTCCACGTCAGCGCTGTTACATTAATAGTGCTGATTCACTCTCCAAGTGTCAACCTGGACACACGTGTCCGTCCTCCCTGTCAGCCTTGCTACCAAAGTGCAGGCATCAACCTTCTACAGGAGCATGAACACCTACTGTGCACATCTCCTTATTAACAACATATCAACTATGTTGGGCCATTCAAATAGGTATAACCAACTTATCACATAATATCTCTACAAGTTATCTACAAGTTGTTATTTATCTACAAGTAACATCATATCAATAAGGTACACATTATCTTCTATTTGAATTAGATAATTGCCTACTATTATCTGTTATTACCTTATCTACAGATTTCTAGCAAACAAAGGCCCAAAGCCCAAACTCCACACTTTAAGTACAGTCGTACAGGTTCTTTCTAAGCACATTGATTTACACTGAAATACAACATTCACTCATATTTTAGTACATACTCAAAAACTCACATCCTACTGATATTACTCTCAGTTATTCACTTATAATTGATGTACTTGATGTCACGTTGTCGACACGCACCAAAACAATTTAACTACATTAACTCTGTAGCACAGGATTAACCTAGGTCGACTCAGAGACACAATGAATATGGTTCTAGCTTCAATTTATGAATGACAGTGAGGGGGAAATTTTATCAAACAGTTTGTGTGCATAAGTAAAACTTGCAAAAACGTAAACTAAAATTAAAGAGCAACACAGAAGCTTACAGAATTCAAAAGAAGTAATGTCAAATAGAATTAAAGCATCAATCCAATTCACCTCACCAAGCAATTTGAATCATCATTGTTCTCAGAAATTTATCCTATTATGAAACTTCATTCAATCTCATTAGAAGCAACTCAATCGACTTAATCCCTAAATTGATTGAAACCACAACCCTAACTGAAATATCATCCAATTAATCTGTGATTAATATTCGAAATTAGGAAATGAATCCATAACCTAATCCATTTTCAATCCTAAACGCATTCATAATCATGAAAACATAATAGCAATTGAAGAAGAAGATGAACATTCACATAGGATTCAAAATACTAAACCAGAACTCAAATTCTCCTTGTGCTTGGGTTGGATCCTTGAATTGATTGAGGATTTAGCCTTCCATGATCATCATCAGTGAAAGCCCCATGGAATTATTGCACGAGAATGGAAGAAAAGAAAAATGAAAATGAAAAACAATGAAGAACAAGCAAGAACAATTGAGAGAAAATGAAGAACAAGGGTTTGATTCTAAAAACTAAAGGAATGAAAAATAAAACTTGTTTATTGAAATGTAAAGAGTGCTGTCCAAGTTTCACTAAAGTCACTAATATATGTAGTGACTGAGTTCTGAAAATAAAATGGGCCACAAACAAACCCAACAATCTAATTATTTTCTATTTACAACCATGAAAGTCAAATTCACAGCCCAAAATTACAAGTGTAGAGGTGCTAACTTCAAAGCTTAAAATGACCCTCTAAATGATAGAATTGGCCTTGGGCTATTTCTAGAAAACTTGTAGATCTTTTCGTTATCTTTCTAGGGACTCCTAGAATGCTCCATTCGGAGATTGGTAGCATCCTATAGGTCCTGCACAAGTCAGATACATCAAGTGAGCAAAAAATCCGAAAATACGCAACAATTAGCAATTAAGCCCACTTACTTGCATAGGCCAAAAAATGAATTAGAATAGGAAAATAAAGGTCCAAGAGAGGTCAAATAAGCTAAGAAGGATAGAAAAATACTCAACTAAAAGCACTCTATCAGTACTTACTTGAGCGTTAGAGTGTCTTTTATTTGTTTTGCAAGTCCCTTTCCTGAACAAAGACGACTCATTGTCCGACGTGCAGAATTTGGAGTTCACATTGGCGACGCCTAGCTCACACGTGGAATTTTCAGATTTTGATAAGAACAAGTGGCAACCATCAAATAAAAAACACAGTACATCTCCTTTCTTCATTTAGACAGGGGGTGATCACTGATCAACATGATATTGAGAATGTTTTTTTGAATTACTATTTTGACCTTTTTGCTTCTAATAACAATTGTATTGATATCAATCTTATTCAGGACGTCATCCCAACTTTAGTCTCCCAGGAAGATAATGAGTCTCTCATTACTCTCTCGTCCATGGTAGAAGTCAAGCACATTGTTTTTGGCATGAATAAAGGCAGTGCTTCTAGTGCTAACGACTTTGGAGGAACTTTTATCAGACTTATTGGGACACCATTGCTTGTGATGTGTTCCTTCTCTAAACTCGAATGTGATCATATTGATTACCAAATTTCCAAGGGCCGACAGAGTGGAGAACTTTAGACCCATAGCCTTAGCCAACTATCAATTTAAGATAATTACAAAGATCTTAGCTAATAGGCTGGCTAACATTGCCCCCAAAATCATCTTCGATAACCAGAGAGGCTTCACAAAAGAGAGAACCATCTTTGAATGTATTAATGCGACTTCAGAGGCTATAAACCTTCTTAATAAAAAATCTATTGGAGTGCTATCAAAATTGATACCCGGAAGGCATTTGGTACTCTTGACTGGGGGTTCCTCTTGAAAGTCCTTGAGGCTTTCGAGTTTCAGCCAATCTTCTACTCTTGGATTCATACACTTCTCAGACTAGCTAAGCTATCTATTTTTGTAAATGGTCATCCTGCTGGTTACTTTGAGTGTAAGAGAAGAGTGCGACAAGGGATCCCTTTTGCTCTTCTGTATTGTTGTATAAGTCCTCAGTAAAGACATCACTTCTATTATTAACAAAGGACTGCTCACTCCTATGGCCAACACCATCAACTAATTATAAATTATGGTAGATATGACTTTTAACATAATTATTGAAAAAAATTAATGATTATGTATTGATAGTGTATAACAGTTTTACACGTTTTTCAATCATAAATCATCATTGGTGTGACTTATACAAATTTAAATTATAAAAGTTAATAAACTTATCATACTTGGTGGTCTGATGGGTTGTGATTGAGTGACTGTGAAATTACTTCACACTGTTAAGTGCACAACCTATTTTTTTTTCTATTGGAAATATTTTAATGATTATACATTGATAGTATAAAATAATTTTACGTGGTTAACCAATCATAAATCATTGTTGGTATGACTTACCATAAGTAGTTATCATAAAAGTCAACATAATTACAATACATTTGTAATTTGTGATTGAATGACTATGTAAAATTAACATAACTTATTTTTTTCTATTGGAAAAATCAACAAACTTATCATACATGATAATTTGTTATTGAATGATAATGTAAAACTAATTTATAGGGTGAATGAATAATTTATTTTCTAATAATAATTAGGATTAATAGTCATTTTCGTTCCTGAATGTGTAGAGCACTGACAAATTCGTCCCCAAAAGATGAAAATTGAAATTTTAGTCTCCGAAAGTGGAAAAAAATGCAACAAATCTATCCATCCGTTAAACTTTTGTCCATTATCGTTAATGAAAGAACCTACGTAGTACATTCAGGGACGAATTTGTCAGTGCTCTACACATTCAGGGATGAAAATGACTATTTACCCAAAATATAATTTAATCTTCATCTCCTCCTCCGCTCTTTTTTAATCGTTACAAGCATAACATCATAATGAACCCTAAAAAAAATGAAAATGATAGGAATACTTCAATACAACCAAGAGGGGGGGTGAATTGGTTGAAATTTGGTATTTAAAAATTTTACTATCAGAGTTTCCACTGGATCTTTATCACTTAAAAAAAAACTTTTGAAGTCAAGAATCTTTATATTCAATCAAATTCCTCTGTCATGAAAATCAATAGACAAATGGAAAGCTTACTGTGCAAAGAATATGATTCACAAATCAAAGCAATATTGAGATGATGAGAAGAGAATAATGATCAGCCACAATTTATACTGGTTCACTTTAAAAACTATGAAGCTACATCCAGTTTCTTCCACTCAACTCTAGAATGAAGTTCCACTATTGCAAATATCTATTCTTACAAGTTATTACAAAGCCTCTCTTTATCAACCCTAGATAAAGTTTAGAAATCTAAAACACTATTAGATTCTTAGAGACAACCCACTGAGAACACTACTCAGCAAACCCCCAGAGAAACTCTATCTCTAGTTAATAAGCAAGAAACCCATTTACAATAGACAAATCACTATAGAAATTAAAAATAGATTTACAACTTCAAAGATTAAGGAAAGAAGTCACCTGATGATTCAATGAACAATATGCATATGAATGATTCACCAGGTTGAAGAGAGATTTACAGACTTAGAACATCCCTTTCCTCAAGCTTTGAAAACAAATTTTGCTTCACTCAATCAATCAATAACCCATATGAATTTTGGTGAAGGCAAGAACTTTGTGAACCCAGAAAAATCACTAATAGAATGTTAAGAACGCTTATGAATGCTCAGAATTCAAATTTCTCAAGTTCTTAACTTAGCAAAGCAAAGAGTTCTATTTATAACAGACTTCTAACTGAAAATAATCGATTATATACGCTCCTGTAATCGATTATTTAACATATGTAATTGATTAATTCAAGAATGTAATCGATTAAAAATGTTTAAGATTTGTTCTCAGTTTGAGCTATGAACATAATAATCGATTATCCCATCACGTAATCGATTAAAACATGAAGCTCTTCATTTTCAAAAGCACTATGTAATCGATTACTGTTTCTGGTAATCGATTAAATCAGCAAAGCATGTTTGACACAAGCATAGTATATAATCGATTACAACCTTCTGTAATCGATTAAGACAGAGAGTTTAATATTTTAATTTTAGCCTAGGTAATCGATTAATCCGATATGTAATCGATTACATTGTTCTTAGAAAATTTTCCAGAAGGCACAAGGAACAAAATAATCGATTCCTATCTATCTGTAATAGATTAAAACACCATAACCTTATTTTTCCAAAAACTTGGTTTTAAACTTGCCTTAATTATCAATTGCTTTTGTATTAACACACAATCTAACAATCCTAAGTAAATGATATGAATGATATGCACACTGGATCATCAGAGATAGCTTCTTACCTTTACAACAATCACAAATTGATTTCCAAGGCTTCAAGGCATGTTGAAAGCACAAAACATCTGAGCTTGATTCTTTGTTCATCTTCAAGTGACTCCTTTTGAATCAACAATCTCCCCCTTTTTGGCTTTAAACATGCCAAATCTTCAAGTTGATTAAGCAATAGGACTTGGAGTTAACTAAGAATTTGTTTGATGAACTTCAAGATTTTCAAACCTGTAGAATTTTCAATGCCTTTGCCAAGAACAAGTATTAAAAGAATTTGTGATCCAAGAAGCATTCAATTAAACATCATTCATATTGATTAGTTTCCATTTAACATCAATACTCCCCCTAAATTCCAACATCCATCCAGTTTAAAATTTTAGGCAAAAATGAATCAAAAAACAGAGGCAAACAGAGTATATGTTACACTACTCCCCCTTAATCATTTCTCCCCCTATTTGGCTTGTTAAAAGACAAAATTAATAAAAGAAAAGCAGATAATGAACTGAAGATGCAAATGTCATTAAAATTAATCCGAGGAAGCAATTCTAGAACTTTGATTGATCCTTGAGTTCTTATGCCACTTTTGATTCTTCTGTTTTTGAGGTACAAAAACTGTTTTTCCAAATGATTTTGAGCCATGTTTATACCCCAAACTAGAAGTATCTCCAGCATACTTTTGGACACTCAACATTTCAGCCAAGTTGCATTTTCCCTTGTAAAACTTTTTGTAAAGATCAATTAAGTCACTGTTTTTGGCTAAAAGCAACATATACTTTTCTCCTTGACTTTGTTTGTAATCATCAAAATCCTTTTGAAGTATGTTATACTTATCAACATTGCTAGAGGAAGAAGCACACACACATCCATTCAATTTGTAACTTGAAACAAATTTTTCATTTTCTTCTTTCAAGTTGCAAATCTCATTTTGCAATTCAGTTATTTTAGCAATATGCCATCTAAGATTTCCTCTGAGCTTGTTATTGGATTTTGCAAGCTTTTGGGCTTCCTCATACATTTCTTGAAAAGCATGAATAGCTTGATTAAGTTCAGAATTTACCTCATCTCCATCACTTAGCAAATCATCATCATCTTCATTGATGGTGGAGGTGAGACACATATTAACTTCTTCATGTTCAGTAGAAGATTCTGAAGTGGTTGATTCTGTTGATTCAAGAGGAAGTATGAAAGGATGGACAAGGAATCAAGCTTTGGAGTTTTGTGCTTTCAACATGCATCATAGCAAAGTGCCTTGGAAGTTTGAAGATCAATTGATTCATGTAAAAGGGAAGATGTGTTATCTGATAATCCAATGTGCATATCATGCATAATCATTCATTTAGGATTGTTAGAATGAGGGCCAATTCAAAAGCATTTAACAAATAAGGCAAATTAAAATCAAGTTTTTGGAAAAATGAAGTTTTTCTGCTTTAATCGATTACAGATATGTTGGCATCGATTATTTTGTTCTTCGTGCCTTCTGGAAAACAAACCAAGAATAATGTAATCGATTACATATCGAATTAATTGATTACCTAGGCTAAAATTGAAAAATCATACTGTCTGTCTTAATCGATTAGAAGTTCATAATTGATTACATATCATGCCTATGGCTAACATGTTTTGCTGATTTAATCGATTACATATCATTTTAATCAATTACATAGTTCATTTGAAAATATTGGTCTGTCTGTCTTAATCGATTACCACAATTAGTAATCGATTACACAGTGCATTTAGAAAAACATGAGTGTCTGGTTTAATCGATTACATGACGGAATAATCGATTACAATGTTCATAGCTCAAATCCATAACATATCAGGAGCACTTTAATCGATTACATTCTTGATTTAATCGATTACAAATGCGAAATAATCGATTACAGGAGCGTGTTTAATCGATTATTTTCAGTTAGAAAGTTGTTATAAATAGAACCTATTGTCCTGTGATTTTAAGAATTGAGAAATTCGTATTCTGGGCAATCACAAACATTCATGAGCTTTCTTTAGTGAGTTTTCTGAGCTTAAAAACATCTTGGTTTCACAAAAATTCATATGGGTTGTTAATTTGAAAAGTGAAGCATATTGAGTTTCAAAGAGTAAGGAAAGGGATGTTTTGATTTTGTTATTCTTTCTTTCAACCTGGTGAATCATACATATGCATCTTGTTTATTGGATTATCAGGTGAATTCGTTCCTTATTCTTTGTGGTTGTAAATCTGTTTTTGATTTCTGTAAAGATTGGCTTATTGTAAATGGGTTTCTTGCATGATGACTAGAGATAGTGCTTCTCTAGAGGTTGCTAAGTAGTGTTCTCAGTGGGGATTGGTCTCTAAGAATCTAATAGTGTTTTAGATTTCTGAACTTTATCTAGGGTTGATAAAGAGAGGCTTGTAATATCTTGTAAGAACATTAATTTGCAATAGTGGAACTCCATTCTAGTGTTGAGTGGAAGAACTGGATGTAGTTTCATAGTGTTTGAAGTGAACCAGTATAAAATTGTGGCTGATCTTTATTCTAATCTCTTCATCTCTTTATTGCTTTGGTTTGTGAATCAAATTATTTGCACAAAAAGATTTCAATTGTCTATTGATGTTCTTGACAGAGGAATTTGATTGATTAGAAGATTCTTGGTTTCAAAACATTTTTAAAGTGATAAAAATCCTGTGAAAACTCTGATTTGAAAATTTTTAATTACCAAGGTTCAACCAATTCACCCCCCTCTTGGTTGTATTGAAGTATTCCTATCATTTTCAGATTCATTATCTTCCCATGCTATGTAAGCTCTTTTGGCTTTCCCCTCATTTTTCATCTTGCTCTCTCCTTGTTGTTTCCTCAAGTAGATTGAACACTCAGATTTGATATGGCCTAGCTTGCCACATTCAAAGCATGTAAAATTGTTGTCAATCTTCTTGTTGATGTTGTTGTTGCTGTTGCTATTCTTGTTGGCTTTATTGAACTTTTTGTTCTTGTTCTTTTTCATAAACTTGCTGAACTTTCTGACAACTAAGTTCACATTGTCTTCATCATCCTCATCACTAGTTTCCTCTTCTTTTTCAGCTTTCAAGGTTGCAGCTTTCAATGCAATGCTTCTGTTTTTCTTTTCTGCATCTTCACTACATGTTAGTTGAGACATTTCAAGTTCATATTCAAGAAGCTTACCAAACAATGCAACCATAGAGATCTTTGATAGATCCTTAGACTCCTTGATTGCTGTCACCTTTGGTTGCCAAGGTCTTGTCAAACACTTCAACATCTTAATGTTCAATTCTTCTGTGTCAAAGACCTTTCCAAGACCCAAAAGATGATTTACAATATGAGTAAATTTGGTCTGCAACTGAGAAATGCTTTCATTGGTGTTCATCTTTAACATTTCGTACTGATGGATCAAAGCATGCTTCCTTGATCTTCTAACTTCCTCAGTTCCTTCATGAGTTATTTCCAGCATCTCCCACATTTCTTTAGCACTGTTACATCTCACAGTCCTAAAAAATTCATCAGAGGAAAGTGCAAAGGTGATCATATTTTTGGCTTTAAAATCATACTGTGCAGCCCTTTGTTCAGCTTCAATCATCTCATCCCACTCTTTGGGAATCAACTCATTTGCAACAATTTTCTTTGGAATAAAAGGACCCTTCACTATTGCATTCCATGCTCCTGGGTCATTTGATTGAATAAAGATTTTCATTCTATTTTTCCAAAAATTGAAGTGTTCCCCTTCAAACATAGGAGGTCTGTTTAAAGAAGCACCCTCCTTAAAGGTTATTTGTGAAATATTCATTTTTCTTTTTGAAAAGAAAAAGTGATCTTGAGTAACTTTCAAGAACCAGCTCTTGATGCCAATTGAAAATGATAGGAATACTTCAATACAACCAAGAGGGGGGGTGAATTGGTTGAACCTTGGTATTTAAAAATTTTACTATCAGAGTTTCCACAGGATCTTTATCACTTAAAAAAAACTTTTGAAATCAAGAATCTTTATATTCAATCAAATTCCTCTATCAAGAAAATCAATAGACAAATGGAAAGCTTACTGTGCAAAGAATATGATTCACAAATCAAAGCAATATTGAGATGATGAGAAGAGAATAATGATCAGCCACAATTTATATTGGTTCACTTCAAAAACTATGAAGCTACATCCAGTTTCTTCCACTCAACTCTAGAATGGAGTTCCACTATTGCAAATATTTGTTCTTACAAGTTATTACAAAGCCTCTCTTTATCATAATAATCGATTATCCCGTCACGTAATCGATTAAAACAGGAAGCTCTTCATTTTCAAAAGCATTATGTAATCGATTACTGTTTCTGGTAATCGATTAAATCAGCAAAGCATGTTTGACACAAACATAGTATATAATCGATTACAACCTTCTGTAATCGATTAAAACAGAGAGTTTAATATTTTAATTTTAGCCTAGGTAATCGATTAATCCGATATGTAATCGATTACATTGTTCTTAGAAAATTTCCAGAAGGCACAAGGAACAAATAATCGATTCCTATCTATCTGTAATTGATTAAAACAGCATAACCTTATTTTTCCAAAAACTTGGTTTTAAACTTGCCTTAATTATCAATTGTTTTTGTATTAACACACACTCTAACAATCCTAAGTGAATGATATGTACACTGGATCATCAGAGATAGCTTCTTCCCTTTACAACAATCACAAATTGATTTCCAAGGCTTCAAGGCATGTTGAAAGCACAAAACATCTGAGCTTGATTCTTTGTTCATCTTCAAGTGACTCCTTTTGAATCAACAAAAAATAGGAAAGCAAACATAAGATAGAACAAACATAATAATAAGCATAATATTAATCAATAAACATAATTTTTGTGTTGCTTAAATTTCTAATATGACAGTACCTTACTTAAAATATGAGACTCAAACAAAAATGCACAACTACTAAATTAATCCTTACAAAAAAAATGTGATTCAACTTAATTTTGTCACTATCTAATAGTGTCACAATAGAAATTTCAAAGCGTCAAATAGATTATGCTTATTAATCAATATTATGTTTTTCTAACTTATGATTGTTTTCCTATTTTTTTAAGTGTTTATTGTAATATTGTAATTGCAACGATTAAAAAGAGAGAAGATGAACATTAAATTATATTTTAGATAAATAATCATTTTCGACTTTGAATGTGCAAGACATTGACAAATTCGTCCGTGAATGTGTCACGTAAATTCTTTCATTAAGGGTAACATACAGAAGTTAACGGATTGATGAATTTGTCCCACTTTTTTCACTTTTAGAACTAAAATTTGAATTTTCATCTTTCTGATTGTCAATACTATGACGAAAATGACTATTTACTTTAATAAATAACAACAATCTTTTATACAATAGTGGGGGAATATAAAATATTTTCTTAATGTTTTATTTTTGTTTCTTGTATCAAAAGGGAATGATGCTACTAGTGCCTAGCTACGTAGGCAAAGAGAAGGACCATTTCCCATTTTCTATAAAATTCCATTCCAACCATGTGCGTAATATTTATTTTGATACGAAGATGCGTAATAAAAGCAGCAACCATGTAACCCGATTTTAAGCCACGCTTTCCACAGAAAATTCTGGAGTTTATTAGCCTCAACGTTCTCTTTCGTCGTCTCCCTCTTACTGACATCAAACAATAAAAACAACTCTGTAAGCATATTTCACTTTGTTCTCAACTTTTCACAACATATCCTAAGAATATCTTCCTTCTCTCTTTCTCTCTCTATAGTACAAGCCACAAACACACAAAGTTGCATCAAGATCAAGATCACTCTTATTAGTATTACTATCTATTACTATTACTATTACTTTCCGCATCACCAAAGAACCGCTCCTACCCCACGATTGTTTTTGCCACCATGTGTGTGAAGGACCAAGAGAAAGATATGATGATTGATAACACCACAACCAATTCATGGCCTTTGCAACATTGCCACCTTTTACTCAAGACCCACATGGACAAAAAAGGATCTTTTCTCAGAACTTCAAGTGATGATGACACCACCAACAACATCAGTGTTCAAAATTCCTTTCCTGTAAGTATTACTTTTCTCTCTGAGATCTTCTATCTCAATTTTCTCCCTTATGTTCTTATTTTTGTGGTGTGTGTGGTAGTTTTGTGGAAACTATTTTAGTCAAGCTCAATTGTGTTTTAGATGTCTTGAAAAGTGTTTTTAATCTCTCTCTTTTTTTTTTTTGTCCTTCTTGTAAAGACATGGATTTTCTGAATTTGACATTGGTTTGTATCTAATGCTTTTCATCGATGATTTTAATGTTTCCTTGGTGGAAGAGAATTTTCTAGGAAATGAAACATGACTATGATATGTGGTGTGTGTCTAATCTAGTAATATTTGTTTGGATGGTAGAAAATTATTGGACAGTAAATGCATGAACTTTTTTCCTAACAACCAATTTTCTTAAGTGATGGAATCTCGAAGCATTGATTTTTTTTTTCTCTTAAAATCAAAGACAGAGTCATGGGGTGTACAACAAGTCACACACCCTTTTTCAACCAACTGAATTAGACCCGCTTGACGAGCAATGATCTGATCTCCGGGTTTTGTAATTATGGATTTTCTCTTCACATGATCTTTTTGAAGGCTAGATGGTGTTAGTTAGAAGTGGTTGTGACAGAAATTAGTTAGTTTAGTCGGTATTGATACACTGTAGCTTACTCTGTAAAATTTAATTGATTGTGTTGCCGACTGAATCAGCTTGCATAGCTGGCAATTAAATTGTCTTCCTTTGTTGTTGCATTCATTTTGTACTTGATTGTTGTCCACAGAATTTGTTGGTGTTCTCCGTGAGTTTACCTTTTTTGAGATGAATGGAAATAAAAACTTAAGGAATAAGCTTTAAAAACAACCCCAATTTTGGCTCTATGTTATACTATTGTGGTTTGTGTATGATCTCATAGTAATTTCTTTTACCTTTTATTGCTTTCTTGAGTTTGCTTAGCAGATTCAATTTCCTAACTTCTTCACTGTTTCTGCTTCTATCATCTTAATTGCCTTTTTATTCTGTGCTGCATTTAGCTAGAAAGCATATGTGAGGACGCAGTGGTTGCAGACAAGAAACAGAATCTGATGAATTTTGTTCCGGTTCTTCGGTCTGGAGAGTGGTCTGATATTGGAGAACGCCCTTACATGGAGGATACTCACATATGCATTGGAGATTTGGCAAAGAAGTTTAATTATGATGTACTTTCTGACGAGGCTGTTTCTTTTTATGGTGTAAGCCACCTACCCCATTATGCTAATTGGCTGTTGTCATGAATTTCAGTTTAATGTTTCAATTCTTCTACAACTATTTTGCTTTTTTGTGATAATACATGGATAATTAATAAACATTCTTGATCCATCACTATATCTGGACTAGCAAGCAAGTCTTGAAGGGTTTATTGCATCGATTGATGATTAAGTTAAAAGAAGGGAATTTCTTATAGATGACCAATTGACCCGAAAAGGGTATTAGATTTCATCTTTCCATTAATCCTTGCAGCTTATATTCACTTATTAATGTTGAGATCTGACCTCTCATCTTTTTCATTGTCGTCTTTCCTAGTTACAGTTCTATAGCTATTTTAAAGTCTGACTTCACAAAATGTGGGTAAACAATGATCAATGATCTAAGAGGACAAACATCTATTAGTCATTTTGCATAATATGAGGAGTTATAAGGTTGGCTTGGTGGTAAAAAAAGAAGGGAGGGAGAGAAAGGTCGTGGGTACGATTCCCCTAATAAAAACTAAAAATTAACAAATAACATTTGTCGATTAAAAAAAAATTGCATAGTATGATATGCAACCTTTAATCAGGGTTTGACATGTGAAATGAAAATGGTCCAATGTGCAGGTATTTGATGGACATGGAGGGAAGAGTGCTGCGCAATTTGTCTGTGATAATCTGCCAAGAGTTATTGTTGAGGATGTTAACTTTCCTTTGGAGCTTGAGAAGGTGGTCAAAAGGTCATTTTTGGAGACTGATGCAGCATTTCTAAAAACATCCTCTCATGAGCCTTCCCTTTCTTCTGGTACAACTGCAATAACTGCAATTATATTTGGAAGGTGAGCACTTGTGTCTACTGTTCTCTGTCCTTCAGAAGTGTGGGATATATTATCTTTTCATACAAGTGTACAGCTGTGAAAATGTCACATTAGCATTCAAGTCAAATGAGGTGCCTGATATCAACATGATTTCTTCTATGATTTATTCTTATTTCTATGCCTACTTTGTATCCCCTTCCCTGTTAGGATAGAAGAAGAATAGCAGTTATCCACATATACATTATTTAGTTAGTTAGAAAGGATTAGATAGATCAATAAGATAAGAGGGATTCATTCTGTGAATTGGATGGCTTGTGTGTGAAAGGAGAAATACTCTGAAGGGGAAAGCTTTAGAGGAGAAACCTCTCCTATTCTCAATCATTAAGTACAAGTGTTCATTTCTTTAGATTTGTTTCTATCAATTTTCTATTTCTCCTCTCTTGGTCCCTAGCATCTCCTGAAAATAAGGGTGGTCCTTCATAGGCAACACATCAGGCATACAAAATCACAACTACATTTGCACCTGTTTTTGTCTCATTATTTTTTGTTCATGTGCATTGCCCTTTTCATTCTTTTGTACAGGTCCTTACTTGTAGCCAATGCTGGAGATTGCCGAGCTGTCTTGTCCCACCATGGAAGGGCCATAGAAATGTCCAAAGATCATAGGCCAAGCTGCATCAATGAAAGGACGCGAGTTGAGTCCCTAGGCGGTTTCGTTGATGATGGTTACTTGAACGGCCAGTTTGGTGTCACTCGTGCTCTTGGAGACTGGCACCTTGAAGGAATGAAGGAAATGAGTGATAGAGGAGGACCACTGAGTGCTGAACCTGAACTTAAATTGATGACATTGACCAAAGAAGATGAATTCTTGATAATTGCTAGTGATGGAATATGGGATGTTTTTAGTAGCCAAAATGCTGTGGATTTTGCTAGAAGGAGGCTTCAAGAGCACAATGATGAGAAACAATGCTGCAAGGAAATAGTACAGGAAGCAAGCAAGAGAGGATCAACAGATAACTTAACAGTTGTGATGGTGTGTTTTAACTTTGATCCTCCACCACCTGTGGTTGTGGAAAGAACACGAGTAAGAAGAAGCATTTCTGCAGAGGGACTTCAGAATCTTAAATGCCTGTTAAAAGAATAACGTATTTTGTATGCAAATAAACAGTTATAGCTGATTTTTTGGAGCTGTAATTATTTACAGATATCCATATCCATCACACATAAAAAAATAATCAAGTGGATATTGACCTAGTCCTTGACTTCAAGGATGGAGATGGAACAAGCAAATTCTAAAAAATATTATATCATTATAATTATTTTTTTTCCCAATGTAATTACGAAAGTGAGAATAAATGATTGGAGAAGAAAAATGATGTAATTTGGGATGATATGATTTGTACATATTATTGTAACATTCTACTTTTATTTTCCAGGGTTTTAATGTAAATAATTGATTACAGGGGTCAAGCTTCACATTTCAGATGTCCCTTCACACGGGTGTAACAAGACTTAAAAAAGCCTCACATGCCTTAAATGTTTTGCTATATATTGGTGTTCTTGATTATTATTGATCAAACATTTAACAAGAATCGTGTTTGTTAGTGAGACATAAGGTAGTGGTAATTGATATTTTATAGAGAGACAAAAAAATGTTAATCCCTCGTACCCCAAATGATGTATGTTTCATGGGTAAAAAGAAGCTATCAAACAATGGTGAGGAGCTGAATGTTATCAAACTCATTGTGGCTTAACTTCTCTTTCGGAGGCTGAGTTAAAGAGTTTAAAGACCAATATGAAACTGGCTTATTCTTCTATTCAAGCAAAGTTTCCAAGTTCTTTCGCTTGCTTATTTTGGCTTAAAACTACATCAAGTAAACCATTTATCAAGTGCTCCATTGTGAGAAAACATGCTAGACTAGAAGACTGTAAGAAACTATTTTTCATTACATCAACCAATTCCTAACATCTGATGAAGAGAATGTAGACACAGAAAGTGTACCCTTGTAAATAACGCCAACATATATCAACAAAAAGCGCAACTAAAGACTATATAAACAGTAAAATACCAAAAAGAAGTTGAATTATCCCACCCTCAACATTCGTATACATTTGTTTTGTTTTTTTTACAATCAGTGAATAAAGAATGAGCATATGATACAAATATTAAATGAAGCCTTTCCACAATTTCTCCAACAATAGCTAATTCCTGTGTAGTAAAAGGTGCCATCAATAAAGGGCGTAACTAAATAATCAAAAGTGTGTTTCTAAAATATTTAAAATCACTTTCCTGAAAGCTTCTCTCTTATCTCAGTTCTTGCAATACGAATCAAGAATAAACCAGCAAAAAAAATAGATAGAATGAGCATAAAAAAGACACTGTTCCATCCCCTAGTTGAAATATATCCTGCCAAAAGGGGACCAAGGGCAGCTCCAACAGAACCAGTGCCGTCTATGATTGCAGTAACAGTAGCCAGCGCCCGAGAATTCCGATCATTCATGCTTTGTGTACCAAGATCAGCAGCCACAGCAGTTGTGATAAGTGAGTATGGACCATTCACCAAAAATCCCGACAGAAACATTAAAATGATGTTGATCAACATGGAGAGGCTCCCAAAAATGCGATACAAAGCAAGAGCTGGAATTGATAGAAACAAGAACAGAATTGAAGTAATAGCCCGTGCTTCTATTAGGTCAGAAATGAAACCAGCTGTGATTCCACCTAGGACTCCCCCAATGTCAAATATGGTTGAAAGTAACCCAGCAGTTTTGTGAGACATATGCACACCTGCAACAGCTGCAATGAAAACCAAATTTGCAGTTAAGTAAAGATCATGTGAAGAGATATATGGTCAATGTTGGACATGAGTTTGCACAAAAAAACTGAATATTTTTATTGAAAGAAATTCTGAATTAAACCAGAATTGTAGAACAGCAAGCATAATACAAAGGCCTAAGCCTTAACACAGCCTCTCTCTTAAACACAACAAAAATTACACACTATAGAATTAGAAACAGCCATGACATAAAGATTACGTGACTGGTTCAGTTTATTATGGAGAAATAATCACTTATTTTTTGTCAGCTTGCCGAGAGAGCTTTTGAAACATAAACAATTATTCTCCAATTTTAAATTGTACCCTACATGCTGGTAAAACTCCATGCAATACCTGTCACACAAATTCATATCTGCCTAAAGACACATCACATAACAGTCTTATCAAACAAGCACCCCAATTTTCTAGTGGCGAAACCTTGAGAGAATTTATCCGGAAGATGGAGAAGACACTAGTAATAAATTCTTTGGATATGAATAACATGCTGATGCTAGGTAAAAGGCAATGCAATTCTATCTATATCATAATTTTGCATATAATTACCTGTGTGCCTTATGTAGAAGGGCAACCAATACAGAAAAGTGTAAGCCACGAGCTTCGAGAAAAAGAGACAGAAAGCAAATGGAGCCACTCCTGGCAACTTCCATGCTTCCAAAAACCCAATTGCAGATGAAGAATCTGAAATTTCAGACTCAATAAGCTTTGCTTCCTCCGATTCAACTTTCTGCTGATTCTCTGCATTATCCGTTTGAAAACTCATTTCGATGTCCATCCCAGGATGCACAAATCCCATATCCTCAGGGTTCACAACAAGAAACAAAAACACCAAAATCCCTACCAAAATGATCAGGATTCCAGGCACCACAAATGACCAACCCCAGCCAAACTCCAAAACCCCAGAAGCCACAACCGAACCAATGATATTCCCCACTGAGGTATGCGAGTTCCATACCCCCATTATCAATCCCCTCTTTGATTCCCCTAGCCAATTCCCCACAATTGCAACCACACAAGGCCACCCAATTGACTGAAACACTCCACAAACAATCTGAACACAAACATAAAACCCCAACACATGAACATCCAACCAATACCCTAACCCGAAAAGTACCGTAAAAAGGCCACTACCCATCATCCCAAATACAAGGAACAACCTCAAATCAATCCTATCTCCAACATGGCCAGCCAAATACATGCCAATGGAGTAGGAAGTAAGGAATGCAAGATCAAGCTCGCCGAGCCGGCGTGTGCCCCGTGTTCCATTGAAAGGGGGCCACCCTGCATCAATTGAACTCAAGTTGGAAACTCGAGTTCCATTGGATGGCACTGTGGGCCCCAGAACACTCTTGACAATGCTGGGGGGCTTCCTAGAGGCATGAAAAGAAGCATATGCAAGGAAAGTGATAACAAGAACACAGATTTGGTGGAATAGTAGGGTTTTGTGAGGGGGTTTCAGGCCTGGGAAGAGTTTGAGAGCTGGAGTCAGGCTCAAACTCTTGGATTGCATTCTAATTCATTAGGGTTCTAGTCTACACAATGAATCTAATCTAATAGCACAATCACACAAAGATGAAAATTTCTCCTTTTTTTTCCTTCTTTCAAAACTGCATACAATATTAGAATGTAAAAGATGGATCCGAGGTTGGAGATTGGATTTTCATACCGAATGATCAAAAGGGTAACCTATATCCGTTACGAAGACACGGTTGGTGGCGTGAAATCTGTTAAATGTGTTTTTTTTTTTTGCGGGGGGGCGGGGGGGAAGGAAAAGGACAAGTTTTAGCGTGGCTAAAAGATAGGGAAGGTGATTCTGGTGGGAATGGAAGAGTCACAAGTGGCGTGAAAAGGAAGTGAGATATTATGATAACGGACTTAGGGAACGTGTAAAGCTTAGAATTTCAGAAGAACGACGCAAGAAGGGGAAAGCTGGTAAGACGTAAGAGTAAGACATTGAATCTGAGGATTAGGAGTCAAACACGTGTGCCTCTAACATCAAATTTGTGTCCTGAGCAGACCGTAACCTCCCGAAAATGCCCACGAAAAACCAAAACAAAATAGAATAAATTATATTACACCTCTCTAATTTTTTTAAATTATATTAGATATTCCTCTTTTTCTTATCAAATTGATACATATTGATCACATGACTTTTAATAAAATATTATATATAAAATATCTTTATTTTTTTTCTCAAAATCACATCTTTAGTTTTATAAATCTTTCTCTTCTTTAACAACTGTTCTTCACTTACCACCACTACCTCCTTTTCCTTATCCTTTATCTTCCACAGTAGCATCAAATCTTTTTCCTCATCATCTTTCTCTCTGACCAACATAGCATCCAAGCATATTCACTCTTGTCGGAGCAACCACCGCCATCTTAGTCATCGTCTCTACTGTAGCTACCACCACTACTGTAGCCGTCGCCGCCACCGCCCTATCCACCTCCTCGTCCCTGTCATAGTTTCGACCATCATCATCACTACATCTGATTCTCTGAACACTGACACGTCAGATAAAAGTAATGTATAAAAAAAGAGAGGTATCAAGTGTAATTTGAAAAAAATACAAGGGGCACCGAGTTTAATTTACTTTAACGAACAATTTTGTCTTACGTTAGTTAACGACTTTAACATAAGGGGATAAAAATAATTATAAAAATGGAGGAGTATTGGATGCAATTTAAAAAATATAGAGAGTGCGAGTGTAATTTACTCAACAAAATAAGTTATTATTATTATTATTATTATTATTATAAGGGCTGCTTTTCTATGTTTTTTGTTTTTAAAAAAATTAATGAGTGATTTGTAAAGATAATTATAAAAAAAAATAACTTATGAATTTTTTTAACTTCTACCTGTGAGCCTTATACTCATCCAGCTCCAATTATACTCTTTTTTTTACTCTTTCTTTGCATTTAATTTTGTGTAAAATTTCTCTTTGCATTTTGCTGTTGTACTGGTACGGGAACTACACCGTGGTTCTCTAAATCTTTTAAATAATAATAAAATAAAAAGAAAAAATCAGAATTAAATAAATAAATAAAGAGTTATAGAAAAGAATAAAAAGGAGAATATAAAGATAGTGGACAATTACTCTTGTTTAAAAGAAGAATATGGGATTCATCCAAAATTAAAAAAGAAAGAAAGAAGAAGAATATGAAAGTTTAAGAAGTGTTTAAAGGTAAATTTGTCTTATAAAATATGTACACTAAATGAATGAGAGTATTTTTTTATAGTTAATATAATAATTATTATTATTATTTACTTTCCTGATCTAAATATAAATTCAATGGCAGATTCAGAATAAAAAAAGTGGGATGAAAAAGTTAATAGTATTTTTATAAAGAAATATTACAATTTTCAGAAAACACTCTTTTTTAAAGATTTTACAAAATAA
>PYAF01000089.1:132447-147958 GCA_007407185.1 Glycine tomentella
TTTTAATATAAAAATTAATTTTATGAAAATCAATTTATATATATATATATAAATATAAATAAGAAATAAATGAAAACAAAACAATCAGAACAAATATTCATGTGTCTTTCTTATTATAAAACAATAAGAAACTTGAGTTGGCCTAGCATAATTTTTCTTATGTTATTCTAAAGTACAAATTCTACTAAAATAATTGATACTAAAAATCTCTCAAACAAAGATGTATATTGAAAGTTGTTGTAGCTCATGAAGTTTCTTCAGAATTTGGATCCTAATTTAATTTTTAATTTCAGATATTTATTTTTTCTTAAAATAGTCTAATTAAAAAAGAATACATTTATAGTTAAATTGATCAAATCATGTAAAATTAATGTAAAAAAATATTCATCAAACTAATTAATAAATAAAAGTTTATATAATGCAAATTCTAAAACTAACATCTAAAATAGATAACATATATAAATAAAAGGTAATGTTGCATAGGTGTCCCTATATTTCAAGTAAATAAGAACGCAGAATCATGTGAGATTCCATCATTACATTGTTTTTTATTGAGCGTAAAATCTTTTTAAATCACCTAAACTACTAATACCATTGCTTCAACCATAAAAAACTTGTTTCTTCTTGCAACGAATGAATCACATTGGAATATTTCTACTGCACGAGTTGGTCTTAATAGAGTACAAAATGGATTTCTACAAATGGTTATATGAAACCTTGAATAGCCCATATAACAAAAGATGATAGATTGGTCCCCAGTGAGATTATAAAACATCCTCAATTCAGATCAACCTTGTGTCATAAAAGATTGTTCTCCAATCAGGTTTACACTTACTCTTTATATGTTTCCTTTAGCATCATACAATGACCACCTCCTACGAAGTTCTGGCTTAAACTCATTCCAAAAAATGTGACTCAATCTCTCCATAATGTTGTTCTAGGAAAATAAAGAAAAGAAGACACAACATTACTTGTAGATTTTGTTTTGGATAAATAAAAGAAGAAAATACCTGCTAATTCTTGTTTATGGTGAAAAAACTTCCTCTAGTTCTCATATGCAAAATTTTCATGTCCTTTGTTCTTCATGTTTGACTATTAAACAACAAACTTTGTTCAGAAGATTTCTAAAGAAGTTTCCAAGTTGGCTAATTTGTGAGAAAGAACAAGTAAAGACTCATTTATAAAAAAAAAAAAAAAAACAACACCAACCTTTCAACACCAATAGGTCATGACTCATGACTCTTAAAATTCCAATTTAATTATCTTGGAATATACAATTTTTGAAGCATGTAGCGCGTTTTCGTTTGGCTATAGACTGAATCATTTAAAATGGGCCATAAATTCATTCAGGCTAACTTGAAATTTCTATTGAAGACTAAATTTTATTAAAAAAAATCATACATCACAAAATCAACCATATTGTTTTTTAAGTTTTAAAATAACAAACTTCAACATAAAGGAATCAAAGTTACAAAGACAATACCACAACATTTCAGTACATAGAAACTGCATGTTGCAAAAAGAAATACTAACATTAATTCCACGAAACAAAAATGCATTTAAGAAAGGAAAGAAGCAAACGAAAGTAGAAACTCATCTTGAAACAGACATTAGGGTTTCAAAGGGGAAATGACTCATTGAAGCTTCTTCCATGTGCATTCATAGGTTTCCAATGTTGTTTGCTTGCTCTTCGTAGATGAGATTTTTCGAAGGGTTTTAACCAGAAGATTCTCCATTGAGAGTGCTAGGGAAAAACAAAGAAAAGTTAAGGTAGAGGAGATGATGTTGGGATTTTGTCAAATTTTTTTAAGGGATATGAAGAGGAGATGATGAACAAGGTGTTCGTCGATTTATTATTCCAAACCGCTACCTGAGGAGGTCGAAATTGGAATAGGAGTCGGTGACCAAAAAGAATCAACTTTCAGAGATTTTGGGGGGAGAAGAAGGATGATATCTGAGAAAGAAGGGGATGTGTGAGTGGGTTCTGTGAGTTTATTAAAAAAGACCCAATTCAAGTAATATTTATTTTCAGAACATTGAATAAAATATATTTTTGTAGGGACCAAAATGAAATTCATCCATATAAAATATGTTGTTGATACTAAATAAAAATAAAATTTTATATGTATATGTACAGATTAACAACTTGAATTATTAGATATTAGATTTTTATTTTTGTGTAGAGTTTATTTTGTTATATTTGTTAAAAATAATTAAAAAAACATTTTAACGAAGAGGTGAAATTGCAGAATGGCTGTGATATACAAAAATAGTATGTTCTTACAAAGGCTTGTTTTAGCACTTATGTAATTCAAAATCCTTTTTCAATATAATATAACTTTTAGCTTTCTCAATTCAGCTAAAACGTGAGAAGTAATAAGGTAAAACACAATTCAAATTTTGAAATTCAAAATGCTTTCTATTAAAATTTTGCATCTCCTATGAATTAGGTATAATTTTTAAGTGACAATTTGATGTAATATTTTTTATGGTCCTCTTATATTAAAATTGATTTTTAGTCCTATTTATTTGAAAATAAATGTATTTTAATCCCTATGTTCAAACATTCTCAACCCAAACTCCGTCAAAATGAATATGACGAAACCACAAAAAATATTTGAGAAGAGTGTACATAAAAAAACACACCCCAATTTGAAAATAAATATTATTATTGGATCTTTCTTCAAGGAATTAATTCCTCCTACATACATAGTCACAATCTCAAGTACACTAATTGAACACAAAGAACTTATAGTAACAAAAACTTTGATATATATAAAATTGAGACATGCAATACATTGATGTCTTGCTAATATCTTTTTACTATTGTATTGTATAGTACCAAAGTATCAATTATAATAATTAGTTTTTATTTTACACATTTTGCATATCTGCCTTCCCTTTATTTAGGCTATCCGTTAGTGCTAAATTGGTGGAGTTTGTTCCCGTGACTCTTTCCAATTTAAGTTATCAAGTTGTATATTTATACTACTGTAACCCAATGACATAAATATAAAAAATTCATTCTAAACATTTTCCTATATGGTATGAGACTAATGCACGATCCTCCTCTTCCTTTTTTTTTCCAACACAGGACGCCGCTCCTTCCTCTCCTTTTTTTTGCCTCCCATGGCCAACGACAATTCTACATCTATTAGCAACCCTCATGAGCCATCAAAACCCTTCACTTGCATCACCCTCAGCAGTGTCACCAAGCTTCTCCCCTCCAATTACCTCACCTGGAAACTTCAAGTTGAAGCTCTCCTTGATGGCTATGATCTTCTCAAATATCCTAATGGATCCTTTCCTGCGCCGGCGATGACGGTCTCCACCACCCTTGAACCTCTGGTGACAACTCCGAATCCTGCTTATCAAACCTGGCGTCTACAGGACCATCTTATATACGGTGCTTTCCTCACCACACTCTCCCTTGAAGTGGCATCCCTGGTGTCTTAAACAAAGACATCACATGATCTTTGGACTCTTCTCCAGCGCACCTATGCCAAGGCATCCCGCAGCCACCTCAAGCAGTTAAAGGAGTGTCTCCACACGGCGTCCAAAGGTACTCAATCCATCACCACCTACATGCACTCTCTGAAGCAAACTGCAGATCTCCTTGCCTCACTTGGCTGTCCTGTCTCCGTTGAAGACATGACTGACCATGTCTTGCGTGGCCTCGACGATGGCTACAGAGTTGTCATTAACGGTGTCAATGCAAGGGACAATGCCATTCTTTTTTATGACCTCCTCGAAAAGCTTCTCATTCAAGAACTCTTCCTTGTTGCTGCTCAACGGCAGGTTCCTGCTCCCATGACAACCTTGAATGCATAGGCTCGACCCAACCATTTAGACAAACCGTTTCTTGGTCGCTGTCAATGGTGCAATGTCAAGGGTCATGTTCTGTCTCAGTGTCACACCTTCAAGCAACAACACCCTAGTGTCCCACCGCCTCATTGTTCCTCCTTTGCTAACCCTGGACAGGTTTAGGTCCATACTGCAACTGCTGGCACATCTCAACCTAATTTTCTGGTTGACAGTGGAGCGACGCATCACGTCACCACTGATCTTAACAATCTAGCACTTCATCATCCGTACACGGGTCCAGACTCATTGTTTATGGGTAACGGTTTAGGTTTACACATCTCTCATTCTGGAACACTTTTACTTAATGATTTATCCCTCTCCAATACTTTGTGTGTTCCTTCCATGCAACAGAAAATCCTTTCTGTCTCTCAGCTTACCAAACAAACTAACTCTGCTGTTGTTTTCTTACCAAACTCTTTTAATGTAAAGAACATGCAGACGGGTCAAATAACCCATAAAGGCTCATGTGTGGATGGACTCTATCTTTGGCCAGCCCACTCCCCGTCCGTCCACTCTGTCCGCACAGACTCCTATGCTTCATGGCACCATGGACTTAGGCATCCCTCCTCTTCTATCTTCACATTTATTCAGCAGCATTTTTCTTTAGGCTCAAATAAATTCCAGCAATCAGATTGTAACTCATGTCAAATTAGCAAAAGTCATAAACTTCCTTTCCATGAATCCACTCTTAAATCATCTTATCCTTTGGAAATAATTTTCTCTGATGTATGGACTTCCCTTGTTATATCAATTGATGGTCTTCGCTACTATTGCATGTTTGTTGATCATTTTACTCGCTATATTTGGCTATATCCAATAAAACGCAAATCTGATGTGCAAACTCTGTTTCCCAAATTTAAATCACTTGTTGAAAATTTCTTTCATCACAACATCAAAATTCTTTACACGGATAATGGTGGCGAATATATTGGTCTTTGTACCTTTTTAAGCACTCATGGCATAAGTCATCACACCACCCTACCTCATACACCTGAACACAATGGAATTTCTGAACGCCAGAATCGACACATTGCCGAAACCGGTCTCTCTCTTCTCCATCACTCGGGTTTGCCCCTCACATATTGGCCTCACGCCATGTCAACATCCGCCTATCTCATCAATCGGCTTCCAACACCAATTCTTGGGTACCAGTCACCCTATTCCAAATTACTCAAAATTAGCCCGAATTATCATAAGTTAAAGTGTTTTTGTTATTTGTGTTTTCCCTGGATTAAACCATATGCTAACCATAAACTTGCACCAAAGTCTGCTATGTGTGTTTTTGTAGGCTACTCGGCTAATCAACATGCATACTTGTGTCTCGATCCAACCACTGGAAGGATCTACACCTCTCGCCATGTCAAGTTCGTTGAATCTGAATTCCCGTACAGCTCGCTAGTACCTCAAGCCAGTCCGAATGCAGAGCAATAACAAGGCCCACTTCAGCTCTCCATACTTCATCCCATACACCAACCCATGGTCAGTACCACTTTAAACCCATTGGCGGAGGTCTCAGCTGCACCTTCATCTTCATCCTTCACCAACTCCCCGACTCCGACCCCACCCTCCACTGGCCACTCCGAGTCCCCTCACTCATGTCCAACCTCAACACCATCCCCACAATGCTCTGTGCCACCATCTCAACCCGTTGTCAACCCTCACAGGAGACCCCAACCCGATGGGGGTGGCATCATCACCCGGTCTAAAAACAACATTGTCAAACCCCTTAAGAAGCTTAACCTCCATGTCCAACCCTCTCTTGCACTCGAACCCAACACCATCACCCAAGCTCTTCGCGACCCCGATTGGCGCTCAGCTATGCAAAATGAGTTTGACGCCTTACACCGCAACAACACTTGGGAACTTGTCAGTCGGTCCTCTGCTCAAAATTTGGTTGACTGCAAATGGGTTTTTCGAATCAAACGACACCCGGATGGCTCGATTGATCGGTACAAGGCTCGACTAGTCGCCAAAGGTTTTCACCAACGCCCTGGTTGGGACTATACAGAGACATTCAGTCCGATTGTTAAACCGGTCACCATTCGCATTGTCCTCACACTTGCAGTTCATCAAGGATGGTCCATTCGCCAACTTGATGTCAACAATGCGTTTCTTCAAGGGATGCTCAAAGAGGACGTATTCATGCTCCAGCCCCCTGGTTTTGTCGACAAAAGTTTCCTTGATCATGTTTGTCGCCTCAAAAAGGCACTCTATGGGCTAAAGCAAGCACCCCGCGCCTGGTATACAGAGCTTCGCGCGTTTCTCCTTTCTCTTGGCTTTGTCAATTCCACTGCAGATGCCTCTCTCTTCATCTACCAAAAATCAGGTTCCACACTATATTTGTTAGTATATGTTGATGATATCATTGTCATTGGGAGTTCCTCTACCGAGCTGTCCAACCTTATTTCCACCCTAGTTGCTTGGTTTTCGCTGAAAGACCTTGGCTGTCTTACCTATTTCTTGGGCGTCGAAGTAATTCCTTCCGCTACAGGATTGTTTCTTTCGCAAAGGAAATACATCACTGATCTGCTCCATAAATCAGGCATGGCTAACACCAAGGAGGAACATGTTGAACATTTGAGGATTGTGTTGCAAACCCTAAAAGATAGACAACTTTATGCTAAAATGTCTAAGTGTGATTTTTGGTTAGAAAAAGTAAATTTCTTAGGTCATGAAATATCTAAGGGAGGAATTTCAGTGGATCCTTCTAAAGTGCAAGCTGTTTTGGAATGTGAAAGACCTAAGACAGTCACTGAAATTAAAAGTTTCTTAGGATTAGCAGGATATTATAGAAGATTTATTCATGATTTTTCTAAAATAGCCTTACCCTTAACTACCTTAACTAGAAAAGGGCAAGCCTTTGTGTGGAATACACAGTGTGAGGAAAGTTTTCAAACTCTCAAACAAAAGTTGACTACTGCACCTGTGTTAGTTTTACCCAACGTAGAACGGCCTTTTGTAGTATATTGTGATGCATCTAATATGGGTTTAGGAGGAGTATTAATGCAAGATGGAAAAGTAGTAGCCTATGCATCAAGACAATTAAAACCTCATGAAAGAAATTACCCTACCCATGACTTAGAATTAGCAGCAGCAGTGTTTGTGTTAAAAATTTGGAGACATTATTTATATGGTTCACATTTTGAAGTTTTTAGTGATCATAAGAGTTTGAAATACTTGTTTAGTCAAAAGGAATTAAACATGAGACAAAGAAGATGCATAGAATTCTTGAAGGATTATGATTTTGAACTTAACTATCATCCTGGAAAAGCTAATGTAGTAGCTGATGCTTTAAGCAGAAAGTCTTTGATGATATCTACATTGATGATTAGAGAAATAAATTTGTTAGAACAATTTAGGGATTTTAGTCTGATGTGTGAAACTACACCAGTAAGTATTAAACTAAGAGCTTTACAAGTTTCCAATGACTTTTTGAAAGAAATAAGAAATAGGCAAAGATCTGATTCTTTCTTGAAAACTATATTTGAAAATATAGAAAATGGAGGGATTAGTGAATTTGAAATAGGAATGGATGAAATTTTACGATTACGAGGACGAATTTGTGTCCCTAATAATCCTGAACTTAAGAAGATGATATTGGAAGAAGGACACAAAAGTAAGTTAAGTATCCATCCTGGAGCCTCTAAGATGTACCAAGATTTAAAAGCCTTATTTTGGTGGCCGAAGATGAAGAAAGAGATAAGTGAATATGTATATTCTTGTTTAGTTTGTCAGAAATCTAAGATAGAACATCAAAAACCTTCTGGAGTATTGCAATCTTTAGAAATACCCCAATGGAAGTGGGATAGTATATCAATGGATTTTGTTACATCTTTACCAAGAAGTTCTAAAGGTTTTGATTCTATATGGGTTATAGTAGATCGATTAACAAAATCTGCTCATTTTATTCCCATTAACCTTCAGTATTCCTTAGAAAAATTGACAACTTTATATATAAGGGAAATTGTTAAGTTACATGGAATCCCCTCTAGTATAGTATCTGATAGGGATCCAAGATTTACTTCAAGAGTTTGGGAAAGTTTGCATAAAGCTTTAGGAACTAAATTAAAATTAAGTTCAGCTTACCATCCCCAAACTGATGGACAGACTGAAAGAACTATTCAATCTCTAGAGGATTTGTTAAGAGCCTGTGCTTTAGAACATAAGGGAAATTGGGAGGACGTTTTACTTATAATAATGGTTTTCATTCGTCTATTGGTATGGCACCCTAGGAAGCCTTGTATGGCAGAAAGTGTAGGACCCCTTTATGTTGGGTAGAATCTGGTGAAAACTTAATTTTAGGACCAGAAATAATACAACAAACAACTGATAAAATTAAGTTAATCCAAACAAAGATGAAAGCCGCTCAGAGTAGGCAAAAGAGTTATTATGACCAAAGGAGAAAGGATTTAGAGTTTGATGTAGGGGATCATGTATTTTTGAGAGTAAATCCTTGGACTGGTGTTGGGAGAGCTCTGAAATCCCGAAAGCTTACACCACGATTTATCGGACCCTTCCAAATTCTTCAAAGAGTTGGACCCGTAGCATACCAAATTGCCTTACCCCCAAATCTTTCCAATCTTCATGATGTTTTTCACGTATCTCAATTACGTAAGTATGTCCATGATCCCTCGCATGTAATTGAGATTGATGAAATCCCTATAAAGGAAAATTTAACTTATGAGACATTTTCAGTAAGGATTAAGGATAGAAGAATCAAAGCCCTAAGAGGAAAAGAAATTCCTCTGGTAAAGGTAATATGGGGAAATGGCACAAGTGGTGATGCTACCTGGGAATTGGAAAGCGAGATGCGAAAGAATTACCCAGCACTATTTGAATCAGGTAAATTTTGAGGACGAAATTTTTAAAGGGGGGAGAATTGTAACACCCTCATATTTACATGCACATTTGTAAGTTTTTCTCATTAAATTATCAATGTGCACTTTTATTTTACAAAAATTAGTTTAAGGCAAAAAATGACGAAAATGCCCCTAGACATTTTAAAAATGACCAAAATACCCTTACCCTAAAAATGGCCAAATAATTTTGGGAATCCTGTAGGAACTTGAGAAAAGGACAATATACCCCTAGAGAACAAATTATCAACAAAGCAGATGACGAGAAATCATGAATTAGAATTTCTAGGAATTTTAATAGAAATTTTGAAAAGAGCTCAATACAGACTAACTCAAGATTTGAAAACCACAGGAAAATGATAGATATAATCTATAGAATTTTCTCTTAATTATAGGATAAATAGATTTCCTAAACAAGTTAGTTTAGTAATTTTACTAATTAAAAGCAAAATGGACCAATAAGAATTTAGAATATTGCCATTACATGTAATAAAAGGAAAAAATTATTGATTTAGTTTTAAGAAACAAACTTGGTCGTATGATATGCTATTCAAAGGGAGAAAAGCCTTAGAAAAGTCAAGAAGGATCATATGAAGGGTTGAAAAGTCTAGCTTAATCTAATTGGTTCATGTAAAGGAGTAATAAATGCATAAGATATTTAAGACACAAAAGTATAGCAAAGTTAAAACATCAACCGTATGGAACAAAAGCTAAAAGAAATTGTCTACATAGATTGAAATGGCACGTGAAGATGAATGAAGGAGCAAGAAGGTGGTGGAAAATTCAAGAAGTGAGCCACTTGGAAGCCAACAATTCCATAGCCAATGAAGGAAAAGCACATGTAAAGCAAGCATTAATGACTTAAGTGAGATATTTGTAGATTTTTTTCAAAGCAAAAGGTAACCTCCTTATATAAATGAAGTGGGACCGTAAATTTGGCTGAAGAAAAGAGAAAGGAACGTGCAGCGCCTAGTCTTATCCCTTTCAAAGCCATTTCAAAACCTTTTCAAAACAAAACCAAGAGTAGCCGTGCATTACTCCCTTTTCAACCTTCTTACTTGGACCTTGCTATCACTTTCAAGTTATACCTTCTACCTAAAAAGAAAATCAAGACCACTAAATCCTAACAAGCTCACGTAGGAATCAAGGGAAAAAAAAAAGAGAAGTAGGAGCTGTCCAAATTTAGGAATCAAGAAAGGTATGGGAAGTTCTTTGATAAGCAAGGTTTAAATATGAAACATGTTATGATTTATAATAATTCTAAAAGAAATTTAATCCTTATTTACTATGTGTGGTAAATTGATTTAAAAAGCTTAAGATTATGACATGAATGGACATGTAGTTAAGTGATTTGATTTTTAAGATTAGCAGTGATTAAATACTTAAACCTAAAATGAAGGATAAGTAATTTAAGTAGTATAGCTATTATGATTTAAATGAAGGTTAAGTAGTATAGCTGTTGTTGGAAAATAATTGATTTGGTTAAGGTAAATAAATGATTAACTAAAAGAATAAATTTAATTTAACTTAGTAGAGGAATGTTTAAAGGGTTTAAAACCTTTGAGTATTATGATCTTAGTTAAGTAAATAATCCCTTTAAAAAGATAGTATTATATAGCAAACGTTTCACTAAAGTTTATGCTTTTATTTAATATTCTATAAATCCCTAAGTATACTTATTAAATTTTATATGTTGTAATCATATTTATTATGTTTATTATGTTAACCTATTTTAATAAATGTTTAAGCTTTAATGTATTGTGATTTGTTCTGAGAAATATATGGTTAAAATGATTGTGAACCCTTGAATGAATACAAATTTGGATGATTTGTACGGTGTGAGGAATATAGTTTTACATCGTTCTTTCAAGTGTTTTTGCAACCAAGATTGATTACCATGTGACTAATGAAATATTTTTGCTTAAGGCTTGAGAACTGTGTGGTTGATGTATGATTTATAAAATTTTATGTGATGAATGAAAAGAAGTTGTATAATCATTATCTATATGCCTTTGAATATGTTGACCTTTGGTTTATAAAGATGCTAAAGGAAGAGTAATATTGATGATGACATATGCAAATGATTATTCATGCATGTTTCATTCACATGCATATGCCCTGCGGAGGTTAAGCCGTGTTGCCCTGCGGGGGTTAAGCCACGATGTTGACCTCAAGAGGAGGTGTCAGATAGCTGAGGATTGAGACGAGCGTTTAGACAAAAGGTGTCTAAGCTGAGGGGGTAGCCACAGTGGGGAGATCACCTACCCATGATGATCACATGTTGTGTGGGTGTGAGTCCTTTTGCAACACTGACCTACCCTGACTGATCGATCCAATCTGTGGCACTGGAATGGGGCTATCTTGACTATGGCCATGTGTTGGAAGTTGATGAATCATGCATCAAGCATTTTCATGCAATTCTTATGATGAATGTTATGTTGGTTATTGATGAAATTATTCTGATATTTAAACTTTGTTTATCATGAACTTACCCTATTTGTGTCTGTGGTTGACACCTGTGATGACCCCAATTTATTTGGGCGAGCAGAGGAACAGTAAATTATGGATGACGTTGAAGAAGGTGTGATGAAGAAGCTGGATGAACTGTGTGCTGTGAATGTGATTTTCAGTTAATCTGTATTTTATATTTGGTTGTCTGTATATTATTATGGACAATATATTTTGGGACTGTATATGGACTGTTTATATTAAATTGTATGTTGTATGTTGTGATGAACTCACGAACGTAGTAAATTAAATAGCTCGCTTAGAATGTTAGTTTTATGTAAACGAATTACTTTGTTATAAAAAAAAATCCTAAATATAATAAATAAAAAGTTAAGTATAATAAAGAAATAAGCTAAGGAAATTTAGGCGTTACAATGACCACTTGAATACAATTCCTTTATGTGATTAAAACCAAGCAACTTAGTTTCAAGCATAGAAATCGAACAATGCCTCCTTGATAAGGCATCCGCCACTACATTCAACTTTCCTTGCTTGTGTTTAATAACATAAGGAAATTGCTCAATGAATTCAACCCACTTTGCATGTCTCTTTTTGAGTTTACCTTGACTTTTCAAATATTTAAGAGACTCATGATCACTATGAATCACAAATTCCTTAGGTAAAAGATTAATGTTGGGAAGTTTGCAATACTCTAACAAGTGCATACAACTCTTTATCATAAGTAGAATAATTCAAACATGCACCCTTCAATTTCTCACTAAAATAAGCAATAAGATGTTTATCTTGAATCAACCCCCCCAATGCCAACATTAGATGCATCACATTCCAATTCAAAGGAAGCATTAAAATTAGGCAATGCAAGAATAGGTGCATGAGACAACTTATCCTTCAATGTTTGGAAAGCAATTTCATGTTCTTGCTTCCAAGAAAAGCTCATGGTTTTCTTTATCAATTCATTCAAAGGAGAAGCAATGGTACTAAAGTCCTTGACAAATCTCCTATAAAAGCTTGCTAAACCATGAAAGCTTCTAACATCCTTCACACTTTTTGGAATTGGCCACTCCATGATGGCTTTCACCTTCTCTTGATCCACTTGGACTCCTTGAGCACCTACTACAAAACCTAGAAACACAACTTGTGAAGTGCAAAAAGAACATTTATCACTTGCTCCATGATGTGTTGCAAACACATCTTAGTTTTAGGGTAGTTTAGGTTATAATTTAGTTAAATAATTAAGAAAATAGATTAGAATAGGTTAGTTTATTATTAAGTTTGATTTGATCTCATACCATTACCATTTGTGCATATTAGGGCTTAAAAGAGGAGAATCAAGGCAAAAGAAGGAAGAAAACAAGATTCAAGTTCTCGCGTGGATCGCGCCGGATCCCGTGCGAGTCGCGTCAAGTGCATAACAACAGGCCTCAGATTCGAACAAGCCGCGCGATCAGCGCCACACTCCGCGCCAGTAGCGCCAGATGCTCAAAGGCCAACCTTCCAACTCGAAGAAGTCGCGCGACTCTCGCCATGGCCATGCTAACAGCGCCACTTAGTCGAAGCCTCCGCACGGATCGCGCCATAGCCGCGCCATCAGCGCCAGAAGTCCAGAATCAAGCCATTCAGCTCGAAGACTCCACGCTATTAGCGTGGAGTTCCACGTGATCAGCGTCATCCATTCGAGCAGTCCACGCGATCAGCACGGGACTCCGCGCGGATCACGCCACAGAGATTCTGTTTCCTGATTTAGATTTATCTGTTTCGGATTTTGGCACTGTTTTAGGCTTTGTTACCTTAATTAAATTATTCTATAAATATAAGGCCTCTGAGGACTGAAGAGAGGATCCAGTATTCATCCATTAACCATCTATCATCCATAAATAATTCTACAAACCTCTAAAATTCAAGAATCAAGGCTAGGGTTTTAACAGAATTATGAATCATTCAAAAGCTTTTGTATTCTTGAGGCCTATGGTAGGCTAAATCTTGTATTGTGGGAAGGCCATGAACTGATGTAAAATCCTCTGTAACTTAACTAGTATTGAATGAGAATTTCTTGATTGTTTTGCTTTACTCTGTTCTTGATTGTTTTATTATTATTTGGAATTGGCCATTCTAATTAAGTATTGAGGGTTAGGATTCGCAATGGGGACGTTGGGATTCTAATTTCTGACCTTAGTAAAGTAACAATTGTTCATTACCTAGGGATAAGGATGCGTGGCTGCAGAATTTATAATATGGTCTTTTAATTGCTTAACTTGATAGACTTCACTAAGGAATTAGGTTTTCAATTCAGGTTAAAGGGTTAATTCACTAAGGGATTAGGGATTAGCTAAAATAGGAAAGACTTATTCTCTGAACAATCAGAAATAGGCAAACCATATGTTATAGTCTTTTACATGCTTAATAGGAATCACTAAGGAATTAGGGTTATTGTCAAAGGGTTAAACTGCTAAGGAATTAGGGTTGACTAAAATAGGAAAGATATATCATTTGAGTGAGCAAACTTGATAAACCAGTTAAGTGAAAGTGGTAGGAATCAAAAGGGATTGTGCCTGACCACAATTGTTCTTCTATTGGTAACAACTCAGTTAATTTACTGCATTTAATTCTTTAAATTCTGTTTTACATTCAACACTTCAACCAACTCAACAACAATTCTTTTAAAATAATTTTTTTTCTTTTTTACTTCCAATTACTAAGACTTATAACTATTGTGAATTTCACCCCAATCCTTGTGGAGAACGATACTCACTTACCTATTTTATTACTTGAAACGATCAGTGCACTTGCCGTAGTGTGCAGGTTTCGCAACAAGTTTTTGGTGCCGTTGCCGGGGATTTGCAAACGAATGTTTACAGTAATTTTAATCTTGTGATTGGAATTTTTGTTACTAATTGCTTCTCTAAGTTTTATGCGAGGTTCAGTTAGTTTTGAGGATTTACAATTTGATCCAGAAATAGAAAGAACAATCCGAAGGAGACTAGCTAGACAAAGAAGAAGAGAAGCTGAAAATTTTGACTTTGATTCACTTCCTGAATTAGAATCTGAAGCAGAGATGGCTGAAGAACAACTTAATCAGCCAAGACGGAGACCGAAAGATGAACTAATGGAGGATATTCTGGCCCCTATGTTCACAAGACCCAACTCTAGCATTGTGAGGCCACCAATACAAGCTAATCATTTCGATATCAACCCTTCATTGATAGCATTGGTGGAGTGCAGTCAGTATGGAGGAGAAGACTTTGAAGACCCACATGACTTCATTGACAGATTTCTCAAAATCTGTGATACTATCAGACACCAAGGGGTCTCAGATGACGCAGTGAGATTAAGTCTATTTCCCTTTGCTGTTAAAGGAAATGTGTTGAGATGGCTGAATAGACAAACATCCAATAGCATCTCAACTTGGGAAGACTTAGTTTCAAGATTTTTTGCAGAATACTTTTCCATGGACAAATATAACAGATTGGTGAATGAAATCACCAACTTTACTCAGACTGGAAGAGAATCCCTATGTGCTGCTTGGAATAGATTCCAAGAATTGATCAGGAGGTGTCCACAATATGATATGCCTGTAGGTAAGCAGGTACGTATATTCTTTAATGGTATGACTCCTGAAACTCGTATGATCATTAATGTTGCAGCAGGGGGTACTATAAGGTCTAAAACAGCAGCTCAGACCTATGAGCTTATCAATTCTTTGGCCCAGAATGAAAATGAAAGCATAACACACCAGCCAAAGAGAGAACCAATTCAGCTGTTCAGTAACGATGCAATGCTTGCAGAGCAGAAAATTTTGGCACATCAACTAGCCAAATTGACTGAAAAGATTGATAAATTACAAGTTTCTATAGCACAAGTGGCAGCCAGCCAACCGCATGTAATTTGTGAGTACTGCCAAGGTGAGCATGAGTCTAATGTTTCCCCTATTCTTGTTGAAGTTGATCCTGTGCAGGTTAATGGAGTTTGGAACGAGCAGAGGCAGCAACAACCTTATCAGAGAAACTACAATAATTTTGCCCCGGGAAACAACTATCAAAGGAAATTCCAAGGAGGTGGCTTAGACTACAAGTCTAACAACTACTTGCAGCCCCCTCCTATTCCCAACAAGGAGCCTTCTGAGCTTGAAAAAGTAGTGTTGCAGCTGTCAAAAACAACAGCAGAATTTATAGCTGAAACAAGAGCTCACAGAACAAACCAAGACGCTTCCATCAGAAATCTGGAAAACCAGATTGGTCAACTTGCAAAACAGTTGGCTGAGAGACCACAAGGCCAGTTCCCAAGTGACACAGTGATAAACCCAAGGGAACATGCCAAGGCCATCA